>JAANYP010007197.1:0-435381 GCA_020465985.1 Centrapalus pauciflorus
CGCTGACCGTTGTTTTAACTGTGGATCTCAGGTACGAGGACTGAGGCTAGGGATACAGTGGGCAGTAGCCGAGACCCGCCACGTGGACAGTAGTTAGTGACTACTTTCGTAAGTAGTCTTGTTATTTTGTGGTTTGGCTTATGAGCCAATGACTTCTGGATGACTGTAACTTATACTTACGTTGTGGTTGACTGACATTACCGACGGGGTTGGTTCCCGTCCCGCGTTGCTTTATGCTTGATGATAATGTTGGTAGTAATTAGCTGTTTGACCCTTGATGATGTTGTCTATGATTGGATGATGTGGACTATAAGTCCCATGTGGCATTAGTCGTAAAAAGTAGGGTGTTACAATATATGTTTCGTTACATACATTTCGAAACTTATATAACGAAATATAAAAACCAAAACGTGCAGATGGAAATATACGAACAAAACATTAAAAATTATAATTAAATCGATAGGTATTTTAACGTGACAAAATATTTACGCAAAAACAAATAAAATGCTAAGTTTATATATATCATTTTAAAAAATTATAATTAAGTTGAACGTGCTGAAACAAAAAAATATTTAAATCAAAACGAATCAAATGTTAAGTCGGCATAGTTTTGTTAAAAGCTACAATTAACTCAAAATGTATTAGTGTAACAGAATAATTAGAATAGAACAAATAAACTACTAAGTTTAATTAAAACGGATAAATGTAGCAAAATATGTGAATCAAAACTAAAAAAAAGACTACATTTAATTTGAAAGGTATTATTAATGTAATAAAATATTTTAATCAAAACAAATAAAATTCTAGATTTAAATATTTTTTCTAATATTATAATAAAATTAAAATATGTTAACACAATGAAATTGTTAGTTGTTAACTTATAAAAATATAAAAATGTATAAATAATTTTAAAAAAATGAATGTAAAATAAATAAATTGAATATATAAAAGAGAATTAAAATAAGCGAATTAAATAAAAATATTTAAATCATATTTTATTAAATTAACATTTAAAATTCAAAAACAAAAATAGGAAATTATGAAAAGAGTAAATTACAGAAATGATCCCTGTGGTTTGTTCAAAATTATGGAAACGGTCCCTCAACTTTCAAACTTGCAGTGACGGTCCCTCAAACCACTTTTACTTGCAGAATTGGTCATTCGGTTTCTAAATTTTTAAAAATGACGATTTTGCCCTTCTGTTAATTACAAGTTTGGTAATTTGAATTTTGGTCCCTTTTCTTAATTTTTCATTTTTTGTTTTAAATTTGAAATAATAATTTAATAATTTATGATTTTGATTCATTATTAATTATATTATTACTATTATTCTCATCATCATCATCATCATCATCATCATCATTATCTATTTATTTTGTAAAATAAATCTATATTTCTTTAGTAAAAATTATTTTTATTTATATACTTAATTAGTCAAGTTATGCGTCTTTTTATGTATTCAATTTATTTATTAAAGTTTTATTTATTTATCTTTTATTGGTTAAACTATTTGTATAATTTTATCATTTATACTTTTCCATCAAACTATTTCATTACGTTGATAAATTTTGATATGTAAATTTTGATTTAAATTTACTAATTCATTACGTTTTGATTTAAGTTTACAAATAATTTGTATGTTTTTATTTAGATTTATTATTTTATTTGTTTGGTTTTAAAAAAATGCCTTAAATTACTAATATATATTAAAAATAAATAATTTTACAAATCATTTTATAAATAAACAAATAATATTTTTTTAATTAGAATTATAGATAAAGTACATATAAGATATAATTTGAATGTAGATTTAAATCTTATCTATTTATTAATATTTAATGATGTAAAAATAATATATTGTATTAATATTTTATATTTAGTAATCTTTCTAGATATTAGAAATAATGAATAATATTTATCTTTTAGTTTATTTTATTTAAAATAATATATTTTGTTACGTTAATACGTTTTGATTTAAATTTATTATTAAATTTTTTTAAATTTAATATTTTGTTATGCATATACGCTTTGATTTCAATATAGTGTTAAATCTTTTTGATTTACAAGTTTTGTTTATACATTAATATGTTTTATTCGTTTTCACTTAAATATTTTAATTTTCACTTAAGTATTAACGTAGCAAAATTTTAAATCAAAACAAATAAAATAATAAATTGAAATCAAAATGTACTGACATAACAAAATATTTAAATCCAAACAAATAAAATAATAAATTTAAATAATAACTTATTAGCGTAACAAAATATTTAAATCAAAAATAATAATTAGCAAACTTAATCAAAACGTAATGAATTAGTAAATTTAAATCAAAATTTACACAAATTCAAAATTATTGAAAGTAATTAAATAGTTTGATGGAAAGTATAAATAATAAAATTATACAAATAGTTTAACGAATAAAATATAAATAAATAAAATTTTAATAAATAAATTGAATACATAAAAAGATGCATAACTTAACTAATTAAGTATATAAATAAAAATATTTTTTAGTAAAGAAATATAGATTTATTTTACAAAATAAATGGGTAAAAATAATAATATAATTAATAATTAATCACATAAGTTATTAAATTATGCTTTCAAATTTAAAACCAAAAATGAAAAATTAAGAAAGGACCAAAATTGAAATTACCAAACTTGTAATTGAAAGAATGACAAAATCGTCATTTTTAAAAAATTTAGAAACAGAAGGACCAATTCTGCAAGTAAAAAGTGGTTTGAGGGACCGCCACTGCAACTTTGAAAGTTGAGGGACCGTTTCCATAATTTTGAACAAACCACAGGGACCATTTCTGTAATTTACTCTTATGAAAATGACAAACCATAACTAATTCAACTCTATAGGGACCAAAATTGAATTTGAGAATAATGGTAAAATCGTCATTTAGAAAAAGTCAAGAGTTTGAGGGATCATTTCTGCAAGTAAATAGTGTTTTGAGGGACCATTTATGCAGTTTTTAAAGACCAGGGACCATATCTATAATTTTGATCAAACCACAGGGACCATTTCTGTAATTTACTCTTATACCTATTTATTTTTTCAAAATAAATCTATATTTATTAATTAGAAATTATTTCTGCTTATATACTTAATTAGTTAATTTATGTCTTTTTTATGTATTCAATTTATTTATTAATGATTTGTTTATTTATATTTATTGGTTAAACTATTTTTATATTTTTGTCATTTATACTTTTCTATCTAACTAATTCATTACGTCAAAATTCATTACATTACGTTCATAAATTTTGATTTTATATAAATTTCGGTTTAAATTTACTAATTCATTACGTTAATAAAATTTGATTTAAGTTTACTAATTTATTGTTTTTGATTTAAATATGTTGTTACACTAATACGTTTTGATTAAATTTATTATTGTATATTTGTTTTTTTTAAATATTTTGTTATGCCAGTACATTTGATTTCAATTTAGCATTTCATTCATTTTGATGTACAATTTTGCTATGTTAATGCTTAAGTTAAAAAAGAAAAAAATATTTTAGTGAAAACGAATAAAACGTATTAGCGTACAAAAGTGTAAATCAAAACGATTAGAATACTATATTTAAATCAAAACGTATCGGCATAACAAAATATTTAGATTTAAAATAAAAAAAATACTAAATTTAAATCAAAATATATTAACGTAACAAAATATTCAAAGTCGATAGTTATAAAGTATTAAATTTAAAATTGAAATGTATTAGCCAAACAAAAAATTTAATTTAAAACGAACAAAAACCTAAATTATATAAATATTTCAAAAAATCATAATTAAATCAAAATATATTAAGATAATTAAATAGTTAAATGAAAAAGTATAATAATAAAATTATACAAATAGGTTAACAAATGAAATATAAAATAAATAAATTAAATACATAAAAGAGACATGAATTAACTAAATTAAGTAGATAAATGAATATAAATTTTAATAAATAAATATAAAGTTATTTTAAAGAAAAGATATATATTATAATTTTTTAAATAAAAAATTAAGTCATAAATTATTAATTTAATAATTCAAAGAGTAAATTACAGAAATGGTCCCAGTGGTTTGTTCAAAATTATAAAAACGGTCCGTCAATTTTCAAAGTTGCAGTGACGGTTCGTCAAACCACTTTTTATTTGCAGAATTCGTCTTTCTGTTTTTAAAATTTTTTAAAATGACAATTTTGTCATTCTCTCAATTACAAGTTTGGTAATTTCAGTTTTGTTTCTTTTTCTCAATTTTTTATTTTTGGTTTTAAATTAGGAAGTTTAATTTAATAAATTATAATTTGATTTATTATTAAATATATTATTATTATTATTATTAATTATACCTATTTATTTTATAAAATAAATCTATATTTAATCACTAAAAATTATTTTTATTTATATACTCAATTAGTTAATTTATGCATCTTTTTAAGTATTCAATTTATTCATTAAAGTTTATTTATTTATATGTTATTGGTTAAACTAATTGTATAATTTTATTATTTATAGTTTTCCATCATACTGTTTTATTACGTTAATAAATTTTGATTTAATTGTACTAATTCGTTACGTTTTAATTGAAGTTACTAATTTATTACTTTTTATTTAAATATTTTGTTACGCTAATATGTTTTTTTTTAATTTATTATTTTATTTGTTTGGATTATTACGTCAGTACGTTTTGATTTTAATTTATTATTTTATTTGTTTTGATTTAAAATTTTGCTACGTTAATACTTACATAAAAATTAACAAAATATTTAAGTGATAACGAATAAACATATTAATGTATTAACTTGTAAATCAAAAGATTAAACTACTATATTGAAATCAAAACGTATTGGCATAACAAAATATTAAAATTAAAAAAAAATACTAAATTTAAATCAAAAGGTAATAACGTAACAAAATTTATTATTTTAAATAAATAAACTAAAAGATAAATATATTTAATTATTTCTAATATCTATAAAGGTTAATTAATGTAAAATATAAATACAATATATTATCTCTTACATCTTTAAATACTAATAAATAGATAAGATTAAAACCTACTTCCAAATTATTTCTTATATTGTAACATCGCACTTTTGGGACGGGGACGTGGAATTATGTGATTGGGTTGATTATAGTATTATAATTGAGTTGGGCCAATTATTGAGTTTTTCGTGGAAGCGTCACGTGATAAGATTTTTGGGCTAACCGGGCGACAGAATTAAGTTTTAATAAGAGATTATAATATTGAGAATTATTAATTAAATTGGGACCCGGTGATATAAAGTTTGTATTTTATGATAGCGGGTTCGGATATTGGGTGTCGGACCGGGTTAAAGCCGAAAGCGTATATATAGTTGAGGTGGTTGCTTCCTTGCTTCATTCTTTTCATTTCAATTCCAGAGAAATCAAAGTGTGTGTGTGTGTGTTTTCTGATTCTAGCAGCAAGGAGTCTTCATAATTCAAGAATCAGACTGAGATTTGGAGTTATAATCTTCCTCAACCTCTTTCTTGGAGTTCAAGGTGAGTTTTGGGATTGAAATTGCGAATTAAATCGTTGTTGGTTGCATTTGAGATTGTGAATTGTGTTTATATAAGTTCCTGGTTAAATTCGAGTAATATGGTTGTAATATATCGGGCTGAAATCGAGTTGGGGATTAATCCCCTGGTCTGTGAGAAAAACAGAGTGTTCTGGTTCTGTTCGTTCGTGAGCGCGGCCGCGATCATGGGATCGCGGGCCGCGATGTTCTTGATGCGATCGCAGGCGGTTTAGCTTGAGCGCGGCCGCGACCGAGATGTCAGCGCGACCGCGACCGCGATGGTCAGTGCGGCCGCGATGCGGCGATGTTTCGGGTTAGGGTTTGGGTTTTGTGGGTCTCGGGTGTGGGTTCTGGGAGTTAGGGTTTTGGATATGTGGGATGCGTCTTCGGGTATTTGGGATAGGGAGAGTTGATCGGGATCTTGTGTTTGGGTATTCGGGTTGTGTGAGCTTGGTGGGTGGGTATCTGAGTCTGTGCGAGTTATATGAGTATTGTGTATAGAGCTGTTGAGTTATCGAGAAATCGTGTATCTAGAGTTGTCGGGTTGTGATTGAGAACTTGAGTTGTGATTGTGATTGTAATATAGAGTCATTGTGTTGTGATTTCAGGGTCTCGAGTTGATAGGGTTGGGGACGGGCAGGGAACCGAGACTTGAGTAGTTTGACTTCAGGGCAGGTGAGTTTGCATGTTTTTCTTGAGATACTTGTACGATTATTTTATTAATACTTGCATGATCTTTTACTGAGATTTTTATGAGATATCATGAGTTTTCTTACGAGTTTTTATTGAGATATTATCATGCACGTATTATTGTGTTATATTGAGAACTGTGTTTTGAGATATGAGATTTGAGACACTTGAGCTTTCGAGATTACTAAACCGTACGGCTGGGCAGGGGTTGGGTCGCTCCCAATTCCCTTTTGAGTTCCTGACGACTGCTTTGTGCGGTCTAGGGATTTTGGTACGTGGACCTATCCACGCGAGTTGAGTATTTATTGAGCTATCTTGTGGGATCTCATATACTTGTTCAGTAGAGAACGCTGAACGTTTTATTATCGAGCTATTTATTTATTGAGCTTTATAATCGTACATTAACCCTTGCATTCTCACCAGCGTTAGCTGACCCAGTGTGTGTGCTGTTGTGTGTGTGTCTCAGGTGATCAGAGATCTAGTAGGCCTGTTGTACCCAAATAGGGTTACTGTGACATCGTTCGAGGAGTTAGTTACCTGTGTTAGAGGTAATTATATTCTTGGGGAATGTTTATGTGTAATTTGGATATTGTGTAGTTTGATCAGAGACTTCCGTGACTTAATCATGTAATTAAAGTTTTAAAATTATCGGGTTGCTGCATGTGTGTATTGGGAATAGCGTAGCGATTATTATATTATATCATTGCTGATGTGGTATTTATGTGGCATTGAGGATAAGTTCGAGGGTGTTACATATATATATACTTATCTGTATATCTAATTAAAAAAAATATATTATTTGTTTATTTATAAAACTAGTTTATGAACCCACGCATTACGTGGATGAATTTTAATAAATAATTGGTTATAATATATTTATGTAAATTTAAATTAAACCAATTAAATATTAAGTATTTATAAAAATATAATAATAGTATGGTTATTTGATATGATCATTATTTAATAGTATTTACTTTTTTAATAATTTTTAAACTATTTTATTTCAAAATTTATATGTATTTAATAGATATAATTTAAAATTTCAATTTTATATGAAAATTATATATGTTTTATTAGAATAAACAAAATGTAATGAAATATGATTTTATTAATATTGTATTATATTACTTTTTACTTATTTAACATTTTTTGTATAGTATTTATTTATGTTTTATATATTTTAATAATTATAAACACATAATTTTTTTTATATAGACATATAGATAAGTATGTATAATATGTACCTTGGATGTATTTGTATTATATTAATAAGAATAACAATAAATATTAGACAATGAGAAATGTAACAAATGTTGGATAGAGTTAATAATTTATTAATACTTATAGGTTTTAAAAATAATAAATCGTATTTATTTTTTATTTTATATTTGTATCTGTATTTGTATGTTATTTTATATTTTTATTCATCTTTTATTTTATATATGTATCTATATTTTATATATGTATCTATCTTTTCATATTTGTATTATTGTATATTTGTATTTATTTTTTATTTTATATTTGTATTTATCTTTTAATATTTTGTACTTATCTTTTATTTTATACTTGTAGTTATATTTTATTTTATTTTATTTTGTATTTATCTTTTCAGGTGAAACGTGGAGGCGACACGTGAAAAATTGTGTTCACCTTTATTATATATAATATAGATAGATGAGTAATATATATTAAAAATACATACAAACCATTTAGAAAATATTAAATATTTGAAAGTGAACATAATACAATATTAATAAAATTATATTTCATAACATTTTATTTATTATAAAATATATATAAACATTATGTTTTACGTAAAATTAAAATTTCAAATTACATCGATTAAATATATATAAATTTAGAAATAAAAAATATTAAAAAATGTTTAATTTTTTTTTCTAATATCAACAAAGATTAATAAGTAAAAAGGATAAATATAAATATTATATCTTATATATATAAATATATAAAGATTAATAAGTAAAAAGGATAAATATTATATCTTACATATATAAATATTAATCATAAAATTTAATTTTGCATCCAAATTATATCTTATACATACTTTTCTATATATCTAATTAAAATTAAAAATATAAAATATATATTAACATTATGTTTTACGTAAAATTAAAAGTTCAAATCATATTGACCAAATATATATAAATTGTTGGGTACAAATTTATATAGAGTTGTAATCAATTTTATTGTAAAAGTTCAGGGGTTGTTTGTGTAAATCCTCAATACTTTGTATTGTGTATAAATAGGAGTGTATGTGTGCTGTTATAGAAGGAATCTTAGATTACACAAAAATACACGGCTGAATTTAGAGGGAATAGGAGAAGTGCTTTGCAAGAAAGCCAAGAACATCAATGTAATATTTTCTCTCTTAATCATTCAATAGATTGTGTTTGATTGTTAATTGTTAATATGAATTGTTTTATGTTGAATGAATTGCATGAAATTTGAATTCACAATTGGTATCAGAGACTTAGGAATGAATAATTCTGTTTGAGATTGAATCTGTTCTTCGTGTTCTTGAGCATTTTTCGGAAAAACCCTAAAATCACTAGGGGTTTTGATTCTGTTGTTCATTTAAAGTGTAAATTGGATCGAAGGTTCAGGTTTCAAAGACGAATCAACTGAATACAAACTGGTTTTGATTTTCAAAACACAGAAAAAGAACTGAGCAATTTTCTGAAATTTTGAAAAGTTCATAAACCGGTACTGTTTCATTGAAAAAGTCTGGTTTAGATCCATTTTTGCATAAAAGTGCTTTACAAAAAGTGTTTGTATTCAAAAACCTTACCTTCGATTACAATTTGAATGAAATTGGGTAAAATTTGGATTTAATCTGAATTTAAGACTTGAAAAACTGAAAATTCTAAGAAACTCGAATTATACACATCTTGTGTGTAAATCGAGTTGAATATAACAGTTAATCGAGTCGGGTATCTTAGTTAATCGAGTCGGGAATCTTAGATAATCGAGTCGGTTAGCTTTGTCATTCGAGTTGGGTCTTACTATTACTCGAGTTGCCAAACTGTAATATTCGAGTTGACAACTAGAATTTCAGAACAATTCGAGTTTTATATAAGACTAAATCGAGTTTTATACAAGACTCTTTCGAGTTTTGTATAAGACCAATTCGAGTTTTATATAAGACTCATTCGAGTTTTATATAAGACAGCTTCGAGTTTTATATAAAGCCCATTCGAGTTTTATATAAGACTCATTCGAGTTTTATATAAGACACATTCGAGTTCTATATAAAGCCCATTCGAGTTTTATATAAGACCCATTCGAGATTTATAAAAGACCCATTCAAGTTGTATTCACTCGAGTTTTGCAACAGACACATTCGAGTTTTCTATAACATTGATTCGAGTTTTACAGAACACTCATTCGAGTTTTGTATAACATTCATTCGTGTTTAACAGAAGACTCATTCGAGAGTGAATTTCATATACTTGATTCGAGTTTGATCAAACACACATTCGAGTTTGTTCAAAGAATCAATCGAGTTTGATCAAAGATCCAATCGAGTTTGAGAAAAGACACAATCGAGTTTCACACAACATTCATTCAAGTTTCACTCATAACACAAGAATCATTCAAGTTTGTCACACACATTAATCCAAACACAATTCACTGCTTGATTCAAACTGCTTATTGCTACTAACAACTCATTGTGTTGTAGATTTCAGTACTAATCTGTATTTCAAGGTGTGATCAAATTTTTCAATCTCATTCGGAGTTCATTTGATCTTGGTTAAAGTTTCCCAACGAACAATCAACATGTCTAAAGATGCACTTGCTATGGGATCAGAAACCAAACCCCCAATCTTATACAGAGGGGAATATGTTCAATGGAGGGAGCGGTTTCTGGAATTTATAAGTTTCCATGATTTGTCTGAAGAAATGCTGAAATCATTAACTGAAGGACCAGCAATCTTTATGGAAACAATCCCAGGAGTACCAACTGGCAATCCCCCAATACCACCAAGGAGTGTTGAGGTAACAAACCTAACAGAGGCCCAGAAAAAGAGAAAGTTAGGGGACAAGACTGCAAGAAAGTTATTGTTAATTTCAATTCCCAATGAAATATACACTTGTCTGACAAATACAAAGACTGCTAAATCCATCTGGGATGAAGTATGCAAAATTATGCGGGGATCAGACAGAGCTGCTACTAATAGGGCTAGGAATAGTCTAATGACATTTGAGAACTTTAGAGCCCGTGAAGGTGAACTTCTGGAAAACACTTATCTCAGATTTGTAAATCTGGTAAGTGAAGTAAAAAGAAACGTAGTGACGAAGTCCAACTTGGACATCAATGTCAAATTTTTAAATGTCCTAAATCCAGAATGGGAAAAATATGCTATGATCATCCAACAAACGAAAGATATAGAGGAGATGGATTTTCATATGCTATTTGAAAACCTCAACAACTACCAAGAAGTTGTTTTGAGGAAAATATCTGGAAAAAAGAAAGCGGAAAAAGAAATTGCTGATCCACTAGCTCTACTGGCGGAGAAAAAGTATAAATACAAGCTCAAAAAGGAGAAAAGAGCGGTAATCAGCAGTACATCATCAGAATCAGAATCATCAGATTCATCTGCAGATTCAGAGATTGAAGAGATGAAAAAACAGATGGCACTGCTTACAAAGGCATTTCAGAAGAAATTTTACAGGAAGCCAACAAACAACAAAATGCGCTACAAAACAGGCTCAAGGAAAGTTGAGAAAAAGGATAAGTATGAAAAAACTGGAGAAAGTAGTGCACGAAAGTCTGACAAATATGAGAAGTCAGATAAATCAACCAAGAAGGAATCTGAACAGAAATGCTATAACTGTGGAAAACCAGGTCACTAGGCCCGGGAATGCAGATCTCCAGTAGTAAAAAATTCAGACTACTATACAAGAAAGGCCCTCTTAGCCAAAGAGAAAGAGTCAGGCAAAGCTCTTATGGCGGAGGATGATCATTGGTTACAGTTATCTGAAGATGATGATATTTTAGATGAAGATGCCCATATCTGTTTAAAGTCAGAAATCTTCAATGAATCTGAACTGAGTGAATCAGCTATGATAGCTGAAGATGAGGTGTGGGTTGGACTGACGGATGAAGAGGATGAAGAGCAGAGAGAATCTGATTCTGATGAAGAGGAGTAAAAAGAAGAAGTTGCATTAATGGCATCTGGCCAAAATAAAGCTGAAAATGAGGAGGATTCAGAGTCTGATAACTCAGAGGATTCAGAAGGACAGGAGGTAAATTCTATTTCAGATTCTGATATTGACGACTCATGCATATTAGAAGAAAAACTAACTAATATGGCTTTCATGCTTAAAAAGTTTGAAAAATCCTTAAAAGCAGAAAAGAAAAAGGTTCATTCTTTGGAAAACAAACTTCTAAATGAACACAATTTAGTCCTAGATTTTTCCAAAGACAAAGCCTTAGCTTTACGAGCTGTCTCAGACTTACAAGATAAGGAAAAAGAACTTCAAAGCAATATACTCAATCTGAATCACAAAATATCTGATTTACAAGAAAGTCTGCGAATAACTGAATTAGAAGCCTCAAACTTTTCTGTAAAATATCATGCCATATTTGAAGAAAGAACTAAACTCTATGAGAAAATAAAGAAGATGGAGGATGAATTTATTAAAAGAGGGCAAACAGATCAAACAATATATTTAAATCAACCAAAAGATACAGAGTTTTATAACTCTAAATCTGGTATTGGTTGGGAAAATCCTAAGTATCTGACAAAAGCTATATCACATTCACCAACATTATATGATGTCAGATACATGAATTTAGGATTAAAAATGACATTCTTGAAAGCATCTGAAGAAGTAGAATCCAGTGAAGAAATCAAAAGGTCAAGATCAGACAAAATGCAAAATTATATTGACTATACCAAGATAAATGAAATCAGCAACATTGTTGATACTAAAGAAGAGTACATTCAAACTTATTCTGAAAAGGATTTGTCTGAATTACCAACTCAGTCTCAAAAACTATATTTACCAAATTCAATTTTAGAACAGATAAATTCTGATTTAGAAATGAAAATTAAAAGTTTTGAGACAGAGAATGGAACACTCAAGTCTGAATTACTAAAAATAGAACAAAAGTTGCAAGATAAGTCTAAAAACATAAATGTGTCTGATCCACATTCATCTATTTATCTGGATTCTATAAATTCAGAAAAAGAATTTGATCTGTTCATGCACTCTGATATTAATTCATTAGATCAAAGATTCGGTAAAATTGGTGAATTTATCAAACCTTTGACTAACAAACTATCAACTGGTAATAAAGAATCTGTTAAAATTCTGCAAAGAATGACTACAGACTCTTTAAAACCATCTGAATATTCACCATCAGTGAAACAAAATAAGGAGAAAACAAAACTGTTTGTTCAGTCTCCTAGTTTTGAAAAGGGTGAATCATCCTCATCAACGGACTATTTTGCACGTAAAGTCAAATCTTCAACAGGTATGAAAAGGTTACAGAAAAAAACAAGCATCTAAATCTTCTAATTCTCAAACTTCTTTTATGTCAGATAACGTTGTGAACGGGTCGAGAAAACAAGTGTGGCGAAAGAAGCAAAGAGAAGAGAAAAACAAGATTATAAAACAAGAATGGCGTGTGAAAGAAAAAATTGTTACAGATAGAAACAACAAAATTGAACATTCTGTCTGTAATAATGATAAAACTGTTAATAATTCTTGTATTAAGTTTTCAAGATCAAAATTAATTGCTTTGAATTCTTATGTTTGTAAGTCTGAAACTGTGAAGTATAATAAGCTTGTGTGGCAACCAAAGAAAAAGGACTCATTGTATGAACAGAAAAAGAATCTACAGATAAAAATTTCAAAAACAATTCCACAGCGAATTGTACAAAAGTGGATACCCAAAAGAACAATTCAAAAATGGGTACCTAAAATAAATTCAAACGATAAGCCTAAAGCCATATCAGTTAGAAAAACAAATGATACTATGCATGTTTTACCTAAAACTAAAGTACCCAACTACAAGTGGGTACCTCATGTGCTATTACGTTTTATAGGTAAACCATGTCTGGTACCTTGATTCGGGATGCTCCAAACACATGACCGGACAACGAGACACACTCACGGACTTTGTAGAAAAGTTCTGTGGGACGGTAAGATTTGGAAACGATCACTTTTGTCCGATCAAGGGATACGGAAGTCTGAAGTATGACAAAATCACAATCCAAAAGGTCTTTTATGTTGACGGTCTTGGTCATAATCTATTCAGTATTGGACAACTGTGTGATAAGGGGTTAGAAGTCAACTTTAAAGCCAATCAGTGCAGCATCAGATCAGCACAAGGAAAAGAAATTCTAGCAGGAAACAGGAAAACAAATCTATACTCCATTGATTTAGCCTCGATCAATCTGAAGAAAGATGTCTGCTTATTGTCAAAAGCAACATCTAAAACAGCATGGTTGTGGCATCGTCGCCTTTCACATCTAAATTTCAATGAACTGACCAATCTAGCAAAAGGAGGGTTAGTTAAAGGGCTGTCGGCGCTTAAATTTCAAAAAGAGCAACTATGTGCGGCATGTGAAAAAAGAAAGATGATAAAAGCCACACACAAATCCAAAACAGTACACTCATCCACGAGAGCATTAGAGTTACTGCATATGGATTTGTATGGACCAATGAGAGTACAAAGTATAAATAAGAAAAGATATGTATTAGTGATAGTTGATGACTACTCACGATACACATGGGTGTTTTTCCTGAAATCCAAATCAGATGCAACCGAATCTATCATCGACTTCATCCGAAAAATACAAGTAAAGTTGCAACTCACCATCCAGACAATTCGCTCAGACAATGGAACAGAGTTCAAGAACAAATCATTAGACTCGTTCTTAAATTCAGTTGGAATTACACATCAATTCTCAGCTGCTCGGACTCCACAACAAAACGGTGTCGTTGAAAGAAGAAATCGGACACTAGTGGAAGCAGCTATAACGATGTTGGCCTACTCCAATTTACCATTGTTCTTGTGGGCAGAAGCGGTTGCAACAGCATGTTTCACACAAAACCGTTCAATAATAAATAAAAGATTCGGAAAGACTCCGTATGAGCTGATCAATAAACGAATACCTAATGTTAAATTTTTCCATGTCTTTGGTTGCAGATGCTTTATTTTGAATGATAAAGACAATCTGGGAAAGTTTAATCAAAAGGCAGATGAAGGAATCTTCATCGGGTATTCAAAGGAGTCGGTTGCTTTCCGAATCTACAACAAGAGAACCAAGATAGTCAACGAGAGCGTAAATGTTAAATTTGACGAAGGAATGGTAATGGCTTCTGAACACACCAGTTCAGAACACGGACCTAACATGCAGACTTCATTGGAGTCAAATAAACAAAATGCTGAACAAAATGAATTAAATAAGTTGTTTGAGAACTTTTATGATGATTATTTTGAAACTCCCAAATCTAATGTTCAAAATTTGGTGCCTGACAGGATCACTGAAGATCCAGTAGTAGTTTCAGATCTCTCTCAACAACAAAGTTCAGAAGAAACTGGAGAAGCTTCAACAGCAAAGGTGCAGTCAACTACTGAGACTGTACAACCAATTGAACCTCCACATACTTCTGAAACCCCTATTACTTCTGAACAGTCAGAAGCTCCTACCTCAGATGTTCCACCTACAACATCTGCAACAACTCCCGAACCATATTTTGATTCCAATCCCAACCAAGACCCAATAGAACCGTTTCCAAATACAGTTAAGTGGACAAGAAATCACCCAATAGAGAATATCATTGGTGATCCATCTTCATCAGTCCAAACCAGAAGGGCTACAATAAATGAATGCTTATTTTCAAATTTTTTGAGTAAGATTGAACCTAAAAATGTAAAAGAAGCCCTTCTGGATGCTAATTGGATTGTGACGATGCAAGAGGAACTCAACCAGTTCGAACGGTTAAAGGTCTGGAGGCTTGTTGAGCGACCAAAAGACAAATCTATAATTGGCACGAAATGGATCTTCAAGAACAAGAAAGATGAACACGGTGTCATTATTAGGAATAAAGCTCGTCTCGTGGCCAAAGGATACAGTCAACAAGAAGGAATTGATTATGATGAAACATTCGCACCAGTTGCACGCATTGAAGCTATAAGGATGTTTTTAGCTTTTGCCGCACATAAAAATTTTACAGTATATCAAATGGATGTCAAAACTGCTTTTTTAAACGGGGAGCTAACAGATGAAGTATATACATATCAGCCCGAAGGGTTTACTGATCCTTCGAAACCTGATCATGTATATATTTTGGATAAGTCACTGTATGGCCTTAAACAAGCACCTCGTGCTTGGTATGATGCACTTTCAACATATCTGTTGAAATGTGGATTTACAAAAGGTGCAGTTGACACAACCCTGTTTATAAAACGACAGGGGCCAGATATCATAGTAATACAGATATATGTAGATGATATAATATTTGGGTCTACAAATCCAGAATTTTGTAAGAAATTCGCGTTTTTAATGTCCCAGAAATTTGAAATGAGCATGATGGGGGAAATAAATTTTTTCTTAGGTTTACAAGTAAAACAATTGACTGATGGTATTTTTATCAATCAGTCAAAATATATCCAAGACATGTTAAAGAAATTTAACATGGTCAATAGTACTCCTATGAAAACCCCCATGGCTCCGGATTCAAAATCAAAACTCGATGCGGACATCTCAGGAAAACCTGTAGATGTAACCCATTATCGAGGTATAATTGGGTCATTAATGTACTTAACAGCCAGTAGACCAGATATTATGTTTGCTACATGTGTATGTGCTAGATATCAGGCAAATCCAAAAGAATCACACTTAACTGCTGCAAAACGAATTTTAAGATATCTCAAAGGTACTCCAAATCTTGGTTTGTGGTATCCTAGGGAGTCTTCATTTCATCTGACTGCTTTTTCTGACGCTGATCACGCAGGGGATAAGATGGACAGAAAAAGTACGTCAGGAGCAGTACAATTCTTAGGTGACAAACCCGTATGTTGGTCATCCAAGAAACAACACTGTGTTTCATTGTCAACAGCTGAAGCAGAGTACGTGGCTGTATCTTCTTGCTGTTCTCAAGTGTTGTGGATAAAAAGCCAACTACGTGATTACGGGTTTACACCAACGAAGATTCCAATATACTGTGATTCTCAGAGTGCAATCGCTATTGCATCAAATCCGGTGCAACATTCAAAAACGAAACACATAGACATTCGGTATCATTTCATTAAAGATCATGTAGAAAATGGAAATATAGAATTATATTTTGTACCTACTGAATATCAACTAGCTGATTTGTTTACCAAAGCGTTAGATGAAAAGCGGTTTAATTTTTTGGTATACAAATTAGGTATGTTGAATCGTTAAGATTTAATAATTCAGTAGTTTCAAAATTTTAATTTTAAAATTTTCATTTTTTTTAAGTGATGTTTATCTGATGTTAAATTCATGATTCATAAAAAGTTTATATACTTGAGAATTTAACGAGATCTGGAATGTCATGTGCAGGGGGAGCAGAAAAGCATTTTATCTGATTTTGTATAAATCTGATAAAACTTATCTGTTATTTTGTAGGGGGAGCAGATTTGAAAAATGAAATCATAAGTTGAGGGGGAGCAACATTCAGAAATTCAAGGGGGAGCAATTACATTTTGTTAATACTGTTATTTTTTTTAGTGTTTGTTTTGTTTGTTGATTAATAATTTTTTGTTGTTTGTGTAAATTTTTTTTCTTTCTTTCTTTCATTTTAATTTTTTTTTGTTTTTTGTTTTTTTTTTGTTTTGTTTTTTGTTGTTTTTGTTTGTTTATTTTTTTTACAAAAATATTTTCTTTAGTCCATTTAAAATTTTTTTTTGTGTAGTTAATTTTTTTTTTTTTTAGTCACAATTTTTGATTGAAAAGTTAGTGTGCCGGATTTAAATAATGGGCCGGATTTTTCAAATTTGAAAATTCAAAAAATGGGCCGGGTAAATGAGGATATAAATTTGAATTTTCAAATTCAAATTTACTTTTTCGGAAAATACATTTCCTCATCTTCTCCAAATAGAT
The DNA here is from genome assembly GCA_020465985.1 of Centrapalus pauciflorus. Classification (NCBI taxonomy): domain Eukaryota; kingdom Viridiplantae; phylum Streptophyta; class Magnoliopsida; order Asterales; family Asteraceae; genus Centrapalus; species Centrapalus pauciflorus. The sequence continues at coordinate 17,343 of JAANYP010007197.1, forward strand.
TTCTTCCCTTCGAAGAAACCTCAAAAACCCACCAACCGACAATTTTTTCATCAAAATTGTGAGTAAACGTTCGTATTTTTTTTTCTTTCTCTTTTTAGTTTGTTTCTTTATATGGTTAGTATATCTGCTTAATATTTTTTTTGTATATAGTTTGCTTCTACCTGTTTGTATTTTTTTTTTTTGAGTTCTTGACTGTTAATGGCAACTCATGGTATTTGTTCATAAAGTTGAAATTAAATGTGTGATAAGGCTCGAATTGGTACTATGATTATGAATCTAAAATTTCATAAGTCATTTTTACATCACACAAACAGAATCACTGATCTTTCAAATAAAACAGTTTCGAGTTCTTGAATATTCTGAAATTTGAATTTTTAACAACTTTAAAGTTGTTTTTGTTCAAAGTTCAGTAAAATAAATGTGTTTAAAATACATTTTCGAAGGGGGTACTTGTTTTAAAATTCTGAAATTGATCCTTGAAATTAAATTCATCAAAATAAGTGAGTTTTAGACTTGTAGAAAAATAAAAAGAAGTTTCTCGAATAAAGCTTCATTCGAGTTTATTGGAAGTGTTATTCGAGTTGATCAACAGCTTCATTCGAGTTTATTGAAAGTATTATTCGAGTTGATCAACAGTTCCATTCGAGTTGTCAAAGAGTCATTCGAGTTGAATGACAGAGTCATTCGAGTTGAATGACAGAGTCATTCGAGTTGATATGTATGTCATTCGAGTTGCCTATATGTGTCATTCAAGTTTTATCTGAGAATAATTCGAGTTGCATCATGACTCATTCGAGAAATATTTGGGTTCTATGCGAGTTAACAAGTGTGGGTGTAACACTTAGAAAATTTTCAGAAAAGTGCTTCAAAGGTTATTCGAGTTGGGACTATGATCTAATCGAGAAAATGACTTAGTCATTCGAGTTGGGTGTTGGATCCCATTTTCCATTCGAGTTTAATACATGTTACATTCGAGTTTCATGTATATGACATTCGAGTTGTAGTGACTTAATCGAGTTTTAAATTTCATCATTCGAGAAAACTCAAATCTTTATTCGAGTTTCACAGAGTATTATTCGAGTTTCATGTATACATCATTCGAGTTGGGTGTAGACTTATTCGAGTTGTTTCATGTGTCACCCGAGATTGTTAAAGAGTCATTCGAGAAACGTGTAGTTTCATTCGAGTTTCATCAGAAAATTTTTTCTAAGTGTAGTATTTTAAAGTTTTAAGAAAAATGTCACATTTTTTTAAGAAATTGTTATAAATTTGTGTTTTTCTAACATTGGTCTCTAAACGATTGACTCTGGAGTCCTCTCAATAATTTTTCAATTATTGTCAGGAATCCCGATGCTTTAAACAGAAAATCACAAGTTTTTGCAATTTCTGATAAAATGTTACAAGTTTTTCTACATTTTGTAGGTTGTTCTTTGTGTACTTGGTAAGCCTAACATGAATTTTATTTTTTACAGGTATTCAAATGGCATCTCCTGTGCAATCCCAAAATTCAAATTCCTCTGATGCTCAATCATCATCAAATCATACCCTCGTTTCTACCCCAGTCAGATCAACCTCTATAGCCCGTTCTTCACAAACCCATATTATTCCAGATAATCAACTTGTAAAGCCAAAACATTGCCTTCCTTTCAGGGACAATAACCACCGTTTAGATCCCAAAGTTATAAAAGTAAGCCATCCGATCATTGTGGACATTCTAAAAGGCCATCCTCTTGGTTATCTGCTTCAGTATAAGCTGTCTATTCCACAAGTGTACTTACAACAATTTTGGCATACTGTCAAATTTGTTCCTGCGGATGGTAATCACCATTTTAAAGTGACGATTGATCAATTCAAGACAAAGATCACTCTTGCAAGGCTACGTCACAATTTATTTCTTCCACGACGAATAGACACTGTGAACTTTCCAGAGTTAGCAGATTTTGAGGATTTTGTTTCTGATGAAGAGCTTGTTCATGATTTGATTTGTCTAGGCTACTCAAAGCCACTTCCGAAAAGCTCTAAATTTCACAGAAATGGTTTAAATGGCGAATGGTACACACTATTTGGTATCATTAATCGTTGCATGACTTCAAAGCATACTGGAATTGACCGATGCAGCATTCATTGCCTGAGGATATTTCATGGGATCGCATTCAACAAACATTATGATTTTGCTCTGTGTATCTGGGAGGATCTAAAGGAGATAGTACTGGCTAAGACTACAAATAGAGCAAGGAAGTTTGTTCCACTTCAAAGGTTTATCCAGATTCTTATCCGAGGGATATTAAGGGCCAATGAAAATATTCCAAAGAGAGCCAATTCTCAGAGATGCCCAGACTACGTCATGATGAGTTTGCATGAAGTGCCCGACTCCCCGAATGCTAACATAATGCCAATTCCAGAGTCATTACTCAAATATGCAGATCAAGAAAGTGAATATGTGAAATTGTACAGAATAGATCATGCTCCTATAGAGACTCAGGAACCGAGTTCTCTTAGCCCAGGAGCTTTAAGGATCGAGGAACCTCAGCAAGGGGCTGAAGTTCAGGTTGCCCAGTCTGTGAGTGAGGGTGTAGGAAGTGTGAGGGGTGGTGAGGAAGAAGCAGAAAAGTCAGATTCTGAGAGGACATTATCTGATATTCAAGAAGAAGAGGGAGAAGGAGCTGATGATGATGATAATGATGATGATGGAGGTGATCATCATGAGGGAGGAGGTTTGATGATTGATATAGTACAGATAGCTGAACAGAGTGTGAGGGAGGTTCTAAGCCCAGAAAGCCGGGAAATAGCTACATCCGCTGTTAGCTCTCCTATGAGAGTTAGCATTGAACAAGTCAGTATCCCACTGACGACTGCACACCTTCCTATCCACTCAGTCTCCTCTCAACAGGAGATTGTTTCATTTGAACACCGGGATGAAACACACGATCTATCCGAAAGTCACTTGGACTTGTTGGATATTGAAACAAGTGCACAACTGCCCGTGTGTACGACTTCATTTGAATCACAAAGTCTAGATCCTATACAATTTAGGACACTTGAGTCAACTTCATTCGTTGAAGTAAGTGTGGCTGAACTTAGTGTTCCCACCGGAACACCCTTAGTAACGGAAGCATTTGTTGCTCCGTCACTTGAAGAGGGTGGAAGTCCAGTCAGAGAAACGCCAATACCAACTCTGAGCACTGGCCACACAGAAGTTCTTTTTACAAGTTCGACTGTTGTGTCAACTGGAAGTCTACGTGACCCAGTGGTGAGTTTATCCCCTTTTGTTACAGAGTCAACCTTGACAAGTGCACTGAATGCAGCTGTGTCTGGTGTCAATTTGCATGTTTCTAATCAGTTAGCGGAAGTAATGGCTCAAATGACAAATATTCAGAAATTTTTAAAGGGAAAAGATGTTGCAGAGGAGTCTGTCAAGCAAACTGACTCAAAGCAAGCAATAGAAGAGTTGAAGGAAGAGTTGAAGGATTTTGTTTTTGATCAATTTGATGAGATGCGAGAACGTATGATCAGCCTGGAAAATACTGTGGTAACTGCGTTGGGTAATCTTTCAGAACGAGTAGCTGCAGTGGAAGAGACCTGCAAGGCTCAAGCTTCCTCATCTAAGAGGAAACATGATGAGCATGACGAAGACTCCGATGATGCTCCTCATGAGGGGGAGAAGAGGAGAAAGCTTGATCAACCGACGCCGGGGATTTTAATGCTGACATATCCAGAGAAGGAGCCAGAAACTCAAGGGAAAGAAGTTGGAGGATCCAAACAGTCAGCTGGTGAACAGAGAGAGCTGGGATTGATTCTTTATGAAGATGTTCCAGTTCCTTTGAACACTCAGTCCGATATTTATCAGTTTATTGAGTATATTGATTCAGAGGAAGACGTTCAAGAGAAAGATAAAGAGCTAAGTATTCAAGAGACAGGAGAAGAAAAAGAGCAGTATATTGAAGTGTCTAAAGATGATGACATAATTACTTTGACTGATGTAGATTTTAGAGCTGAAAGAATTGAGGAAGAGGAAGTACTAGTTAAGAAATTATGAAGGATGTTGAATCAACACCAACGGTTGAAAAGCCTGAGGTTGTTGTACAAGTTAAAGAAGAGTTTGAAGAATTTCATGTTGAGAGCAGTATGGCTCAAGAAAAGGTTGTGTTGAATGAGGTTGAAGTTATGGATATATTTTTCAACGAGTATGTGCTAGCTGATGAATCTGAGAAACAACACAGACTTAGATTTCAAGCACAACAAGTGGTACAGAGGGAAATTCAAGATATGCTAACTTTGTTGAATCAGGATGAGATAAGTAAGAAGAAGATGAAAAAGTTTGAACTTCCAGAGAACAGATCTGCTGAATTTATCAGAAAAAGGAACAAGATGCCGTATATTGAAGATATTCTGGAGAAACGGATCTTTTGCAAAAAGCAAGCTCCTTGTTCATTCCACAAGTTATTTAAAGTACTAGAGCCTAACATGCCCAATCTGGTTAACTATGCCAGCTTTCTGAGAAACAAAACACAGGAGGTTGAGAAAGTTAAAAGTGAATTCAGAATTGTTGATCTTGTGAAGATTGAAAAAGAAAGATTTGTTAAGGTTTTTTATCCGAAATTCACAGTCACAAGATCAGATGGAAATACTTATGTATTCACTGAAGCTGACATGTTCAACATGCACTTAGTCGATATTGAAGATCTTTTTGACGAACTGTGCAGGAATAAAAGGAATGAATATTGTAGATTTGCGCTGAAGACATTGTTTCATTTCATGCATACCAAACTGGTATTAATGTCTGTGCAAGATCTACAGATTGGAGTTGAGAGAGGCATGAGGAAGATAAACATGACTGCACCTCACAGAGATATTAAATTTGCTGGTGAGCTTAAAGAGTTTCAAGTTATAATGGTGAAGCATCCAGCTGTCATGTACAAAGATAGAAATAAAAGATTGAGAGCTATGAGAAGTGTTGAATTGAACAAGTTTTCTGATGGAACGTTGATTAAGGTGTTGAATGGTCTGAAAGGCAAACTGGCGGCAGATCGAAAGAGGAAGACAAAGAAAGGAGCTTTATCAGTTAACGATCGAAAACTCATGGTCGAGTTTATTTCTAAAATTGAATGGAGACTGTCTGATCGGAAAAGTATTAGAAGATTTGAACAGAAGCTTGGTTTGTCAACTTGAAGACTTTGCTACTTTCATCAAAGGGGGAGATTGTTGGAATATGTTTTAGTTGATGAAATATCAAAGTTTAGGGACTTAATATGTAATTTCCTTATAGTTTGTAAATGTGTATAAATAGTCATGTTGACTTTCAAAATAGGAAGATTTTTTGTCAGATCTGTCAGAAATCATTTTGTACACATTTGATTTAGAGAAAGCTGCTCTGTACAAGAATATTCCAGAAATCATTTTGTAATCATCAAGAGTATCAATCAAATCATTCGGTCAGTATTGATTACATTTATTGTTCTTATTAATTGCATATTGTTGATTGAATTCGTAGAAACTAGATTTCACAATCTTGACCGGAAGTTGTTCAACAATTTTATCTTTGCCGCTTTGTATCTTTAACAGATACTTAAGTTTAAGATCTGAAGAAGAATCAAACTTAGCAGAGTTAGTTAGATTCACTTCACTTTCAGAAGACAAACCAGAGTGATCAACATTGGATTTTAAACACACTGAAGAAGGGGTCTTAACCTTTGACTCAGTTGATGAAGTAAACACATGTAATTGTTTTGTAAGATGAAGTATCTGAGCTTCCAAACTTTTGATAATGACTAAATTTGAATTTCTGTCATGATCAAATGATTGGTAATCAGATTTAAAAGATTGTTCTTTGATTAAGAACATTTGTCTTTCATCTTCAAACAATTCAGATTTTGATTTAAAATCTTGTTCTTTAAGTAAGAACTCATGTCTTTCCTTCTCAATCAAATCTTTAGTTAAAGACAACTCTTGTTGAAGAGCAAAAATTTCTTCATTTTTGTTTAAAATACAATTCTGATCAGTTGGTTTTGTCTTACAAAGTGTATCTTCAAGATCCTGAACTTTCTTGTAAAGATCAGATCTTTCAGGAAAAAGATATTTCAGTTGAGTTGCATTCTGAAAATTTTCTTGTTTCAGCTCATCAAGTTCTTTAAGTAATTCAGATATTTTCAATTGATGAGCACAACTCTCAGAGTTTTGTTTTTCTTTTAAGCTTTGAATTTCTTCATTCAGTATTTGTACGTCACGTAACGCCAAATGTTTATCAGTATTTAACTGAACGAGAATGTCGTAATTGTTCTTACGAATCTTTTCAGATTCAGTAAGTTTGGCAATCAGCTCAGACTTTGAAAATTGTTCAAACACCATTATGAATTACAGAAAAATGAACTTCCAAGATCTTTTATGGAAAAATGAATGAATTCTGATATAACATTGAAAAATTATTTCAGTTAATGATTACTTGTGAAAAATCAGCTCTGAAATTACTTTTTGACGTTAAAATTTTAGCTTTTCTGCATAAAATTGCCCGTAACTTTTTTCTGGAGTGGAATTAGGCCTCGAAAATTTACCGAACCGGCTATGCCTGTTCTAGAAATGTAGATCTCTTTTCAAGCTTCGATTTGACGTATGGTAGGCCTTCTAACGATATTCCAGTCAAAAGTTATGGTCAATTTAAGCAGCAAAGGTCAATTAGTCAAAACTCGAATGATATGGGATGAACCTCGAATGTATAAGAATCAAACTCGATTGATGAAGACTCAAACTCGAATAAAGAATCACCAAACTCGAATAAAGAAGTATAAAACTCGAATGATTGAGTATGAAACTCGAATGAACAAGAATGAATCTCGGATGTCTTATGAGAAAACTCGATTGATTAACAATGAAACTCGGATGATTAAGGCTTAAAACTCGAATCATAAGGCATGAAACTCGATGAATGTATAATCAAACTCGAATGAAGCATATATCAAACTCGAATGAAGCATATATCAAACTCGAATGAAGCATATATCAAACTCGAATGAAGCATTCAGCAAACTCGAATGAAGCATTCATCAAACTCGAATGCCTTCTTTATAAAACTCGAATGCCTTCTTTATAAAACTCGAATGACACTATGAATATAGTTATGCCCGAGTTTTATCATTTTTCAACAAAAACAAGATCAGATTCGAACTTTTCAACAAAAATCCATGATTTGACCTCAAATTGATTTCGAGGGTTCGTTTTAATAGCAGAAACAACTTTTGTGAAATCACTTTGGCTAATTCTTGATAAAAAACCAAAAATTGACCAAAAACCTCAAGAACACACACTTTTTCAAAAAATCTGAAATTTCTCAATTAAATTCTGTGTATTTTGAGATAATATTTGATGTTTATATCATCAGATTCGCCTTTAAATTTCACACCTTCGATCCAAAATTCAGATCATTTCATCCACAGAATCAAAATCCTCAATTGATTTTCAAATTTTCAAAAAAATGAATATAACAGTGTTCTTAAAAAAACGATTTCAGATTCAAAATTCACTCAAATTCAGCCATATTAAGCTCTGATACCATATGTGAATTTATATTTCATGCAATTCATATCAACATTAAGCAATTCGTATGAACAATTATCACAAACACATAAAACCGAATGCTTTAATTGAGTAGAAAGATATTACATTGAGTTCATGGCTTTCTTGCAAAGTACTTCTCTTCTCTCTAATCAGATCCGTATGTGTGTGTGTAATCTTCAATTCATAGCAGCATGCGTAGCATACATTTCTATTTATACACAATACACAAGTATTGTGTATTTACACACATAACCCCTAATCTATTGAGTATTTACAATTATATACAATATAATTGTTTCATCTCTATTATTTATTCCCAACAAAATTCCACGTGATGCATTATGATTTTCCAAGCGATGCATTGTGGTTCTCCAAGTTTCTTCGATTCATAGAGGTTCTCAATTGAATCATATATATATATATATATATATATATATATATATATATATATATATATATATATATATATATATATATATATATATATATATATATATATATATATATATAGACTAAGGATCTTTTGTGAACACTTTATTCGTTGTGAACAACAATAAAATAGCTTTTGAATCTTATGAATCTTGTTGAAAATACTACCGAACCCTTCTATTAACTCATTAATCTTATTGGATCCTATGGATTTTATTGAATCGAATTAATTTGTCGAATCTCATGAATTTTGTTGAATCTTATGCATCTTGTGCATCTTGTTATAAAAACTACGTACTAGGAACCTTTTGAATGTTCTGAATCTTAAATAGACACTTCTATGAACCTTTTGAATCATATGAATCATATTACAAACACTTGTTGATATATATGAATGATTATATGTATTTTTTTTATCTGTTCACAACGTTCACAACAAATAACTTGTTCACAATGGATCCCATCCATATATATATATATATATATATATATATATATATATATATATATATATATATATATATATATATATATATATATATATATATATATATATATATATATATATATATATATATATATAGGTATACTAACATCTTATATCATATGGGGGTATATAAGTGGTCACAATAAAACATCAAAATCATAAAAATCAGTTTGACCAACCTGATTGCTCTCCAATTATGAAAAAGCATCTTAGTAGAATTTTTGCATTACATGAATCCAAATAGACAAAAACAAAATAAGAAAAAAATCGATCATATCTAGAATTACATGCAAGTCCTTTCCCTAGCTCAGCTATAACATAATATCAAGAATATATATATATATATATATATATATATATATATATATATATATATATATATATATATATATATATATATATATATATATATATATATATATATATATATATATATATATATATATATATAGATTTGGGTTCAAATGAGTACCATTAGTTTTGCGGAGTACCGGAGGTACCTCGCTTAAAACCATTTTTTTTGAAATTTTTTTTCATAATCATGTTTAAATTAATAATATAAGACTACTTGCAAAAAATCACACATAAACACACACTAGAACTATGTGAAACGTGCAAGTTCACATGAACTGCACTGTTGTGAACGTATGTTCACAGCTAAGCATGTTCACATGAATTTTTTCATGTTCACATGACTTTTAAGAGGCTAGAAAGTGTGAATGTGTGTAATCTTTTACGAATAGGCTTATATTATTTGTATCTAAATTAATATGAAAAAAATTACAAAAAAAAAACTTTTTTCCGGAGCATGTTCACATCTTAAACCCGTGTGTTCACAGGTACTCACGGTACTCTGCATTTTTTAGGTACTCACACGAACCATATTCTATGTATATATATATATATATATATATATATATATATATATATATATATATATATATATATATATGTGTGTGTATATGTATATTATAAAAGAAAATTCAAAACGTACGATAGAATTTAGTTGGGTGGTTATAAATAATTAGTGCATAAAATCTTAAGATATTCTAAATAAAAATGATATAATAAAGATAGTTTAATATAAGGACATTGTTATATGTACACCTCCTTTCTTTAATTTTTACCAATCACACACCCACTTACTTATATGATTTTTGTTAATGACATGAGACTCAATGATTAAAAGTTAATCTTCTTTCACATTAAGAAGAGGGGTGTGTGATTAGCAATTGAGGGGGGTACATATAGAATTATCCTTAATATAAATGATTAAAATTATAATAAAACTATATGATTAAGTAGGAGCTGAGATGGTGAAAGTTAAAAGGAAATGAATTGTAATTAATTGATGGTTTTTAAATAATTTGTGGTGAGGAAATGAGAAATGAAAGGGACCATTCCAACATGGATGCACATGACATCTGTTTGTCATCACTCCATTCAAAACATGTGGATGCATTCTACATGTTTCAAATACAACCTCTATGTGTGTGTATAAAATCAAATCAAAGATTCCCTTATCTCCAATCCTGTGATTCATATATATATATATATAGGGGTGGGTTCAATGGAGAACCTTATGCATCGAAGAACCTTGGAGAACCACAATGCATCGCTAGAAAAACTGAAATGCATCACGTAGAAATCGATGCATCACGCGGGAATTTGATAAATCAAGTGGAAATAATGTAAAAATCGATGCATCACTCAAGAATTTGATGCATCACGTGGAAATAATGATGCAATACGGGGGAATTGTGATGCGTTTGTGGTGGTGCATGGAGGTTCTTCAAGGTTCTTCGATGCATGGAGGTTCTCCATTGAACCCACCTATATATATATGGTCGAGATCCATGGAAAACTATATTAGACTGGAGTACTGGAAAATCATATCAAATGTACATGTTCATTATGATAAAATGTTAAATTTCATGTAAAATTATAATATACACATGTTCAAAATTGCATTATGATTAACTAATTCATATCATTTACATGTTCATTACGACAAATGTATAATTTCATGCAAAAATACGTAATATACACATGTCCATGCATATTGCACATTTGAACATGTGTATATTGTTATTTTGCATGAAATAGAACATTTTATCCTAATGAACACATAAATGATGTGAACTAGCCAATAATAATACACATTTGAACATATGTATATTGTAGTTGTGCATTAAATTTAACATTTTACCGTAATGAACTTGTACATTTAATATGGTTTTCCAGTACTCCAGTCAAAGATGGTTTTCCACAGATCTTGAACATATATATATATATATATATATATATATATATATATATATATATATATATATATATATATATATATGTGTGTGTGTGTGTGTGTGTGTGTGTATTCAAGATTAATAGGTAACTTAGATTGGGATATCGAAATATCATATTAAATGAACATGTTTATTATCATAAAATATTAAATTTAATGTAAAATTATAATATACACGTGTTCAAATGTAAATTATTATTGACTAGTTCACATTATTTGCATGTTCATTATGATAGAATGTTATTTCATGAAAATAGCAATATATACATGTTCGAAGTGCAATATGCATGAACATGTACATATTGTACTTTTACATCAAATTAAACATTTTTATTATAATGAATATGAAAATGATCACCTGTGAAGTAGACAATCGTAATGTAATTTTAAACAAATGTATATTACACTTTTGTATGAAGTTTAACATTTTATCGTAATGAACATGTGCATTTAATATGTATGTATGTATGTGTGTGTGTGTGTATCTATACTAATAAAAGAGTAAATATACTGAACTCTCATGAAGCCATGTGTCATCACCATGAATTGACACGTGGCATTAATAGTTTTAAATAAATAATAAATAAATTTAAACTATATTTATCCATATCTAATATAATCTAATTTTAAATTCAAATCAAATCCAAAATCTAATACTCTAATAGCTTATTAATTATAATATAATATAACAAAAGTTTAAATTATTTAAAAATATAATTATATTCATGTGTGTGTAAGAATTTACAAAACTAATAAGTCATAATAAATGTAACATCTCGTTTCTGAGATAATCGCGTGTAATTATTTTAGTGGATGTTCAAATTATTATTACAATGTTGGTCCAATGAGATCCCGAGTAGTGGATGATACGTGTCGGGATTGGGGTTGCGTGTCTCCGGGTTATGATTTTAGCGGATGGATTATATATTTGGGATCACGAGATTAAATGGGCTAAATGGTTATAAATTATGAGAAAATAATATCGGGTTCGGGTTAATGGGTCCGGGACCGACTAAAATGGGAGACGTATATATGTGTTTCCCCTTCATTTTCTTCCTTATCCATTTGAGACAAACCCTAAGGTGTTGTGTGTGCATATGTGTGAGTTCCAGCATCCAAATCCATCTCATCTGTGGCAAATTGATTGCTGAAATTGAGAGATAATCTCATCATCTTCATTATTAAGTGTTCTTGAGCTCCAAGAGGTAAGGAAGCTATGAATTGGTTCTTAAATTTGTGTTATATGTTGTGGAGATTGTGTGAAGTAGTTCTTATGTTGTAAGAGATTGTTATGTAGTGATTTTTGTGTCTATTTGGGGCTGGAAATCGTATATGTGAGGAGTATTACTCCTGGGCAAAGCTGGAAATCGCAGGTCAGGGATGGAGGTTTTTGCGGTGTTGCGGCACGACCTACAGGGGGCCCGCGGCACGACCAGGGGCCTGCTGGGCAATTTCGGTTCTGTTGGGGTTTTTGGGTCAGGCTTTAGTTGGGTTTCGGGGGTATCCGTGGGGTTGTTTTTGGGTCCGAGACGGTTACTAGTTTATTGTGATTCTGTCTTATGTGTCGGTTGAGATGTGGATTAACCGTTGGGATTCGCGTGTTTACAGGGACAAGTCGACAGTGAGGCGAGTCGGATCAGAGGTCGTAGGGTTCAGGGATTGAGACGGGCTGTTTAATAGTAAGGTGAGTACCCGAGCCTTTTTCCAAACGAGCGCTCCATTTTCTGAGTTATGTTGCGTTATCCGTGTGTATTGTGATATACTGTGTACGAGACAGGGACGTGGGCTTTAGGTATGATTCTGTTCTTATATATGTGATATATGTGCATGAGATGAGATCCAGTCCAGGGGTCCGTGACGAGTTTCATACGGACGGTGATTCGCGATGTGTGATCGCGCGGGTTGGCTGTCCCTGACAGTCCTTGGGGCGTGTATACACGACAGGACCTGTATCCGGTTCGCGCCCGTGCTACATGGTTTTCGCTAACCGCCGCCGTACACGGTAGTTAGCCGGGGAAGTGTCCCCTCAGTGATACTGTGTGCAGGGCTTCGGATCTCATGCTGTGTGTTCATATCTGAGTTATGCTGCTGATTGCCAGGGATAGGGATTGTGATGTGTGTATGTGCTATGTGTATGCATCTTATGTGTTTACTGTGCAGAGTCTAACCCTCGAGTACTCACGAGCTTCTGAGCTTACGTATTCGAGTCTATCATGTTCAGGAAATCGGAGAAGGGAGCGGTAGTTGCGCTTATTGATCTGGGATTGGGAATTATCTGGGAAATGTTGTGCTAGTTTCGTGTAATGGTTTGATTAGTACTGCTTATGTTAGCATCTTTTGGGCTTATGTAATCAATGGATTATGTATGTATATGTGTTAATCTTTTGTGTAAAAGTGTCAAATTAGCCGTGTTTTGTAGCATCCTCTAACATGTATATTACAGAGTTATTGAGATATCACCACCTGCGTATTGTATTGACGTGGCATTTTTGGGATCTGGGAGGGTGTTACAATAAATAATAATATCATTATTATATATTTTTGTTTAAAAATAATATTTATATCTTTACCTTTTAGTTTATTATATTTTATATATATTAAAAATATTCACGTAATACGCGGGTAATAAACTTGTGTGTGTGTGTGTGTGTGTATGGAGGTTCAATGGAAAATGTTTATGCATCGGAAAACTTTGGAAAATCACAATGCATCAGCAAAGTAGGATTATGCATCATGATCATTTGATGCATCATGTAATGGGTTCGAGTCGAACCACATTGCATCACAAAGCAAAAGATATTGCATCACGATCACTTGATGCAACATGAATTGTTTCAGTTCAACGGTTCAACCGGTCTGTTCAATTGAAATTGGTCCATGGTTTTCATGTTTCTCCATAAAAATAATATATTAAATTACTTAGTTAGAAATCGAACCCAGAACCTCTTGTTTAATAAATCAATATTTTATCCATTAAGCTACAAATCTTTTTTTTTTTCAAAGTTATTGATATACTTCTTTTCATAACAAAGTTTATTTTTAATATATTAACTAACGAGTGCATCGTAATAAAACCAGTGAATAAAATTCGATATTGATATAATTAAATTAGAGATCTTGGATTCGATCTTTAATAAATTAATATATTAAAGAGTTTGTTTGTTATTAAAAGAATTAAGTCAATAAATTTAATAACAAATTGACTTGTAACTTGATGGTTGAAGTCTTACTTTATGAAATTAGAGGTCTTAGGTTTGATTCTCAGCTAAGTAATATATTATTTTATTTTTGTGAAAATGCATAAAAATGATGGACTGACTTCAATTAAATGACGGTCAAAAACCAAACCAATTTGGATCATCAGACCGACTCGTCTCGGGCCGGCCACATGATGCATCAAATGATCATGATGCGTCATGATTTTCTTTGCGACGCATTGTGATTCAACCGGACTGACCACACAATGCATCAAGTGATTGTGATGCATAATTATTCTCGTGTGATGCACAATTCTATCCACATGATGCATTATACTTACGTTGGCGATGTAATGTGGTTTTCCAAGGTTTTCGCATAGAGGTATTCCGTTGAAACCACCCCTGTATACACACACACACACACACACACACCCTAGTCTGATACGATACTTCATGGATCTCAACCATATATATATATACATGTACATATACATGTATGTACATGTGTGTGTGTGTGTGTGTATTGTTAGTGTATGATGTGTGAAGATGACATTACTACTGCATCATGGCTGATTTCATAAAACACTTAAGGGTCACACCGATGAGCACAAATGAGCAGATGCAATTAAACTATTGAATAAATAATATTGGATATTATTTATGACACGAAATGATCATTGAGATTAAATTAATGTATGATTAGTTATATCTCAAAGTACGGGGACTAAAAGTACAATATTAGCTATTGTAGTAATTTAATTGTCATTGGATGATAATTAAATAATTATCTAGTCTTTTATTTATTATTGGATATTAAATAAAAGACACATTTATTTGAATTGATATTATCATCTAATTATTGGATAACTGGATGGATAATTATAAACAAATAAATAAGAGATAATTATAAATAATTATCTAGTCATTTATATATTATTAGATAATGTATCAAAGATTATTATTATTTAAAGGGTATATAATTATAGAGATAATTATATAAGGTTTAAATAATAAAGATAATTATTAAAATATATATTATATAATATATTAAAGTTTTAATTAATATATAATATAATATATATATATATATATATATATATATATATGTGTGTGTGTGTGTGTGTATATATATATATATATATATATATATATATATATATATATATATATATAATATTGTGTGGTGTGTGTGTGTGTGTGTGTATATATATATATATATATATATATATATATATATATATATATATATATATATATAACCCCACGCCCACGGTTGGAAAGAAAGGGTTTTCAAAAAAATCAAATCAACACACAGTTGTGTGGGTTTGTGTGTGTACGGCCGCAAGAAACAAAAACAAACCAAAAGGGTTTGGTTTTTCCCCGTTCTTTGTGTGTTTGATTGCATATCTGGCGTCGCTCGATCGTATCATCACCGGTGGATACCGAGAGCATCTCATTCGTGTATTCTTGTCATAGAATACAAAGGTATGGATTTTTATTGCTTTCTCGTTTACTTATCTTATGTATACTTGATGATCCATGTACGGAATTCATGATTTTTAAAAGCTTCCGCTGTGCGTTTATAAGATTAATGTTTATGTTTTTACGAAAAACGATACGAATTTCCAACAGTGATATCAGAGCCACCTCAAGTAACATAATGATAGTATTATTCGATTATTTATGTCCAACGATATTAAAGTTTCGATTTTTAATAATTAAAAGTGTTTAAACGATCGAAATCAATAATTAAAACGTTTAAGGTTTTGATTTGGCTTGGAGAAAATCGACCAAAGGTTTTGGAAACCCCATGGTGATTCTTGGCCAACCTTGGAGTTTCTCGAAACTCGGGATTTTGAAACCTTAGTTCGTTTTATTTAGTTAATATTTGATTGTTTAAAAGTGTTTAATTGATTAAAGTCGAAAATTAAATATTTCGGTTCGCGAAATCAAACCTAGAGAATTCGGCCATGGATTGATACCCATGACCTCTCGGTTGTGATGTGGTAACCGAGGTGATGGATTATTTGTTTCCGTCATGACGGTTAAACTCGAACGATTAAATTAAATGCGTTAAAATCGAATTAATAAATCAAAATTGTTTGGTTAAATTCACAAATCGGTTTAAATATTATTTGATTCGATAGTCAAACGATTAATTGGAATATGGAAATCGAAATAATCAAAGTGTGTTGATTAAAGGCTTTGATTATGTTCAGCCGTCAAAGGGTTTAATACCCTACTTGTTTTCGGTTCATATGGGTTATTGAACCCGAGTATGAGTCGGTTAACTAAGTTGGTTCGTTTTCGTTTTCCGGTAATTTGTCGTTTAAATTAAATCGGTTTTAATTAAAAGTTAAGTTTTAATGTTGAAATTAAAATTAATGGTAATTTTAATTTATAAACTATATTTAATTTATGCATTTAATATTTAGTTCCATAAAATGCATTATTAAATTAAAAAGAGTTTAATTTAAGGATTCTGTTTTCAAATTGATGAAATTGTGATTTTGAGTTTCATGCTCGGTCATGGTTTAATGTTTTGAGATTTGATCTCGACATCAACGTTTTTGGTAGAAATCGTTTAAAACCATTAAAAAAACCATAAAGAAAGTTTTTGGTGTTATTTAAAGATGGTCAATTTTCTTTAAATATTTTAAAAGACATATTTTATTAGTAAAATTGTTTATTTAGAAAATTGACATTTTAAATAAAGTTTATTTATTTCTGGAAAGTTGTTTCTATAGAATAATAGTTAATTGATAATTATTTAAAGGAAGTTTAAATTATTTATCAATATTATTTGAAAATAATAAGTATATTTATCAAAGGTTGTTTAATAAAAAAGTTTTCTTAAAATAGTAAGTTTAAGTTTCAAAGGTGTTTGAATTGATTGAATATTTTAAGAAAAGTGTAGTTATGAATCCAAAGATAATGCAAAGATGGAATTGAATTTAATTTTTCGGGAAAAAGTTTCCATTTTTGGAAAGTGTTCCAGAATTTCGAGTTTACGAACCGTATTTAATTTAAGAGCGATATTGGACATGTTTACTTCAATTAATGGAGGATTAATTGGTTTTAGAATTATTTTCATGGGAAGATGAAAATGAATTCTGGATTATTTATATGCTTTACTGCTTTATTTATGTTTGTGACATAGCCAAGCCTTGAGACCCCTTGTTTGTGATGGTTGTTTATATAATCTTAATGTTTGCTATTTTTTTATTATTGGTTATTTTTGGGAAGGCCTGCATGCCATTGGAATCCCGGTTTTATGATGTAATCTGTAATAGGTTAGAAAATAGACAAATGTATTTAGATTAATTCATGTAAAAAATCTTGGCGAAGATGTCCCTCAAGAAAGAGGTCATTCATCAAGGACGTTCGGTGACATCATCGGATGCTGAGGCTAGTGGGAGCTGAAAGAGTTCATCCTTCTTGCATTGTGTGTTGATTTTGTCCTTAGGTTTTGACCTAATTGGTTTGTCCGTATGGCTCTCGGAAACCAATTTAGTTTCGGCAAGACTATGTCACCATGTGATTGTATGTTTTATATCTTTATGTTTTATTTATATCAGCGTAGTTGTAGTGACAAATTAGATAAATAATTAAAACTACAATCATTTTTGATGAAAAATTAAAGTATTTAAAAGGAAGTTTAAATTAGAAACTTTAATTATTTTGTCAGTTGTTAGATATGACATTTTTATGAAATTAGTTTTTCAAATAAAAGGAGATTTATTTTTAAAATGTCATATGATCAAAGAGTTGAAATTCTTAAAACTGGTACATTAATTGGATTGTTTACCAGAATAGGTGGTGTCTAGGACAGTCTTGCTCGAGCTGTGGAATTTCCGAAAGGTTTAAAACCGAAGGATTCTGCCCGCAGACTAACCTGACTGGCCACTAGTTCTTGGTAAGAGACTGGTTATAAACCCAAATTAAAAATCTGACACAACACACCGTCCATATAATGGCACTCACGATGACCGGTCGTCGTAAGTAGGTTCAGCCTTCGTTGGGTGCTTACGCCGCAAACTCGGAGAGCTGTGAGGTAAGCACTGCGGATCCTAAGTGAGACTTGGGCCAGTGACTTGCAGTTGTTATATGGTGTGTGTCAGTGGTGGTTCCTCAGTAAGACTGTTGCCCAAGGTGTGGATGAGATTAAACATGATCAATTTAAGAAATTGAAAATCTCATAAAATCTAAGAGTTGCAAAGGGGTTGTAATTGGTAATAAGTTGCCAGCCTGAGTAGCTTATTCATGTAGGTTCAGCCTCCGTTGGGTGCATGAATAAGTAAAATGGTTCTTAGGATTAATAAATCATTTTCTAAATTTTGGGTTATTGATTTGTTAATGGTTAATCAAATTCTAATTTTTGAAAAATTGTTTAAGATGGTTGAAAAAGATAGAGGTAGAAGCGGTTTAATATTAACAATGAAAATAACAGTAACAAAAACAATGATAACGTCAATATCCTTTCCCCACTTGAAAATCCTCCCCAAAAGCACATGTTGCTACTTTGAGATTCATTCGGGATATGGAGAACTCAAAAGAGGCAACTTCCTGAACTGGGAATAAGATCTGACTAATGTTCTGAGTACAGAGCGGAAGTCGTATGTTCTGGAAAGGGCACAAGGGCCTGCTCCTGCAGAGACTGCTACAGTTGAGGAGAGAAATCTCCACAAGAAGCACTCTGAGGATTTGGTCGATGTTGCCTATCTAATGCTTGCTGACATCTTAGTTGCGGACTAACGTTATGGACGTCTCAGCTTGCCGGATGTATCGCAGCTAAAGGATATGTTCCAGACTCAAGCTCGGACTGAGAAAGATATACGACTAGGGCTCTGAGCTCCCGTAGAATGGCAAAAGGAACAACTGTTAGACCCCATGTGCTGAAAATGAAAGGTTATCTGGATCGTCTTAGCAGACTTGGGTATCCCGTGACACAGGACATGACCACGAATGTAATTCTCAATTCCTTATTGAAGGAATTTTTAGCAATTTGTAATTTCTTACAATATGCATGGAGAAGATGATTAGTGGGCTGCATCAGATGCTATAGACTGCTGAGGGAATGATTAAGGAGAGAAGATAGGGAAAGAGACGGAAGGAAAAGTAAGTTTCCAAGCCGGAGGTTAAAGCTAACAAGTAGCTAAAACCTAGAACCAAAGATGTCAAATCCAAGGATGACACATTCTTTGAGTGCTAGAAAACTGGACACTGGGAAAAAGATGTTGTCCCAAGTACATGGAAACGGTCAAGGTTGACCGCGTTGAGACTTCGTGTATCTGAATTATTCACTTTCTATTGTTCTTGGATATATGATAACCAATTGAGCAAAGTTTTATGCATAATATCTGCAATGACTAAAATGAAGTGAAAAGAGATGACAGATTCAGTGAGAGCATGGAGACATCTTAGAGAATACTCTGATGGACACTATTTTTCATGTCATCAATAGTTTATCATGGTGTAGTAAAACAATTTTGTAGTTGAATTTCTCGCAAGTATTTTTGGGATAAATGAAGAATTTTTTTAGTTAAAAATTTGTTGCTTGAAATTCCTATTGTTTAAAATTACTAAACCATGATTATAGACTATTGATTCAAGTGGAGCTTGAATAGTAACTTGTCAATGGAGATTGGACAAGCTAGTAGTCATATTCAGATAAAAGGGTTAACTATGTTGTTGTGTAAACTGTTCAAGTTTTCAAATGCAGTTTCATTAAAGTTGTTAATTCTTGAAAGTTAGTTCAAGAGATTATATGAGTTGGATAGTCATCCGTGATTATATAAATGAAACTAATAAAATGCAGAATTAAATGTAAATGAGTTACATGGAGGTTAATTTACTTCACTTGTCATAAACAATTAAAGACTTGATAAGTCAAGGTTGTTTAGACAAGATGTATAATTGCATTTATTAAAATTATGTGAAATGTATACAACTTGTGTGATGGTTAAGTCAAGTAATAGCCTTTGACTTGTTTAAACACTCGTCGGCAAGCTTAACGGAACACCACAACGAAATGTTGTCGATAACCAGGTTCTGGTGGTTATGGATACATATAACAAATGTTGAACACAATGTTAATTAAAGATATATTGTTAAGATAATGATAAACCGCATACTGTCATATTAAAGACTAAACATCTAAACGTATCACTAGTAGCAATTTATCTGAATAGCTAGAGCTCCTAAATTCTAATCATGGTGTCTATATGAGTGATTTACCAGTTCCTCTAAAGATAGTGGATATAAATTTGTAAGGAGATTCAGATTGGATCTGAATAATATTACAAGAACTTGTAATAAAGAACTAGTGTAATTTTTCAAAGATAGACGGTAATGGAAGTTAAGTCTAGTTTCATGTCTGAAATTAATTTTTCGATAGATCGTGTTACCGTTACATTTGATAAAGGAACAGTAGCATTAAATTGATGGAAGTCATGTTGCGTTTATTGATATAAAGGAGATCAACGTGATATCTTTAATGTCGTTCTATTTTGCATGTTTTAGAAATCCAAGAATAAATTTGAAGTTATTCTAAAACTATTCCATAGCTGCTTGTTGTCGTGGGAACCACAACGAGAATTAAAAGGCTACTGTGGTTTTTGGTTGATATTCATGGGTGATGAATATAGCATAGGTTGGACCAAATTCACAGGTATTTGTTGCGAACAAATATTGGATCGGCCCACCGATTGAGACCACTTTGTGGATCATAGTCATGAGTCGTCTCAAAAAGGTAATCCTTAGTACTTGAGATGTCTACGTACTTTAGTGCGGGTGCTGCTGTACATTTGGCCTAACCTAACGTCATCTGTAACAGTTCGAGGCTGGTTGCAGTGGGAGTCGTGCTGGAGGCCTAGATAGTCAAGATGAGATTTGCACCTTCTTTTTAATAAGAAGAGATATGTCTGGGGCCCTCGACGATCGATACTGACAGAAATGCATGGCCATGCTCGGACAGAACTGATGTGTTCTAATCTGTCTGTTTCAGTTCAGTATGAGATCAGGGAGTCGAGAAACATAATCGTGACTGCTACGGTTGATCTAATCCATGCCTAGCTTTCACATTAAAATATCGCGATGCATGGGATATAACCTAAGTTTCTTTTTGGAAGGTTGTTTCAACAAGAAAGCCCGAATGGGAGTCAGAGTTTTTATGACCTTGTTTGCCTAAAGTGTCTAGCCATGACCTCCTTTAGGCACATGCTGCAGGACAGTATGTCGTCTTACACAAGTGGGAGTATGTTAGTGTATGGTGTGTGAAGATGACATTACTACTGCATCATGACTGATTTCATAAAACACTTGAGGGTCACACCGATGAGCACAACTGAGCAGATGCAATTAAACTATTGAATAAATAATATTGGATATTATTTATGACACGAAATGATCATTGAGATTAAATTAATGTATGATTAGTTATATCTCAAAGTACGGGGACTAAAAGTACAATATTAGATATTGTAGTAATTTAATTGTCATTGGATGATAATTAAATAATTATCTAGTCTTTTATTTATTATTGGATATTAAATAAAAGACACGTTTATTTGAATTGATATTATCGTCTAATTATTGGATAACTGGATGGAAAATTATAAACAAATAAATAAGAGATAATTATAAATAATTATCTAGTGTTTTTCATGAAATGCACAAAATCGGACGGTTTGCGTAGGTTTCCATAGTTTTCAGGTGCATAGTGGTTTTCCATTGAACTCACCCCTGTATATATATATATATATATATATATATATATATATATATATATATATATATATATATATATATATATATATATATATATATATATATATATATATATATATATATATATATATGTATGTATATGTATGTATATATATAACCCCACGCCCACGGTTGGAAAGAAAGGGTTTTCAAAAAAACCAAATCAACACACAGTTGTGTGTGTTTGTGTGTGTACGGCCGCAAGAAACAAAAACAAACCAAAAGGGTTTAGTTTTTCCCCGTTCTTCGTGTGTTTGATTGCATATCTGGCGCCGCTCGATCATGCCACCGCGTTTTTCATGAAATGCACAAAATCGGACGGTTTGCGTAGGTTTCCATAGTTTTCAGGTGCATAGTGGTTTTCCATTGAACTCGCCCTATATATATACATACATACATACATATATATACATATATATATATATATATATATATATATATATATATATATATATATATATATATAACCCCACGCCCACGGTTGGAAAGAAAGGGTTTTCAAAAAAACCAAATCAACACACAGTTGTGTGTGTTTGTGTGTGTACGGCCGCAAGAAACAAAAACAAACCAAAAGGGTTTGGTTTTTACCCGTTCTTCGTGTGTTTGATTGCATATCTGGCGCCGCTCGATCGTGTCATCACCGGTGGATACCGAGAGCATCTCATTCGTGTATTCTTGTCATAGAATACAAAGGTACGGATTTTTATTGCTTTCTTGTTTACTTATCTTATGTATACTTGATGATCCGTGTACGGAATTCGTGATTTTTAAAAGCTTCCGCTGTGCGTTTATAAGATTAATGTTTATGTTTTTACGAAAAACGATACGAATTTCCAGCATATATATATATATATATATATATATATATATATATATATATATATATATATATATATATATATATATATATATATATATATATATATATATATATATATATATATATGTAGATGGAGGTTCTATGGGGCACCATATGCATCGGGAACCAAATGGGAACCAAAAATGCATTGCTTGTTTACAAAGGTGCATTAAGGGCATTTTGGGAATGCTTAATAATATATTGTTAACTTATAAGATTTAATTTAATATTTATCATTTATTTAGGAAACTAAATAAAATGATCAACCACCTTCCCATAATTTCATCCCCTTTTCTCTCTCTTTCCCTTTCTCTTTCATGGCTAGCCTCTCTCCATCTCTCTTTCTCTCAACCGGTTTTCATCGAAAATATTGAAAGTGTTTTTGCTGATGTAGTGACGCAAAACGAACAAGGCAAACTCTTAAAATCATGCAGGACCAAGTGCAGGCCTTCTTGGAACCCGAGTTTATATACAAATAGATTCACGCATCTTATTTAAAGATGACTAAGGTGTGTTAAAGATGTCTTAGACTATGACGTTCCAAACTTGTATTTTCACCAGCAGCCTGCTGACTACTTTTTTAAAACTTGCACATCTCAAGAGAAACCATAGTAAGGTTACTTGATCCAAAAAAAAAAAAAAATGAATGCTCGAGACTGCTCATTCTAGTATTTTGATGTATTGTTGACATAACACTACTATGTAAGTCGTAACATTAAGGTCTCGTTAGTTTTTCATTAAGAGTCTCTTAAAAACGTCTGAAGTCTAAAGTTCAGATCTATAATAATTAAAGTTTGTTTATTTAGGTTCAGGCTTAAAAGGTTAAAACCTCAAATGAGACTTTGAATATATGTGAGAAATGTTCAATCAAAAAACAAGTCAACTCTCACTCATGAACAACTCACTCATCCCTGATATATCCATCATGCAATATTATATCCAAGAATAAGACTAGTTTAGGATCAGCCAGCCCACTCAATAACGCAACTCTTGTGGGGTAGACCCATGCAGGATAACACCACACACGGTAGTAGTTAGCAATAATCACTCATCAAGAGCGACCCGACGATAAACACAACCATATATGGTAACATTATTCTACTCTTCTCAACTCTAATATATCTGAAATGGATCATATTTGCGCATTCACTCTTAATTAATTTTTCTCTCACTTTGATCTATTAGTATTTATCACAATTAGAAGGAAGGAACTAAAATAAGTTCATACCTAATGCACAACTTCCCTTTCTCATAATGTAATTAACAATATGCATATAATGAAATAAGACTTAAAGCTGAGGTTATGTATCTCAAAAATACTCATGTACTCACCTGGAAAGTAGTAACCCAACTATCATGAGCCTTGTTAATCACTTCTCGACCCAACTCAATCTCTGCCCGTCTTGGATGTACATGAATCGCAATATATCATAATCACTACTCAACAGACATGTATATGAAGATCATATAGCCCAAAACAGTCTCCCATAGCCCAAACCCAATTCTTCCCAAAACAGAGCGGGCCATGGCCAAGCTCTAGCCATCGCGATCGCGCTTAGGTCATGCGAGAGATGCTTCATTGCAGGGTGCGATCCCAATCTCTGTCGTGCTCATCCATCACATTTTGTGTTGCCCATTTATCGCCTCAAGAACATCACAGCCCAATATCAGGGGGATCGCGGTCACATACAAACATTGTGAATTGCTCTGTATTTTGTTTAGACCATGAATACTCATCCCAATCGATTCCATTAATTAACACGCATAAGATGTGAAAACAATATTAGAACACTCTTAAACTCCTTCCTCTTCATTCATGACATATAACATAATCAAAACTCACAGATTGAAACTTTCTTACATTGGCCAACGAAGAACACAAAAAAGATGAATTGAAGAACGTAGTTGTAGCTGATCTTGATGATATTCTTGGCTCATTTCTGCTCCAGCAAGGTTTTCACACACACACACATTTAGTACGTTACCTTAATGTGAAGAAATGAAGCAAAAAGCCAAAGATGTGGGGTTTATATACGTTTTCCATTTATTCGGTACAATACCCAATGTCCGAACCTATTATTTAATTTTCAAGGTTTAAGCGAATAATACTCAATAATATATTGTGATCTCATTAAAATTAATAATTCACTAAAATTATATCCCAAAGTCACCTTTCACCATGTCTCGTCACATGTTAAAGTCCACGTATCACTAATCGATATGTTCGACTCAAAGTTAATATTTAAACCGTAAAATTAAATAACTTCGCGCAACAGGTCTAAAAATGAGATGTTACAATTATTATTTTAAAATTTATTGTTTTATTGATGCATAAAACATGAAATTTTATTTGTGCATAAATTCGAGATGGTTTTATGCAATAAGCCAAGAGTTTATATACAAATAAATTCACGCATCTTATTTAAAGATGACTAAGGTGTGTTAAAGATGCATGTCTTAGACTATGACGTTCCAAACTTGTATTTTCACCAGCAGGCGACTTTTTTAAAACTTGCACATCTCAAGAGAAACCATAGTAAGGTTACTTGATCCAAAAAAAAAAAAAAAAATGAATGCTCGAGACTGCTCATTCTAGTATTTTGATGTATTGTTGACATAACACTACTATGTAAGTCGTAACATTAAGGTCTCGTTTGTTTTTCATTAAGAGTCTCTTAAAAACGTCTGAAGTCTAAAGTTCAGATCTATAATAATTAAAGTTTGTTTATTTAGGTTCAGGCTTAAAAGGTTAAAACCTCTGAATTTTTAAGACGATGAGAGTTGTCTTAATTAAAATTAAGAGTCTCTTAATTTCAGATGTTAAGACCTCCTCTTAAATTCAGACGTAGATTTCATATTATAAAATTTAATCTCTTAAAAAAACAAACAACACCTAATACTTTACAATTTAGAATCTTTTTGGGTAGTAAATTGGTAACATAATTATGATGTTTAAAAGTTTATGATATCGTGAATAGTTGTAATTATGTATGTGTCAATTTAATGTTTCTGCTTTTGGAAGGCTTGGTATTATATTTTCAATCCTTTCTTTTATATTTAATGATATATCAATGGTAAAAATATCAACAACCTTTTGTTTTTTTCTCATTTATAACATTATTTTTTTTATCATTAATAGCATCAACTTTGTATTTTTCATAATTAATATCATCAACTTCTTGTATCATTAATAACATTAACTTTTGTATTTTTATCAATTATAGTAATAAAGTTTTTTAACTTTTTACTATAAATGATAAAAGCTATAAAAATATGATGCTATTAATGATAAAAAAAATAATGTTGCTATAATTGCTAAAAAAATAAATAGATATTGCTATTTTTAGCAATTGGCCCTATATTTAGTAATTAAAGTCTTTATATATTTTGTTGCGAAGAACTTAGGAACCATATCTATCTATACTATTAAAAGAGTAACTATACTCATTTCTGATGAAGCCACGTGTCGTGACCATGAATCGACACGTGGCAGTTATAGATTTTAAAAAGAATAAAAAAATTTAAATCAAATCTATCCAAATCTATTATAATCCACTTTTAAAATCAAATCAAATCAAATCAAACAAAATCTAATACTCTACTAACTTGTTAATTAAATCTATCTAAATCTAATATAATCCACTTTTAAATTCAAATCAAATCAAATCAAACAAAATCTAATAATCTACTAACTTATTAATTATAAGATAATATAATAAAAGTTTAAAAATATATAAGAAAATAATTACTCTTCATATATATTTAGAAATATACAAAATTAATAGTTTATAATAAATAATAATATCACCTTATATACTTTTGTTTAAAAAATAAAATTTATATCTTTATCATTTTATTTATTATATTTTATATATATTAAAAATATCCGCGTAATTACGCGGGTAATAAACTAGTATGTATAATTGTAAACGAACCTAACATTTGACGATAAGTTCGTTTATATCCATTCTTTTATTAAACGAATAAACATGAACAAAAATTTGAATTTATTTAATTAAAAGAATAAATATGAACATAAGTTTTGTTTGATCATTTATATTCGTAAATGTATGGTTACCCTCTTTCATTTATTTATTAAAAAATCTAACAAATACATTATTATCATTATTATATATGTATTTTAAAGAATATATTTTTTAATAATAAATTTAAAAATTAAACTTCAAACTCTAATATCGATAGCTGACAATATTTATTGAATATCAAAGAGGATTTAAATGTTTAAATTTTGAAAGAGTTTAGTATTGAAATTGAGTTTTTTTTTTGTTTTTTAAGACAGTAATTTACTATTATCGTAGTAATTTGAAGTTATTACCTTTTGTATTTTTTTTTTATCAGTTATAGCAATAAATTGTTTTATCTTTTTGCTATAAATGATAAAAGATATAAAAAGTTGATGTTATTAATGATAAAAAAAATAATGTTGCTATAAATGCTAAAAAAAATAAAAATATGTGATATTTTTAGCAATTGGCCCTATATTAAGTAATTAAAGTCTTTATATATTTTGTTGAGAAGAACTTAGGAACCATATATGTACGATTGTAAACGAACCTAACATTTGACGCTAAGTTCGTTTATATTCATTCTTTTATTAAACGAATAAACATGAACAAAAATTTGTATTTGTTTAAACAAAAGAATAAATATGAACATAAGTTTTGTTTGATTATTTATATTCGTGAATGTATGGTTACATTCTTTCATTTATTTATAAAAAATCTAACATATACATTATTATTGTTATAATCTAACAGAAACTCAGATATTAAGAAATTACCAAGAGTTGTGAAAACTCTTTTGATGCATATATTTCTCTCTACAAAATCATACACTTGATCAATCTTGATGAACCTATTTATACACAAAAATATCACTATTCCCTATTTAATGAAATTACTATTTGATGTTGCTTACACACTTGGTAAAAGAATAAAAGAATTCATCATCCATAAATAATTGTCCTTTTATAACACTCCCCGTTGGATGATAATTTTAGTAAGAGTTCAACCACGAAATGCTGCCTCATTAAAAACCTTGCTAAAGAAAAACCCAGTGGGAAAAAACTTTAGTCAAGGGAAAAAGAGTACAGCGAGTGGTTGACTCCCCCTCATATTGCCATCTGAAAATCATCACATGTTTTGTACATGTCGCATTCCAATGTTGTGGACATGTTTTCTGAAAATCGCTTTGGGAAGTGCCTTTGTAAAGAGATCTGCTGAATTTTTACTAGACTGAATGTATTTCATTTCAATCTGATTGTCCTTTATGAGATTTTGCGTGTAAGCGAAAAATCTTGGTGGAATATGTTTGGTTCTGTCACTCTTGATATATCCTTCTTTCATCTGCGACACGCAAGCTGCATTGTCTTCATAAATCAAAGTTGGACTTTTGCTCATCTCTAGTCCACAAGAAGACAAAATAAGTTCTGTCACAGATTTCAGCCATACACTTTCTCTACTAGCTTCGTGTAGTGCAATAACTTCAGCATGATTTGAGGATGTTGTAACAAGTGTTTGCTTCTGAGAACGCCAGGAAATTGCAGTACCACCATTTAAAAACACGTATCCTGTTTGAGATTTTGCTTTGTGTGATCAGATAAGTAACCTGCATCTACATATCCAAGTAAACCTTCTTTTGAATTGTTAGAATAAAATAATCCCAAATTAGTGGTTCCTCGAAGGTATCGGAAAACGTGTTTGACTCCTATCCAATGTCGTTTGGTGGGAGCTGAACTAAATCTTGCCAACAGATTTACTGCAAAAGAAATGTCAGGTCTTGTACAGTTTGTAAGATACATTAAAGCTCCAATTGCACTAAGATATGGTACTTCTGGACCAAGTAAATATTCATTCTCTTCTTGAGGACGAAATGGATCCTTATCAACATTAAGTGATCTAACAACCATTGGTGTGCTTAAAGGATTTGTTTTGTCCATGTTGAAACGTTTTAAGACCTTTTCCGTATAATTTGATTGATGCACAAGTATACCATTGTGCATGTGCTCTATCTGTAAACCAAGACAATATTTGGTTTTTCCAAGGTCTTTCATTTCAAATTCTTTCTTTAATAACACAATTACCTCATTTATCTCATTAATTGTGCCAATAATATTTAGATCATCAACATAGACAGCTATGATAACATATCCAACCTTTGTCTTCTTTATAAACACACATGGACATATTTGATTGTTTGTGTATCCTTTACTTATCAAATAATCACTCAATCGATTATACCACATGCGTCCAGATTGTTTCAACCCATATAAAGATCTTTGCAATTTGATCGAATACATCTCTTTGGGTTTGTTTCCTAATGCTTCTGGCATTTTAAATCCTTCAGGAATTTTCATATAAATATCACTATCAAGTGATCCATACAAATAAGCCGTAACAACATCCATTAGACGCATTTTCAAATTGTTAGCAACGACAAGACTAATTAGGTATCTAAAAGTGATTGCATCCATTACTGGAGAATATGTCTCCTCATAATCAATTCCTGGTCGTTGAGAAAAACCTTGAGCCACAAGTCTTGCTTTGTGTCTTGTAATTTCGTTTTTCTCATTTCGTTTTCTTATGAACATCCATCTGTATCCTACTGGTTTTACAGCTTTAGGTGTGAGGATGATAGATCCAAAAACTTTTCGTTTATTTAACGAACTTAATTCAACTTGCATAGCTTCTTTCCATTTAGGCCAGTCAGATCTGTTTTGACATTCAACCACAGACTTTGGTTCTGGATCATCATTTCCAGTAATGATATCATATGCAACA
This sequence comes from Centrapalus pauciflorus, assembly GCA_020465985.1. Classification (NCBI taxonomy): domain Eukaryota; kingdom Viridiplantae; phylum Streptophyta; class Magnoliopsida; order Asterales; family Asteraceae; genus Centrapalus; species Centrapalus pauciflorus. The sequence continues at coordinate 46,732 of JAANYP010007197.1, forward strand.
GCATAAGAAAATTTTTCATCAATATCTTCCATCTCATTTCTTTTCCATATGATATTTGTATGGACATAATTGATTGCAATCTCAGTATTGGAGTCATCTATTTCCACTTCTTTGGAAATATCATTATTTTGCGTTTCTCCAGGAACACTTTTCTTATTATCAGTTATATTTTCAGAGCTCTTTCTCTTTCGAGGATTTTTATCCTTGGAACCAAATGGTCTTCCACGTTTCAGACGTGCTTTTGATTCTTGAGTGATTTTATCATCAGCTCTTTTACTTGGAATTTCTATTCTAGCAGGTGTATTAGCCGCTGGCACATATGATTTAGTCACTCTTTTAGTATCAGTAAATGCATCAGGCAGTTGATTTGCAATTTCTTCTAAATGCATTATTTTCTGAACTTCTAGTTCACATTGTTTTGTCCGAGTGTCAAGATGAATCAATGATGGTTCACACCATGATACATCCTTCTCTTTGCTTTTATTTTTTCCCCCTAATGCTGGGAAAATTGCCTCATTGAAATGGCAATCAGCAAACCGTGCTGTGAAAACATCACCTGTCAGTGGTTCAAGGTATCTTATTATAGAAGGTGTTTCATACCCTACATATATACCCAATCTTCTTTGAGGTCCCATTTTTGTACGTTGCGGTGGTGCAATAGGAACATATACTGAACAACCAAAGATTCGAAGATGGGAAATGTTTGGCTCATGACCAAAAGCAAGTTGTAGAGGAGAAAATTTATGATAAGCACTTGGTCTTATACGAATCAGCGATGCAGCATGTAAAATTGCATGTCCCCAAACAGAAACTGGAAGTTTTGTCTTCATTATTAATGGTCTAGCTATTAGCTGAAGACGTTTAATTAATGATTCAGCTAAACCATTTTGTGTATGAACATGAGCAACTGGATGTTCAACACTAATTCCAACAGACATGCAATAGTCATTGAAAGCTTGAGATGTAAATTCACCAGCATTATCAAGCCTTACCTTTTTAATGGTATAATCAGGGAAATGTGCTCTTAATTTAATAATCTGAGCAAGAAATTTAGCAAAAGCCACATTACGGGTTGACAATAAACAAACATGAGACCATCTGCTTGATGCGTCTATTAAAACCATGAAGTATCTAAATGGTCCACATGGCGGATGAATTGGTCCACATATATCACCTTGAATTCTTTCAAGAAACATTGGGGTTTCTTTTCCAATTTTAGTTGGTGAATGTTTCACAATAAATTTTCCAAGAGAACATGATGTACATGGGATCATCTTACCTGTTTGAGGGATCTTCTGGTCCTTCAATGGATGTCCATTTGTACTATCAATTATCCTCTTCATCATAGTTGTTCCTGGATGACCTAATCTGTCATGCCATAAACTTAATTCTCCAGGATCATAACATTTTTCTTTGACAACCAGATGTGATTCAACCATGTTTATATACGTATAATGTAAACCAGAACCAAGTGTTGGTAGTCTTTCTACTACATGGTTATTGTCAATAATATGCATAAATTTCTCATTCTCTATCGTCACAGTTTGAGTATTATACCCATTAAGGTGTATGTCATTGAAACTCAACAAGTTTCTTTTAGACTTTGGTGAAAATAGAACATTATTTATCAAAAACCTTGTACCATTAGGTAATATAAAATGAGCCTTTCCAGTTCCCTCAATCAGATCTGCAGGACCTGATATGGTTTGTATATTTGCTTTACTTGGCTTTAATTCTGAAAAGTATTTCTTCTTTTTAAGAATTGTGTGTGTTGCTCCACTAACTGGTATACAGATGTCTCCTGAATTTGCTTGATGTAGTTCTTCGATAAAATTCATTTTAGACTTCTAATCATAAAAAATAAAGTAATAAGTATATGTGATAAAATTTGTTAAGTAGAAACGCATTCATATTATTATTGAAAAAGTGCAATACATGATACAAGAAATAAAACATAAGGAATAAAACATAGCTTAGGAAAGACGAAAACACGATTACATTATTAGATATCCAAATCATCAAAGAAATCTGAAGCATTCAGTTCGGGCATTGGAACATCAGGGAGATCAGCAAAATTTTCTTCTTTCTCTTTTCCTTTAAGAGACTCCTCATAAAGTTTGCAGAGATGTGGTGCTGTGCGGCAAGTTCTTGACCAATGACCAGTCATTCCACATCGGTAACAAAGATCTTCAGGATCTTGAGAAGCACTAGCCTTTTGTTTATCATTTTTGGGTCTTTCTTGTGATTTAGATTTCTTATCACGTGGAATATTATTATGACCACGTCCGCGTCCACGTCCACGTGAATGACCTCTGTTATGATTATAGTTATGACCATAGTCATGATTATAACTATAATTATTGTTTTGATTATAGCCACGGCCACGGCCACGGCCTCGTTTACGACCAAATCCCCGTTCTTGTCCATGTGTTTTAGTTATAGCATTTGCTTCAGGTAATGCTAGTGATCCAGTTGGACGAGAATGGTGATTTTTCATCAAAAGTTCATTGTTTTTCTCTGCAACTAGAAGGACGGTGTTAAGTTCAGAATATCTTTTAAAATTTTGCATCCGATACTGTTGTTGTAAGGTAACATTTGATGCATGGAATGTTGAGTACGTTTTTTCCAACATATCCGCATCTGTAACTGTCTGGCCACAAAATTGGAGTTGTGAACATATTCTGAACAATGCAGAGCTATAATCATTCACTTTCTTAAAATCTTGGAATCTCATATTATTCCAATCATTTCTGGCATTTGGAAGCAAAATCTCCCTTTGATGATCATATCTTTCCTTTAAATCTTTCCATAGAATACTTGGATCTTCCGTATTCATATACTCAGATTTCAAATTTTCATCAATATGTTTACGAAGAAATGCATTTGCTTTTTCCTTTTCTTGATTTGAGCAATTGTTGTTTTCATTTAGTGTTTCTACAATACCCATTGATGTTAAAAGTATCTTTACATCAATGCTCCATGGCATGTAATTATTGTCATTTACGTCCAATGCAGCAAATGATAACTTCTCAAGATTTGCCATATTGACTATCAAAATAAAAGTTAAACAACATAAAATTAGCATTAGTTTATTTCAATAAGAACTACAGCACACAATAGTGGGAGAATCGTAAACGAAATCAGAACCAGAAAAGGATACATCTCATCAAATGGTAGTTGCAACAAAGAGTAGGAAAGTATTACAATAAGAAAAATCAAAAACGAGAGAGGTATCTTCATTCTTCAACCAGTTAAAAGTTTTCTTTACAGAAAGGAAGAAGAATGATTTAATGAAATATTGAAGTTTTATATTGGAGTATTTATAGAGAAAAAAATTGAGTCATCAAACGGTCGAATTTTTTTCTTTCTTTTGACCGTTGCAGCAGTTATGTAACCGTTGTTAAATGTTAATAAATGATTAAAAGATAATTTTCATTTAATTTAAAATAATGATTAAAAATATAAAAAAAAACTTGTTATGAAGAAGATAAAAGAATTAATAGTTTGCATTATAAGAACAAAATTTTAATTGATGTAAATTAATAATCATAATTAATGTTATCGTAAATGAAGAAAATAAACGTTAGTATAAGTAATCGTTAGTACATAAATAAACATTAGTATGCATAATTAAATGTTAGTACGTAAATAAAATGTTAGAAATAATAATGCATGTTAGTAGTTCATAAGTGTATTATTATTGTTATCGTATTAATTATTTATGGTAATTATCTTCTCATTATAAGTTATAACTTTAAGTAACCATACCTCGTTTAATTCTTGATTTAATTGCAGAGCTCTTCGTGCTGATAACGTGTTATAATCTAACAGAAACTCAGATATTAAGAAATTACCAAGAGTTGTGAAAACTCTTTTGATGCATATATTTCTCTCTACAAAATCATACACTTGATCAATCTTGATGAACCTATTTATACACAAAAACATATCACTATTCCCTATTTAATAAAATTACTATTTGATGTTGCTTACACACTTGGTAAAAGAAGAAAAGAATTCATCATCCATAAATAATTGTCCTTTTATAACAATTATCATTATTATATATGTATTTAAAGAATATATTTTTTATTAATAAATTTAAAAATTAAACTTCAAACTCTAATATCGATATGACTGATAACATTTATTGAATATCAAAGAGGATTCGATCAAATGTTTAAATTTTGAAAGAGTTTAGTATTGAAATTGAGTTTTTTGTTTTTTAAGACATTAATTTACTATTATCGTAGTAATTTGAAGTTATTAGCTTTTGTATTTTTTTTTTATCAGTTATAGAAATAAATTTTTTTAACTTTTTGCTGTAAATGATAAAAGATATAAAAAGTTGATACTATTAATGATAAAAAATAATGTTGCTATAAATGCTAGAAAAATAAAAAGATGTTACTATTTTTAGCAATTGACCCTATATTTAGTAATTAAAGTCTTTATATATTTTGTTGAAAAGAATTTAGGAACCATATATGTACGATTGTAAACGAACCTAACATTTGACGATAAATTCTTTTATATCCATTCTTTTACTAAATGAATAAACATGAACAAAAATTTATATTTGTTTAATTAAAAGAATAAATATGAACATAAGTTTTGTTTGATCATTTGTATCCGTGAATGTATGGTTACGTTCATTCATTTATTTATAAAAAATCAAACAAATACATTATCATCATTATTATATATGACTATATGTATTTAAAGAATATATTTTTTAATATTATAAATTTAAAAATTAAATTTCAAACTCTAAAATCGATATGACTGAGACATTTACTGAATATCAAAGAGGATTTAAATGTTTAAATTTTGAAAGAATTTAGTATTGAAACTGAGCTTTTTGTTTTTTAAGACATTAATTTACTATTATCGTAGTAATTCGAAGTCATTTATAAAACTCATAAATGTGTGAGCGTGGTTTTAAAAACTATAAATAGTGTTGTGGGTTTTGTTTTTAGAGTTAACCATGTATTTATGTAACGACCTTTTTCTTTATTTTATCAATTTATGCAATGAATTCATTTTTCCATGATTTATGCAACAACATTTGTATTGTTATCAAAACATGTAACCACGCATTCCTTTGTTTACTAATTAAAGTAACGAAGTCATTTCTAAGATGATTTTACGTAATGGTGTTTGTATTTGTTACCAAAATATGCAACAAAGTATTTCTTTTTTCTTTTTTCACTAATTTATTCAATGAAATCCTTATCAATCAATTCATACAATGACCTCTGAACTTATTATCGAAACATGCAACGTCTGCGTGGACACATTTATGGGTACAATAATTAACGCAGACACTTAAACTTTTAATTAAAATCTATGGGGGCCCCAAAATGATCAAACTTAATATGACATTTTTGTTTCTATAGTTTTGTTACATGTAGCAAGTTTTGCTACCATCTCTGTTTTTTTTTTATTAAGGATGACACTGTGCGTAAGCTTAAATTGTTAAAATACCACAATTAGAAAACCATTATCCCCCAATCCAATTAAAAAAAACCACGGATACTTTTACGGTGATCACATTCACGTAATTGGAGATAATCGCAGGGATTCATGAATAACAGTTAACATAAACGGTTAAAATATTATCAGATGGATCGAATCAACTTTTAACACAATTATTTTTCACTGTATGAATTGTCGTAGCGGTGAAATTTCACCATGGGGATAGATGAAATTTATATTAAACGGTGATCTCAAACCCTTTACAGTTATCGTGGATTACTTGACTATGATCAATATTTAATCTCCTTATTTTTTAATTTGGGTAATTGACGGTGACATAGAGTAAATCATGAAGTTTGATATTTTTTTCGCTCAACTTATACTATATAAGGGCATGGTGACATCAGTGTTTATACATGTGGATGTGTCCACAGGGATTTTAAGTGACGTACAACAATATACTAAACGATTCAGTAAATATATAGGTTAAATATTGTATGATTTGAAACAAGTTTAATTTTTATTGCATAAATCTTGATCATTGCACAAATTAATAAACAAGGAAAATGTTTTTGCATGTTTTGATAACAAGTACAAGCCTCATTGCATAAATCTTGCTAAAAAGATTTTTTTTCATAAATTGATAAAAGAGTGAAACATTGTTGCATAAATATGCAGTCAACCATTGTTTTAATCGCACGTTTGACCATTTGTATTCATTTGTTTTTGTTTAATTGTTCATTTATGTTCATTCGTTTCTTTTACCATTCATTTATATATAAATATCTGTTGAATGAATGAACATAAATGAATACGAATAATGTCAATTCCTTATTGAACGAACACAAACAAAAAATATGATGTTCATTTATGTTCGTGTTCGTTCATTTATTCGGCTAAAATTGAACAAAAATGAATACACCCTCGCTCTTGTTTGTTCGGTTCGTTTGCAGCACTACATATACATTTAAATAAGAATATTTGTTATGGATCAGAGCCAACCATCAAAAATATCAAAAAAAATTCCTTTTTACCAGTTATAACAATATTATTTATTTTTTTATTATTAATAGTTACATCTTTTATATATTTACCGGTTATAGTAAAAAGATAAAAAAAAAAAAAATTGATGTTATAAATGGTAAAAAAAATTAAAATTTATGTTGTTAATGATACAAAATTAGAAGTTGATGTCATCAAACTATATATATATATATAACTTGATGCTATTATTGATAAAAATAAATAATGTTGCTATAAATGAAAAATTATTGTTACTTTTTAGTTTGACCTTTTTAATCTAAAAAACAAACTTTTAAAAAATAGAAAATAAAATAATAAAATTTAATTATTTAATCCTTTACATAACAAATCAAAATACAGGAATTAATGATAATATCGAATGTTGTATCAAATAAAAATAAAGTCACATAATGAAAGTTACATTAACAACAAAAACTTTCAAATAAAAAAATCTTTATGTAGCATCCATTTTACTGCTCACATGTTAGTTCCTGTTTTTTTATTTTTTTTATTATAGTTTATTGATTGTTTGTTATCTGGTACTTGCAAATTTTGGTATTTATAATAATGTCTGCCAATCAAAAAAGATCTTTATGTGTTAAACTAACATGAATTTTCAAAAAGGAACTTTTAAAAAGTTTTAGGTTATGTCTGAAAAATGAGAATTTTCGGTTTAAAGTTCTAAATAAAACTGAAAACATAATGTTTTTTTTACAAAACACATTTCAAAGATGATAATGTGTTATAAATATTTTTTGTCTTTTTATTTCTTCACTTTTTTTATCACATTTTAGAGCTGAGTAGATTATAAACAAAATGTGAAAACCTTTATAAAAATTCAAGTTTACATGTAATTTTGAAAACTAAAATTGAAAATTAAAAAGTGAAAGCATCAAAAAACAATAATTTGAACACATTTTTCGAAAACGTTTATTTTCGATAAAAACAGATCAACTAAACAGACCAGTAATTACCATAAACAATCATCGACTAACTTGCAATTAATTAATATGATTACTTAAATCGCAAAAATATATACTTAGCAAAGAAAAGGCATCTTTGTTGACAATTATTTTCTTGACTATCAACCATAAAAACTCAATCATATTATCGTAAAACAGTGATAAAAAAAACATTGAATTCTTCGTTAAGGTTTAGAGATCAAACCGTGACTCTAAAAAGATGAGTTATTTCTCATTTTTTATTTCTTATTTATAACAAATTGTTGTAGAATGTATTATTATAGTTTTATTTTGAACAATAATTTTGACAATTCAAGTAATATTTGGGTTGGTTATTTGAATTGATTTCTTAATTTATAATACAAAACTATCAATGCTATGTAATTGACGTATACCCATTTTTTATAATTTGACAAAGCGACACCGATGAAATTTAAATGATTGGTCAAATGAGGATAAACTACAAGACTTGAAAAAGTCAAACGTTGACTTCTATGATACGAAAAAAACAACTAAAATCTTATCAAAATCATTCCAAAAAATAACAAAGAGGAATGTATGTGAATAAGACACGCGTTTTATTTTATGTTACACAAAAATAAAATCTATTAATTTTATTCAAATATATCTTTTTTATTTGGACCCACTAATTTGTATGCAGTTAGCTAGAAGGTTTAATGATATCAATTCGATCAATAATTTTCTTTAATATAAAGAAATTTCACTTGATTTTAAAAAAGAATGTACATATGTAAGGGTGGTAATTTTAGCTCATTCAATAGAACGGGTCAAACGAGTTGCCGACCAAAAGCCATAAATTTTACATAATTTTAAAAATTTATTCAAAGAACAATTTTTGTAATACATTGTTTTATAAAATTTTCATTTTTTAAAAAGAATTATGTTCTATCTTAGTTTTTTTTTACGATAGTCCATTTAACCGTTTGGCTCATTGGGTCAAAATTGTCACCCCTATATGGTTGGTAGCTGCATTGGGGATGACCGGAAAAGCCTATTTTTTATTTTATTCTCATGACGTCCTTATTTTTCTCTATTGTGAAAATTAATAAATTCAAACTATAAATTATAATTTTTAACTTAACAAATTATGAACAAGCAAAGCCAAAATATAACAAACTAACTCAACAATTTGAGAGAAATTACAAAAAAAAAAAAAGTGACAATGTATACGTAAATATGTTATAAATCAATTTAATGATATGATTTAACTGTTATGTACATAAGTAAATAATAATTTATATCATAATCTTTACTAAATATGTTCGTTTTTGTAGAAGGGGGTTGGGGATTCGGCTTAGGAATTCTCTTAAGCGTTTGATGTTTTTGTCATGTCTATAACACTAGAAATATACAAGTCAATGTGCAATATAATTTTATAGGATTTATTATGAAAAACAAACCAACATGTTTTCATGTTTTTTTTTACGTTTTCGTCCCTCCATGTTATTTTTTTCCATAAAACTTCTCAAGTTAATTTTTTCTTTTCTTTTTGGTTTAATGAATTTGAACATTAGAACCCGGTTTTTAAGTTTTTAAAAATCCGATTCACTAATTATAATAGGGGTCTAATATCCAAATTTCACTAAACCAAAAAGAAAAAATTAACTGGAAGACTTTTATGGAAAAAAATTACATGGAGTGACGAAAACGCAAAAAACATGAAAACATGTTGGTTTTTTTCATAATAAACTCATTTTTATATTACAAAAACCAACACATTTTTAGGTATGAAATTCGTATGAGAGATTTAAATCCATGAAGCCGGAATTGAATTACAAAGTATGTATAACGAAACTGGATTTCACCAGCAGTCTCGACAACATTCACCAACACACATGCCATAGCATCCTTCAGAGCCTCCTGGATCGCCCGTTGGAGCCAACAGCAAATATGGCGCTCTCGACCACTGAGCAAATATGGCGCTCTCGACCACTGCTGGAAGCACTAGGATTTTCCATCACCTCGTAACGAAGTCTAAAAGGAATGTTTATTTTCATCCATCAAAGGATAATCGCTTCTCTTTAAGAATCCAATTCCTTTCCCTTGACAAAACAAATGCAAGAAAACTTAAATTTGCCAGAATTGGATTCCAATCCCACCTGGAATCCGGCAAATCAAACGCCAACGAGGTAATCCAACCCTTTTCCAGATTAGCAACAAAAGATGTAATATAGGAAGAAGAAAATCTTAGGTGTGTGTGTATTTGAATTCCAACTCCCATTAAACCAACTAAACATCTCTTCCAATGAGTACATCAGGTACCAACAACAGACTCAAAAAAAGAAAATATAAGACTACTACTTCTCAAATCTATTCTCTGTTAGCCACAATAGTCTCATATCTCAATCGCTGAAACCCTAAGAGTCTAAGACCGACCGACCAACCGAATTTTCAAAAGGGAAAAGTAAAAAAAAAAAAAAAAGTAAAAGTTCAAAAGAGCAACAAAGAAAAAGAACTTTTTTACCCTGAGCTTTCAGCTATATATATGTTACAAATCAAATCCTCGGTTTCAAAGGATTGTTTCACCTACCTACAGACACTCTCAAGGCCTCAGATCCTCCATCAAACATCACTTCTCTGCTAATGTCCCTGAGAGAAATCTAACACGCCTGCATCGTTTCAACCTTGCCACCGCTTCCTGACTCCTCCCACGCACAACATCTATGTATGTCGCCGTAAGAACGGCTTCTGGGTTGTCGGGTATTATCGACAACGCAAGCGCCACAGCTTCTTGGGCCCTCTCAATGTCACCTTCAGCTGCCGCCAGGGCAGCTAAGTCTGCCAATAGGACTCCACGAGCCTCTTCAGGCTTGAGGAACCAAGGGCCACCTTGTGCTAATGGTTGGTCCAGGAAAGGGGCACTGTTGGCATTTGGCTCCTCCATATCCACCGCTTTCCTCATTTGCCATATGTCACAATCATCTTGGCTGTAGGGCAACTCGGTATTATTTTGCCCTGAAATATAATTTGACAAATGCTCAGAGGCTTGTTTAGGCTGGTTCACGAGACAGCAAGCCTCTGCTGCATAAAGGTTTCCCAAAAAAATGTAAACCCTAGAACATTCTGGAAGTCTCAAGAGACACCTAGCAGCCGCCAATGCCTTCACGGCGTTCCCAAGTTCCAAGTAAACAAAAGCTAGGTCAGCGAGGACAGCTTGCAAGATCATCTGGTTTTCTTTTCCACAAAGACCCTCATATTCATTTATGGAGCTCTGTAGTAATGCATGACCACCACTGCTCCCCACCTTTGACTCTTTCGCTTCCCCGTTTGAATTTACTTGGCCTGTCATCGCCTGGCCGACTTTTAGATTTGACCCTTGAGGGTTTAAGTTTTCATCAGGGCCCAAATGAGACAGCAAATCAGTTTTCGACCCATCGTGACAATCCAACAAGTGCAATGCATTCAGAAGACATCTTTTAGCAAATGTCAGTGAAAGATTTGGCTCTACCTGCAGCATGTTCCTTGAATTCCAACACTCTATGACAAGTTGTCTCCATTTCCCCCTACCAATGACATTAACATTGATATCTGCTTTCTTTTCTGAATACATCATACAGCACTCGGCTATTCGAAGCCACAAGAGAGGCCGCTTGAAAAAAACCGAACCAGCTTGTTGAAAACAACGAACAGCAAGTACCGGTTTCCCACTAGCCAAATAGACTAACCCACAATTATATGCGAAAAGTACAGATTTATCCTGTGAGAAACTTAACAGCTTCGTAGGCCTTTCCTTTCTTTGTGAAGCACTATTACCAAGCGCCTTGGACAGAAAGACAGCTGACGTCTGGTATTTTCCAAGTTGATAGTAAATGCATCCAAGATTGTTATAATACAACGCTGATGTTCCTGCCTCAGTTTGACTGACTGATGCCATCAAGAGCTTTATCGCTTTTCGATGGTTTCTTCTAGCATACTCGAGCTGTGATTTCAGAAACAAGGCAAGAGAATAATCTTTTCCACGTGCTACATTCATGGCCATCTTAACTTCACGTTTTGCAGCTTTCAAATTTCTTGTGAGGATGAGAACCCACACTTTGTATAAGTGCACTTTAAGTCTTAGATCAGGTGTTGTAATTAGAGAGTCATCAGCTTGGGTTCTCTGGAGCTCGTTTGAGGGTCTTGCTAGGTTTTGAGCACCACTGACATCAAGGGTTGACATGAGAGATTCGTATAGTGTTTCCTCAGACAGAGTTCTAGATAGAGGACTATCGGGGCCGTTTGCATTAACAGTCGAATCGGAATTGACAGAATCTGATATCACCACATTGGCAGGTGCTGATGTAGAAGATTTTGTCACTAGGTTCGTCAATTGTTGTTGCTGAGTGAAGCTTCCAGAATCACCCTGATTGCCTATGCTATTGCCACCCACTCTTTCCAAATAATTGATCACATCCTGGAAGGAGAATTATCAGGCAACAGCTTCTTAGGATAAGAACATAATAACATGAAAAGCATAACTGTTCCTTAAGGTTACAATGAAGACATTAGCTTTGTATATTAAGAATATTAAATTGATTTAAAATCCTTGAAAACTTGCAGCAAAAATCTTTATTTTTTTTCCTTTTTGAAATAGAAGTTAGTATGAGCACTTAATATTATATAATGATACATTTAGATTGCTTCTTGATATTTAAATTTACTAATCCTCAATAGTTATGTTTACATAATCACAATCCAAGTGCAAAAAAATCCTCGGATCCTTTTCTCACATGTAAGTATATACCATCATCTAATTTAACGGGTTCCCAACTACTCCAAATAATTTCTCCTAATATAAGGAACAACGAACTAACAGGCCTATGTTCAGCAAAATTAGTTATAGCTACAAGTTGGAGCTTTTATGAGCCGTCACTTTTAGTTGAAGCTGTAATATTTTAATTTCATAGAAGTGTTCCGTAAACTTATTAGTTGTCTTTAAAGTAAAAAATGCCATCAAAGGACAAACACTAATTACATCTTTCTAATTTGTAATTATAGGGAGGGTAAAAAAGTTACTTTGTTTTACTCAAAACTCAAGCTACTTTTGAACACTACCTACCCAAGTAGCGCATTTTTTCAAAATAAAAGTTAAGGCTCTCTCAACCAAACAAAGTTTTTGTTTTAATAGAAGCTTATATTTTCAAAAACCAAACGGTTAACTAAAAGCTCCTTAAAGCTTCATACCAAACGTATAGCAAATTCTAAGCTAAATACTACTGTTTGGAAAGTGCTAAATTTATTCAGATATGTTCCCTTATTTTCTTTAATTTTCACTCTATGAATAAACTTCAAATATGTCTCCTTACTTCCTTAAAGTTACATTTTAATAGCAGCAACTGATAAGATAAGAATCTCGTTTCCTGGTTCTAGTACTAGTAGATCTTAATAGCATTCTAAAAGCAACACAATAACAAATAAGTATCATAATACAACCCTTCTCTTTCACCCGCTAACATTGTAAAAACGAAATATCAAAAACAAGAAACTTACTGCAGCTCTCGAAGCATGGTGGCATACTAAAGAGACGTCCAGTAACAATAGGCATACATGACGTGCTACCCTCTGTAGAATAAAACACACTGATGAGAACACTCAACTAAATCGTGTGAGAAAATTAACATGAATTTATCTCTTACCTCATCTATTGGTTCAATGTTTTGATATAATCTCTCTAAAATGGAGAAACACTTTTCGTATTCATGCAGATGGTAAAGAATGACTGCCTAAAGAGAGACAAAATGAAAGGAAAAGATCAGCTATCATGCAGCCAAAAAGAATTTTGGAATCATCAAATAACACGTTGACATACTATGTTGAACATCATCACAGAAACATCAAAATCATCAGCTGAAATTCCCTGAAGACTATTGAAGGTAGGCACTTGATTGGCCACCACCTTATTTCCAACAACTTTACTCCTGTTGTTCAACACCTCTGCATTTTCCCCAGATGAATGAGCAAGCCTCTCACTTCGTTTCTTAACCAAAAGAATAAAAAGTCAAACATGTGCTGGCAAGCACTTTATAAAAAATATATACTTCATAGATAATAAGAGAAATGATGGTAATAAGACATAACTTCATAACAAAAATAACCATAACATTCAAATTTTTGTTTAGTAGCTCCTTAGAAGTTTGCTGCTAAAAATTTCATATGAAAAGCAAGAAACATGACAAACTCAAATAACTTAAAACAAGGATATTTGCAATGACAAATAACAGAACAATAGCCAGTCGATATTGCAATTATCCGGGAAAGATCATAAACTAATAGATGGTCAACTTTTTTAACAAAGATGTTATATTCAACATGAAGTTGTCACAAGAACAAATAGAAAAACAACAGACACAACTTTAAAAACAGTGCCATCAATCATCACTCTGACATCAATTAAATAGCAATTGTTTCTCTTGATGTTCATCTATTTCACAGTTTTATTTCCAATGATTTCCTGATTATGTTTTTTGTTTACTCCACCAATCATGAGGAACAAATTGCATTTACTATATAACTTATGGTGACTTTCTACCCAAGGCAGCCATTACCAGTTGGTCATTCACTGTAACTAGACACTAACAAAAGTAATAATGTGTGGTGATATAGAATATATAACAAGAATAACAAGACCCATTATTAAGTTCTACTAACCTTGCATCCTCTTAAGATATTTTTTGGTATTCATAAAGCAAAGAAGCAAAACATATTCATAGAAAACTTGTATAGGTTGTAAGAGAATAATCAAAACAATCAAATTCTACATGAAGGCTAAGTTTTCTGCTTTTTTGCTTGCATATGGCCATGTAGACATGTCCTAATATTATACTTCTCCCTGACTTTCTACCCTATCCATCTATTATAAACTTTCTATAAGCATGAAGTTTTGCATATACCATAGAGAAGTGTACTGAAGAACAGAAAAAGTAGATTTCTACAGCACTAATGACCAAAATAACATTAAACATACCTTGAGATAATCAAGTGCTGCCAAAAGTCTCTTTGGATTTTGAAATCCATCTTGAAAGTTCTCAACAATAGCCATGTTATGAAGAATCTACATACAATAAGTGCAACACATTGAAAGGGGCAAACACGTAAATACTAAATACAAACAATAAGAAGTGTTCAATATGACACAAAACATCAATAAGAACTTTTTATTCACACAAAACATCATTATACCATTGAAAAATGATCTGAAATCTAAGTACTGAACCATACTTAATCATCCATCTTTAATAAAAACTAAGAGGTACACTAGTACAATGCTTATGGGTGCATCAAATGGAAAAAATGCTTACCAAATGATTCAATACTATTATAGCCTCACTGAAATAAATGCATCCAGCACATTCAAAGAACCATATAATCATATATTAAGCTACAACATGTTTTTTTCATACAAGTAGATGGAGCTACCAGATAAAGTCAGTTTCATAAATAAAAATACAATAACGCATGGAGGATTGAGGCATCCTTCTCATCCTACTGAGAATTCTAGCAAAGCAACAATGATAAAAAAAAGATGTCTACATAAGACATTTTAGTCAGAAAGCATAATGTCATCTACTAAATGTCGAGTGTGGATAGATAGTATCCTTCCTCTTAATTGCAGGTGACTTGAACAAAGACAAACAATGAAACAATACATGTATACATGTATTGTAGTAGTCTATAATACAATACAAACACTATCTATCCACACTCGGCATTTAGTAGATGACATAATGCTTTCTGACTAAAACGTCTTGGCAATTAAGAGGAAGGATACTAACATATCTTCTGTAAATTTTTTGTAATATGTCACTGTTAATCAAACCATAAACCAAAATACGGTTTTTACCCCAAGTATTCCAGAAAGGTATAATTGGATGGTTCGATTAACAGTGACATATTACAAAGAAAATTTAGAAAAGACATGTTATAGATTATGAAGTGAATGTCATCGCTGTGAGATTCCGAATATTGTGGCAGCATTACCTATCATCATCTCCAGGGAAGTGGCCTCCAGGATTAAAACCCCAAAAAACAAGTTAGCATTAATGAGAATATCGAGAGGATTTGCCTACGTAAAACTGAACGAAAAAACATACTCTGGGAGGTGTGTTTGTAATAGCATAATAGGGCCTTCAGGGTTGGACAGAATAGGACTCTTATCCAGTTATCCCAGTGACTCAAGAATCAAACAATCAAACTACATTTCCATAAACCAAAATAGGGTTTTTACCTGAAAACAGAGCATGCTCAGAGAACTTTGTTCTATACCTTGTTGAAGTGAGAACTAAGATGAAGCAATCTCATAATAATTTATAGTAGATATCAGACCAGAATAGTATAACTGGATGGTTCAATTAACAGTGATATATTACAAAAGATATGCTATAGATTAAGAAGCATTTCATCGCTGTGAGATTCAGAACATTGTGGCAGATTACCAATACTCATCTCCAAGGGGGCCTCAGGGATTGAAACCCCAAAAAACAAGTTAGCATTCATGGAGCAGAATATCAAGAGGATTTACCTACATAAAACTGAATGAAAAAACATACTAAGGGAGGTGTGTTTGTAATAGCAGAATAGGACCTTCAGGGTTTGGACAGAATATGACTCTTATCCCTAAACCCTAATCTTAACCAGAAAAGACTTCAAATAAGTCCCAGAGTTTAATCTTAGGACCCTCTGGTGCTCCAAAGTTCCTTGGTAAGGGTTCTAAGTACAAGTGTATTATCATAGTTGTCCTAATTACATGGCCAACCGCATAGACGACATATCCATGGCTCCAGCCGTGCCACCCATGCGGCAGCAATTCATATGCCACATGCCATTTACATGTGTAAAGTTCTATAACACCATCAAACACATATACCAGTAATAAACCTACATGTCTGAATGTCTGATGTTAATCGCCTTGAAAATACGCCTAGACTCAACAAGTTAGAGCACAATGGACTTGGTGCTTACATTTAATAGATCTAAATACATAACACATCAATTTTAAAATTCAAAACCCCAGCATAGCAGCTATAAGACTTCCTATATAAAACCCAGTATTTGTTTTATGGAAAACTTAGAGCTATCATTGAATCTAAAGCAACACTGCATTATTAAATTGCACTTCATACATGAAAAACTTTTAGAAAAGAAAATGAAGAAATGTATCAAACAAACACTATTGCTCCAATAAATAAATAAACAGAAAGGAAAAGAAAAAAAAACTAGAGTTTCACTGCTTGACACATTTAAAGTAGAAAGAGTTGGACTTCATTCCCTAACAAACATAACATTGACCCCTACTGTAAAAAAGATCTGCACCTCTAAAAAAGACAGGTCTAGAATGCTGGCCCAGGAAAGTAGTATATGGATGGCCAAATAGAACACGGATGTTAATTACAATCTGAGGAAGCTAGTTGATTCCTAAATACAAAAAGAGTACATTTGCAAGCATTTAAAAAACTAAGCTGTGTGTCAAAATTCTAATGAGATCAAAGAAAACAATTTCATGACCTTCAAAGAAAAGATAGGATAAAGGGTCAAGTATTCTAATATATAAGAGAACAAAATGGCATAGTTGAGACTTTAGTCAAGGTGAAGGAATCATAGTAGCTAAACTAGTTTTGAAAGAGGTGGTCATTAATATCACTGGCACACTTGCTATTTCAAATAGATCAAAACATAACTACACAAGGACTTACAAGCTATTTTATGGGCAGGATCAATTTGGATGAAGCTTCTCATAGAAAGTTTTCAAATATCATATTGGTTGGGAGCTTGAGATACAAAAATATTTCAACAACTCGTGGTTATGGCAATAAGAATCAATGAGAACAACTTTAAAACCTTGCAGTAGGTTACAATGTGATGGTCTTAAACAATTTCTCCGTGAACATGACCCTCAACTACCAACCTTTAATTGCCAAAAATCTAACAGGATAGATCCTCGCCTCACTATGAAGCAGATCAAATGTTCTTCACAATCTGTAAAGCCATACATAGGAGGAACGCTGTTCATCATGGTCTTTACGAGGCATTCACAGTACACATAGTGCTACAATAAAAAGGATGATGATACAAAGAAACTAGCTGTTAAACCTATAATAACAAATCAACTTATGTTTTTACAACAAAATGGTTACAGAGTAACAGAATACCATTTGTTTATCAAAGAGGGAACTAGATGTGGAAGTCTGGAAGAGGATGGTTACGTGCATTGTAAGAAGTAACAACAGTTGACATCGAGCTAAAGGCACTCAACGATGGAAGAGGAGGTGAAAGAGGCTACAGAGAGAGGTAGCAAAGGATGATACAAAGCCTTCCATAGTTGTAAAACTCGAAATAAAATATAGAAATAAAGTAAAAACTGGTTAAAAGGGATGTCAAGAATGTAGGAAAGAAGATAGCAGTGAATCATACATGTTGCACAGAAAGCCAGAAACAAAACTGACAACAGAAGAATGTACCCAAGTTGACTAATAGGGAAAAGAAAACCAAGAACCAAAGTTACATAAAATGCATCAAATTATGGAAACAGAATACTTATGATTAAATATATAAAGATAAGATGGTAAAAGGGATTGCTAAACTGTGTATGTGAAAGTGAAAAATAGCGTAGATGTAAAGAACTTCCTGACTCTTTTAACAATTCTAGTAATAATCGAATGTGATAGGTCAAGAAACCTCCAAATAAAACCATATTGATGTAAAAGAAATATCACTATGGCAGTGGTGAGAAGAAAAATAAGCGACAACTTGACTACAACAAATCAATTATTATCAACATCTTCTATAATTCGGGACCAATAATATGCAATGGAGATGTTGATGAGAATGTTGGTCACTTGGTTATGGGATAACTATGTGGACATAAATGGAGACAAGCTAAAGTAGTCATCTGATCAGATGGTATCATTGAACTAAAACACAAGTTCTATAGGACGATTGTGAGACCAATTGACCATTAACAACAGACAGCAAGTACTAAACATGACTAGCAGAAATGATATAAGCAGAAAGCCAGAAAATATGCAATAAAAATCAATATGAATATAATATATCAGGAAAGCATGGGGTGGCATTGATTGAGAAGTCAAGGCAATATCCATTTATATAATTTAGTCTCACACGTAGACCTTTGGATGCATAAGTTATAGAAAGAAATAATATCAACAGGAGTCACTAAAATACATAGAAGTCGATTAACATTGACATGGGGGAATCATGAATAGATATTTGTCTAAACAGAATATAATGGAATCCGCTTTACATAGCAGTGCAAATTGAACGTTGTTCTTGTTCATATCCTAAGGCTGTTAAGTGTTAGGATACTTTCTTTCCAACCAATTCTAACATGATTAACATCACCAATAGTCATCATACTTCATAAGAGAAGAAAAAAAGACAACTCAAAGCCACGCAGAACACGTTTTGACGACAATTATGAGTAGAAAGTAGAAACGAATAATTTATGGAAATATCAATATTATTCTATATTGGCACATCACATCAACACCGCTGCATCTTTAGATGCCCAAACTTGTTTTTGCTCGACTTCTCCATTTCGCTATATCTTCATGAGTTAAGATATAGCGAAATGGAGAAGTCAAGCAAAAACAAGTTTGGGCATGCCAATATAGAATAATATTAATATTTCCATAAAATTTTCATTTCTACGTGCTACTTAAAATTGTTGTCGAAACGTATTCTGTGTGGCTTTGAGTTGTCTTTTTCTTCTCTTATGAAGTATGATAATTATTGGTGGTGTTAATGATGTGAGAATGGTTGGAAAAAAAATGACCTATATATATTTAGTTGCGTAGGCAAAAAAATTGCAGTATACATAATAAGAGTGATACCCTCTAGAGCCTTAGGACATGAACAACGTTCAATTTGCATTGCTACGTAAAGCAGACTCCAATGTATTCTATTTAGACAAATATTTATTTATGATTCCTCTATGTCAATGTTAATCGACTTCTATGTATTTTAGTGAGTCCTGTTGATATTACTTCTTTCTATAACTTATGCATCCAAAGGTCTACATTTGAGACCGAATTATATGAATGGATATTGCCTTGATTTCTTAATCAGTTCTAATATTGGTAAGCCAACATGGCTCAACTCATACTATAGAAACATACAACCCCTCAACCATTATAGACTTCTACCAGAATACCTGCATTACCCACAATTAAAAACTTAAACAACTCCATTATTATCATATGTTTTACCTGACCCCCACACCCAGGTTCCCCAATGACAACAACTTATCATGGATTCCATCAATCAAGCATGTCAATTGTGAAGGATCATCCAACAAAGCAACATAAATGAACCATCTGATGCAAGCAATGTACTTCATTCAAAAATCTAGTCAACTGTCAAATATGCATGTAATTGTGACTAGTAACTCATTTTTTAACCCAAAAAAAAACAAAAAAAAAACGATAACTTTAATGAAAACAGTAAGGTAATAAGAGGTACGAAAAACCAATCAACATTTTACATGCATCCTCAATTTCCATGCAATTTGAGAAGTGGAATGGTAATTGGTAAACTAAGACAGCAATCCAGATTCCACCCCACGTTGTGCGATTTAGTCTTCCAGTGAGAGTAAAGCAGTGAAACTTTATGCAATCAGAATACTTGTCCATACCACGAACCAAAATAAATTTGAATGGAATACTACATTTCAAGTCCAGTCCGTATTCAAGACACTACGAACAGTAAACACACACAAAGAACACACGGATGAGTAAATTCACCTTCGGATCGTCAGCTTTCTTTTCCAAGATCTGATTCAGAACCTTGAGACAATCGACATACTTCCCCAACTGAAAAAGCACATACGCCTCCTTCGCTAGCGTTTGAGTCACTGAAATTAAGTCCGCGTCAGAGGCTGTCGATGCGTCCCCTCTACTGTTATTGTTCGCCGTAGCCACTGATGACGAGTCCATTTCCTCCAACCAACAGATCGAACAATCAACCACAATTACAACAAAACCGTGAAAAAAAAACCCTAATCCGTTTTATTCCTCCAGCGTGTCGAAACAATTACATCTGCATCACGAAAAACCAAATTAAGAGATTGAAACCCTTGAAATTCAGCACCTGAATCTGTAAATCTTATATCCAATGGTGAGGGTTAACGAGAGTGAGACTGATTTTCGGGGGTAGAGAGAGAATCTAGAGTGGGAAAAAGGGTTCGTAGTGCTGTGCTGCTGAGATGAACGATTCGGTTCGGGCTATGCTAAAACGACACGCCGAGGAACTAATTACTCTGACAGACCGTTGATGTGGTTGACTGTTTACAGATCTAACGATGGACGCAGCGTCGAGGGACTGTTGTTTTGTAACCTAGCTTCAGTGTTAACGTAATAGTTTCGATTTTTTTGTTTACCTGCTTATTGATTTATTAACATATCATGGTTTTGAAAACTCGTTGAGAGAACCAATTTTCCATAGGGAAAATTTTAAAAATGGAACCATTGATTTATTTAGTTATAAAAATTATAAAAATAATAATTTTTGTAATTTATGTATTATTATAATATTTATTTTTCTTCGACTACAATTGATTTATTTAGTTTGTAATTATCTTTTTTTACCTATAGTTGACTCATCAAATATGACTTATATCAGCAATATTTATAAATCAATTACTATTGTTTCTTTAATAACAATATAATCATCGAAAATTTACGCAAAAACCCTCTAACGTGTTTGTTCTTTTTTTAAAACCAAATCATTTTTCATTTATTAAAAAAGCCTTAACCGTTAAAATATTAAGGATTTAATGTAATACCGATTATAATATGTTGTCATGCTTATGTACACAAACATGGAATCCATATAGCAAACTTGGCTTACGTGACGCCTACATTACATGTGTACCTTTTAAACCGGAATTTGCGTCAAAACCATGATTACTTTTTTTTTATTTTTACCCTTATATATTTTTTAAACCTTGACCAGCGACGAGCGGCCAACGGTTTGCATTGGTGGTCTCGTTTTTGCTTGTCTTTTGCCTCATCCTAATGCTGACCACCACAAGCTCCAAAGGTGGGGCTTGAATGGGTTTTTGAAATCAATGAACTAATTAAGATGATTCATATTAACAAACTGAAGGTTTCAAATTTTGGTTTTGGTCGTTCATCTTCAAAACTAAGATCATGTTTGTTTACCTCTTAATGAATTCATTAAGAGGTCATTTTACATTTAAATGACTTCTTAATAATTTCATTAAGAACTAACAAACAACCTCTAACGTCTGTTCTTGAAGTCCTTGATGATTAGGGTTATTCTTGAAGTCCTCGATCTGATTCAAGCTCAATGATTAGAGTTTGTTCTTCAAACTCGTCTGATTCAAGTCTCGTTTGTTTTTTAGGTATGTATGTGTGTTCAATTACGGTTCTTTACCATCGTTTGATTGTTTCATCTGCTCTTGTTTGTATGATTAGGGTTCATCACCATCATTATTCACCATGGGGCTTCAGTTCATATCGTTTTTATGGTTTTCAATTCATTAGGGTTCGATTTAGGAACTTATGGTTTTGATTTAGGGTTCTTCATATTCAATTTTGCTTGAATGGTTTTCAAATTTCATGAATTTGAGTTCATGTGTGTCGTGTGGGTGGGAGTTTTGTCCATGAATGATGAAGCTCCTATATTTCCTCAATAAGATTTTTGTTCGTTCTTTCTTTTCCGAAATCCTCCATCAATCTTAATTTGGTTCATGAAAGGGTTGTGATTCTAAACCGTTCATTATTTGTGTACCTATCTACAATTTGGTTAAATGATCCATTGCCGATTTGATTTTTGATCGAAGAATGGATAAGGGTTATCAGAGGTGGTGGGTTTTGACCGGAGAATGTCTCGAAACTATGATTGGGTTACCGAAAAAGGGCTCGGAGAAGCTACCAAAGAAGGGAAGGTCCACATCATCAAAATGGAAAAAATAATATATACTAAATTCGTGACATTTCTTTGGATGGGGTTTTTTGAGTCAAAAAAATTAGTTAAGGTTTTTTTATTGAAAGAAGCACACAACTTCATGATCTTTTGCGCTAATTTCCCTTTAATTAATAGCTCATTAACAATATATATACCTTTATAAAGACGAAATTCTATTTTTTAAATTTATTTATTTTGTTATAAAACATATTTGAAATTTCAATACATTTATGTTTTTTTATCACTCGGTTATTTTTAAAATATATATTTTATTTTATTTTTATTTATTTTGTTATTGTGTATACAAAGACGACTTGTCATATGCAACATGTATTATCCCTAAAAATTATAATAGTAAAATATAAAATCATCCGCTACATGTATTCTTCTCTTCCAAATAATAGTCAAATAAAATTGTTGAGTAATTTTAAATAACTAAAATGTATAGCATTAGAATAATAAAGTAAATAATTGAAGTTAGGTTGATTAAAGTTAATTAAAATGATGTATTTTATGAATAAATTAATATAAAAATTATAATATAAAAAAATGGATAATAAATTAAAAATAAAAAATACAAGAAACATCACTTAATGGATTCAAAAAGATTAGGTTAAAATGTAACACTCTACTTTTAATATTAAATACCGTAAGACATATTGTCCATGTCATTCAATATAATATTGTCATCAATGGTAAACAGCTAAATAAACTATAAAACAACCACTGTAAACATAATAGTCTTGACCTGAAAGGAACCAAAAAGGTCTAATCAATCACAGTTAGAGTCAGAGTTACAGTCATCCAAAAGATTGACTGATACGTTGTAAGACAAATCAACAAAAGACTACCAACTGAATTAGTCACTAACTATAGCCCATGTGGCGAGTCTT
The DNA here is from genome assembly GCA_020465985.1 of Centrapalus pauciflorus. NCBI lineage: Eukaryota > Viridiplantae > Streptophyta > Magnoliopsida > Asterales > Asteraceae > Centrapalus > Centrapalus pauciflorus. The sequence goes on from JAANYP010007197.1 coordinate 70,031, forward strand.
TACTCGTCCCTGCTGAATCTCTAGCCTCGGGTCGCGTACCTGAGATGCGCAGTTAAAACAACAGTCAACTATGAAACTGGTGAGTTATAATTGAACAACATTAATTAAGTTTCTACATAAGAATTAACACATTATAATAATGGAATAATAAGTTCTACGTCCTGCCAACATCAACGGCCCGACGCTTCATCGGGAATGACCTGGAATAGTCTGCGTAGCCCACTCCACGAAGTAGTGGCTAAACCAGAACCTTTGGGGTTGGGAATGACTCAACAGACCTCTATTCAACGTATCACAACTCAATATGTACTCCACGTGCTCTACTATGTGCTAACAATTAACCAACGTGTAAAAATGATCCTCAAGGGACCCGAATAGTAAACAACTTATCTCTTGTAAAACATTGTTATCAATGTGAGTGCATATCCTAAAAGAGGGTAAGTAGCTCAGCTGAAGCACTGCTACAATCAGCAATATTGTGGTGTAAATGAGCCGAGCTACTCGAGCTCGACTCGTTAAAAGCTCGAAAAAAACTCGAGTTAAACGAACTCGAGCTCGAGACTGGTACTTTTAAACGAGCCGAGCTCGAGCTTAAACGGGCTCGGCTCAGAGCTCGGCTCGGCTCGTTTACACCCCTAAGCAATATCAATTATAGTCTTGACAGTTCCAGGCTTGACTACAACTCCTGGCAATATATAATATAACCATATTGTGACTCGGTTGACATATAATAATTATTTTAATAATCTCCCGATGCTAAACATAAGTCAACTAGCCAAACCACATGACTGCGACCTCGATTGTGACCTTGATCACGGGCAGACCAACGCAGTCGCGCTAGCTGCGACTATCACCTCGGTCGAGCTCCCACCGCCACTCCGCCTTACGCTGACCGTAGTCGAGTTATTATAGTCGCCTTACCCTGACCGCGGTCAAGTTATTATATATATGTTTAATAACTCGGACCCAATTAAAACGGGTTTAATACTCGACATCCATTATTTAACAATCGTTAACTCAATTATTTACAACTTAATAATCAACCACATATAATAAATTTTTCACTAAAATAAAACTTATGTAATAGTTAAAATAATGAACTGTTAAATTAGATAAATGATATAATTATTAGTTTGTTAACCAAAACCATAAAACTCTAGAAGTTATAAGAATATTGTCATAAAATAAAGAATTATCAAGCAAAATATTACAATAGAATATAAAACTCGAAATTTGATTTCAGATTCTATTTTTCATCATATTTTATTTAAAAAATATCAAATGACATGCTTAGTATTTGAAATATTAAAATTAAATTAATTAGAATAAATAATACATCGATTCTTTGTATTAGGTCTGTATTGCAAATTAGTCAATATTCATACATTGTGATAGCATGTATAGCATTAATATTTATCTTGTCTTATAGATTACACCAGGGATGTAAACGGTTTCAGAACCGGACCGAATCAATCCGAACCTATTTAACCAAACCCGAATATTGAAGATTGCAAAAACCGATAACTGAACCAATAATTGTAATGTGGTTCTGGTTCGGTTATGGTACGGGTATTTCAAGTACGGAACCGAAAATAAAAAATATGCCAATAGTACAAGTTAATTTCGGGTACGAGTTTTCATATAAGTTATGTAGTTTCACCATCCCAATATATAAGTCCAACAAATAATCTTCTGGGTTTTCACATTGTGGGCTTTTAAATTATTTTCTTGATTTACATGTTATGGGTTTTTCAAATTATCGGTTCTATGCCCTGTAAAACCGATACCTACAGAACCGTTAACCGAAAAACCGATAACTAAAAGTTGTAGATAATAAGAATCAACCACCGAACCGAATACTATAAATCGGTTCCAATTTCGGTTCGGTTTTTCGGTTGTTCCACACATCCCTAGATTACAGTATTTCAAACTTATTTTGCCCTAATTTTTCATCTTTTTTTTTATTTTATGTTACACTCTTCTAGATTCTTTATAGATTTCAGTGAGTCTATTAAACCCTTAATTGTACACGATATAAATACCAAGTACAAAACAAGTACGATCATTTGAGGCACAATCATAGAAAGTTAGACATACTCTAACATACGAAGCTTGCTTTTAATCATAGCTACATTGGTTACTATTAACATCTTTACGGTCTATCGATAACCAATAATGTAAGACTCATATTTTTAATTAATTTATTTAATTCTATAAATAGCCTTTAATTATTTAAATTAAAAAAAATGAAATTTTAAGTGTCAAAAATTGGATATTCATCATCTAAAAACATAATCTAAAATGAAACATGGAAGAAAATGGTTGTAAAATTCTTATGGTTCATTTTAGGGGGAGTCGGGTAAGAATACATATGGGTTAAACCATAAATAGCCCGCATTCTCGTAAGAGACAAAAAGGGTTTTCTGCTCTTTTTCTTGTTCCTCTTTCCCATATCTTAATTTAAGTTAATAATATATTGGGATAATAACTTTAAATAATTATATACTTTTGAATTTTTATACATATATATAGTCTACTTTTAAAAATATTTCAATTAGGTAATTGGACGACATGATGACCCATATACAACAGGTTACCATGCTTAGTCAAACTTTCTTTTTGTACACATTTATGTAATGTAATTTTTTATTTGTGTACATTTGGTAGTCAAACTTTTATGTGTTTCAATTAGGTAGCTGGGTGACCTGATGACCCCAATTATCTAATAAGAACACTTTTAAAAGTACACCACACAAATGTGCAAAATAATACACTACATAATGTACAAACTCAAAAGTACATAGCTATTTAGTGTTATTTTTCCTGATATATTTCATTTGTATTTGTGTAGTTGAATGATTATGGATCCTTTTAAAAAAAAATTAAATTGCCTTTGATTGGATGTATGAAAAATTTAATATATATTGTCTTTTCATATCAGTGGCGTTAAGTTTAAGTGCATTATGTATACCAATATCACAGGGCTTTTAGCCTAACGTTATCAGGTATTAAAGGTGATCCCAAGGTTAGGAATTCAAGTCTTATTGTGTACAAAATTGTAGATTTAAAAGTAGACTTAGATTAATGAGTGTGTTTTGTTGTACAAAAAGTATACCCATGATTTTTTTTTCGTAGAAAATAATATCCTTAAAGTCATTGCAAAGAATAAGTGAAAGAAAGCATCCATGCCGTCATACCGAGGGATAGAAGTGATTGATATTTCCTTTTAACAAGTCGATCATAGAGATCAAAATGTCAAAGGTTTTATTAATAAAAAAAGGTTAAAGCTTCTTAAACTTTATAAATTTCAACGTCGCTCATTGCAATCCTTGTAATTTTAAATAAAAAGTTGTCGTCTCAAACAAAATTCTGATCGATAATCATCCATAACAACTGTTAAGGTATAAGAAAGATCAAATCTAATAATGAAAGAAATGGGGATTGCTAAATTGACTCTTATTATATGCTCAACCCAATCATAAAATATAAACTAAAGTTTTCAAAAACAAATAAATTAAAATCAAGAAAGCATTGGGATTCCATAGAGATCAAAATGTCAAAGGTTTTTTTAAGAAAAAAAGGTTAAAGCTTCTTAAACTTTATAAATTTCAACGTCGCTCATTGCAATCCTTGTAATTTTAAATAAAAAGTTGTCGTCTCAAACAAAATTCTGATCGATAATCATCCATAACAACTGTTAAGGTATAAAAAAGATCAAATCTAATAATGAAAGAAATGGGGATTGCTAAATTGACTCTTATTATATGCTCAACCCAATCATAAAATATAAACTAAAGTTTTCAAAAACAAATAAATTAAAATCAAGAAAGCATTGGGATTCCATAGAGATCAAAATGTCAAAGGTTTTTTTAAGAAAAAAAGGTTAAAGCTTCTTAAACTTTATAAATTTCAACGTCGCTCATTGCAATCCTTGTAATTTTAAATAAAAAGTTGTCGTCTCAAACAAAATTCTGATCGAAAATCATCCATAACAACTGTTAAGGTATAAGAAAGATCAAATCTAATAATGAAAGAAATGGGGATTGCTAAATTGACTCTTATTATATGCTCAACCCAATCATAAAATATAAACTAAAGTTTTCAAAAACAAATAAATTAAAATCAAGAAAGCATTGGGATTCCATAGAGATCAAAATGTCAAAGGTTTTTTTAAGAAAAAAAGGTTAAAGCTTCTTAAACTTTATAAATTTCAACGTCGCTCATTGCAATCCTTGTAATTTTAAATAAAAAGTTGTCGTCTCAAACAAAATTCTGATCGATAATCATCCATAACAACTGTTAAGGTATAAGAAAGATCAAATCTAATAATGAAAGAAATGGGGATTGCTAAATTGACTCTTATTATATGCTCAACCCAATCAAAAAATATAAACTAAAGTTTTCAAAAACAAATAAATTAAAATCAAGAAAGCATTTGAGATTCCATAGAGATCAAAATGTCAAAGGTTTTTTTAAGAAAAAAAGGTTAAAGCTTCTTAAACTTTATAAATTTCAACGTCGCTCATTGCAATCCTTGTAATTTTAAATAAAAAGTTGTCGTCTCAAACAAAATTCTGATCGATAATCATCCATAACAACTGTTAAGGTATAAGAAAGATCAAATCTAATAATGAAAGAAATGGGGATTGCTAAATTGACTCTTATTATATGCTCAACCCAATCATAAAATATAAACTAAAGTTTTCAAAAACAAATAAATTAAAATCAAGAAAGCATTGGGATTCCATAGAGATCAAAATGTCAAAGGTTTTTTTAAGAAAAAAAGGTTAAAGCTTCTTAAACTTTATAAATTTCAACGTCGCTCATTGCAATCCTTGTAATTTTAAATAAAAAGTTGTCGTCTCAAACAAAATTCTGATCGAAAATCATCCATAACAACTGTTAAGGTATAAGAAAGATCAAATCTAATAATGAAAGAAATGGGGATTGCTAAATTGACTCTTATTATATGCTCAACCCAATCATAAAATATAAACTAAAGTTTTCAAAAACAAATAAATTAAAATCAAGAAAGCATTGGGATTCCATAGAGATCAAAATGTCAAAGGTTTTTTTAAGAAAAAAAGGTTAAAGCTTCTTAAACTTTATAAATTTCAACGTCGCTCATTGCAATCCTTGTAATTTTAAATAAAAAGTTGTCGTCTCAAACAAAATTCTGATCGATAATCATCCATAACAACTGTTAAGGTATAAGAAAGATCAAATCTAATAATGAAAGAAATGGGGATTGCTAAATTGACTCTTATTATATGCTCAACCCAATCATAAAATATAAACTAAAGTTTTCAAAAACAAATAAATTAAAATCAAGAAAGCATTGGGATTCCTAAGAATAAGGGGTGTAATCGAGCCGAGCCGAGTATCACCAAGCTCGAGCTCGAACTCGACAATAAAACTCGAGCTCGAAACTCGACTCGAGCTCGATCGAACCTTAGTTTTGAAGCTCGAGCTCGAACTCGACAATAAAACTCGAGCTCGAAACTCGACTCGAGCTCGATCGAACCTTAGTTTTGAAACTCGAGCTTGACTCGATAAACTACTCGATACTATCGAGCTCGACTCGATAAGCTACTCGATATTATCGAGCTCGACTCGATTCGATTCGGCTCGATTAAATTCGGGATAAAGGAAATCGAATTATAAATACAAAATATTCAATCTACTTTTATCCCAACAACAAACAAAAAGGGTAAAAATATAAGAATGTAATTTTAGGTTTAAGATTATATTGTTTGATTATATAAAAGTGATACAAATATAATATTACAAAGTTGAAGGGTAAAAATGTAAACTTGGAAACTTAAGCTCGATAGGCTCAGACTATTTTAATACTCGAGCTCAACTCGATTACTAGTCTTGTTTACACCCCTAATTATATTATCAAGGATCTTTCAAATTTGAATATTATAACAAAAATAATTAAGAATCCATAAAAACATCAAAAAAAAAAATAATTCTAACAGTTTAGTAGATCGATTCAACCCGACCCGGCCAAACTAATAAATCATCTATCTATCTATTATTATTATTTTTTTTTGAACGGCAAACTATCCTACTCCTACTCCTAAACTACTCCTTTATCACCAGACTTACTTACTCCACCTGAATTTCAACTTGCCTCCAACGGGGATCGAACCCGTGACCTCTCGCTTATAACTCCACCCTCCAACGGGGATCTATCTATTATTAGTTACATAACCTGCCACATCTATAATGCTTACTACTATTGCAACTACATGTTTACAGTAACTGTTATTTCATGGATCATCAAACACCTAATAACAATAGTGCTAATAACTAACCGCTAAAATCTGCTATTTAAAAAAAAAATTGTAAAAACATCAAGTTTAAAACAGTTTACCATCTCTTTTCAGCATCTCCAAGATAGATTCTGTGTTCCTCAAGTCCTGGCTCTCTTCTTGCGACTCGTCTTCGTTCCCTTGAGAAAAGTCAACGCTCGTGTAAGTCCGAATCCCAGGCCCACGTCCTTCACAATCCTTCGACCTGCCTTGCTGGGCTCGTCTCACTTCCTTTTGACGCTCAGTTAGTTCCAGCCTTTTCCTCTTTGACCCCGAGCCTTTCACATGGTCATCCACTAGCTCTACTCTTTTCACACATCGGTTTAGCGTTGTGGTGACTTTGTGTTTTTGTGGTGGAGTAATAGCAGCATCTATTCTCGAGTAACGTTTTTTGGAGAGGTTTATTTTGCCATTTCTTGAGAGTTTGTCTAGAACAGGAAGTAAGTTTTGAGGGTAGTCTAGATTGATTTGTTCACCGTACGTGCAATTCCAAAAGGCGATGGTTGAATCAGCGATTAAGGGATTTCGATGATCAAGAGTTGCTTCGAGTAAGGTTGCTTGGAGTTTAAGCAATGTCGAGTTGAAGTTTATTGGTGGCCAACTGGTTTGCAAACGTTTAAGCATAGTGATCCATAAGCGGTGAGGTGGATAGATTGTGTTCTCGTGTTGTAAATCAAAATCCGATAGCCATTGAAGCAACGGAATCGAAATAATCTGGATTTAAAAAAAAAAAAAAAAAAAGAAATCAAACATAAAAGGGTAGACATAGATCAATCATGCATCCTAACAGACAATCATATGATTAAGATTGTGAAGCAGAAATACGAACCTCGACAAAGGGAATGATATCTTCATTAAAGTGAAAAGATTCGACAATGCATACCAACATGGAGAAGAACCTGAAACTACTTCCAGTCATACGAAACCACAACACAAATCGCTTTGCAAGAAACTCATCAACTATAACAATTATTCTTCGATACCATAATATGGAACGAATATTTTAACCCACCTGGAGCTCGTATCAAGAATCTGTTGATTGGCTTTCGCCTCTGCATACGATACACTTAAAAACCTGAAAAAAAAAAAAAAAAGAAGCCCCGATTACCAAGCGGCAGCTAAATTTGGAAATTATAGCAATCTTGCAATTGTTATGATCGAGATCATTGGATATCTAAAAACATATTCTACTGACCTTACAGCACACTGCAGGCTTGTTTTGGCGCAACCGAGTCTAGTATGATCACCAACATCGTTATTCCTTCGACATGGTTCTGATGATTTAAAAATATGTTCAAGCACACATGTTACAGCATCTCCACACAACGAAAGAATTTCATGACCCTCGGTCTTTTTAGCACCATCAACCTTGGAATAGTCTTCAAGAAAACGATCAAAAACAGGAAACAAACTTTTAGAGCACTGGGATGACTTGTAAACTGACTTCCAAGGTTCGATTATTTGTATGACATCGAGCTTCCCTTGAGATACCGAAGAAAATACAGAAAAGGGGTAAGCCAAAAAACGAGAGACTACGAGAAACCAAGGGTCATCAGGGTCTGATCTGTATGACGGTAAATCCTTGTTACCATCTATGTAATCCTTTAGGCAATTCGCTATAACAATCCAAAAATTCAAGCAGTTGGGTGTCATATATTTGTACAACAAGCATGTAAATGTGTTGAGAATATCGTAAGGATCATACAATGAAAGCCACAAACTCACGCAGCTCGATAGTTTCCGTGCATCAGAAGTTGAATTAACCATGATATGAAAGTAGAGTACCATAAGATACACAACTGGTGAAACCATGGCTTTTTCATCCTCGGAGCAAATCGCCAAGTTTTCAGTGTACTTGGCATCAAGTTTCAATTTGTATAGAGGCGATCCCAAAATCGACGGTTGCATTTCTTCAGTAACAATCTCTATAAACTCGAGAAACGCATGCCCAATATCACCTTCAGATATCTTCTTTAGACACATAATTATGGTATCCATGCATCGCATAACCTCACTAAAAGGAACATCTGAGCTTGTTAGATTAAATTGGACTCCTTTCAACGCAGAGCGAAATATTTTTAAACCAGCATCATATGCTACCTCCCCATGACTGATTAAAATGTGAACCATGTTTATGAAAAAGTCTAACTGACATAAACTCCAAGGTGTCCATTTGACGGGGTAATGCTTCCACGAGCAGTTTCCTAATTCATCATTGGATTTCTTGTTTACATCTATTGATTCTGTTCTTCTTGCTAATGCGTAGTTATCAATCAGATCTACGCAAAAGTTCCATGCCCAGGTGTTCCTACTACCAGGTCCTGTTTGAAAAACCACTTCAAGCATAGGCTCTAGAACGGTTTTTATAACGGAAGGGTGGTTAACAGAGGTATCAAGTTTGTGAAGCAAATAATTCCAAGTATTTAGGCAGGACAAGTGAACCGATAAATCGCATTTGCTTGACATGGTTCCTATTAGGGGTGTCATTAAGAGTTTAATGCTCTTCGTTAATCCATTGGCTTCAAAGATTCCATCGACATCTTCATATGTTTGCTGAGTGGAAGCTTTTGTTGTAGCTTCTTGCATTGGCAGAATGACCAGAGCATCGATTAAAGCTTCCCAGGCAACCTGCAAAATCGGACCAAAAAATAATTGATGTTATAGAATTGGACAATTGCATGTAAAGGACATGTACTTTTAATCAATCTATTTCGATAACATGAATGTTTAAGGGCTTATTTTGTAAGTCAATAATCAGATAAGGGATCCAGTAACCTATAACAAACTGAGGCTCCGTTTGTTTTTTGGTCTTTTGTCTATTTAGCCTCTTTTGTCTGATTCGGTCAGACAAAAGAGGTTGAAACTCGTTTGTTTTTTTCAACCCAATCAGACGTCTAATGTCTTACCGTCATCTGTTTTAAATAGATTTTAAAAACCACTTTTATCTAAATCTGTGGTCTGAAACGGTGAAACCCAACCCCTACGCTCCTGAAATCTGAAATCCTTTCACCGCTCACGTTTGCCCTATCGCCTGAAATCCTTTCACCGCTCACGTTTGCCCTATCGCCTGAAATCCTTTCACCGCTCACGTCTGACTCTTCAATCCCTGTCGTCGTCTCGCCTCTCGATCCCATCTCCGGTGACCGGCCATCGTCATCTCCTCTCCGAGTCTCCGGCGAACATTTCTTCTCAAATCTCCGATGCTCCAGTGACCATCGTCTCCCCTTCACGTATCAAATCGACTCTCCGGTGAACATCAGGTATGTATTAATGTTTAGTTCTCCGATTGAATCACTAGTTTGAACAACAAGTCTTGTTTTGTGTTTGCCTTCGATTATGTACATTCCCTTATTTGACATGTTGTTCTTAAAGGAGTATACCGCTGCAAACTCGTCCCAATTATGTATTCATTTATAAAGCATATGACTTGTGAGATGATGCTCAAGTATTGTTCTATCAAGAAATTAACATCTGGGTGTTGATTTTTATGGTTAACCTAAGTGTCCATGACTTGCTGCTAGTCAAAATATGCTTTCCGGATTCAGTTATGGTTTCTTGAAGTCTGTCTCAGTAAGAGGTGCAGAATCTGTTCCAAATCCTGGAGGAATTTTCCCAAAAGCTAAAACACCATAATCATTGTGTTCATTAGTTACTATGTTAATAGAACTTACAAGGATCCTACTTTCAGTTTGATAATGTTCACCTTCAATGCCATATTTCTGTGAATTATCAACTGATATTGAATCTTTTAAGTATGTTGTGTTTTGGATAGAACTTACAACTGATATTGGATAGTAAATTATATAAATATCCAGGCAGGGCATATAAGTTTCTTTTTTTGGTATCTATTTTTTTTCATTATAATATAGAATAATTAGCATCTTATGTTTTGGATAGTAAATTTGCTTGTTACCTTGTTAATCAAATTGTTTTGGTTTAGGCAAAAGTTTAGATAGAATAATTAGCATCTTATCTATCGTCTTTGGTCTGCACAACACACACACACGGATCAAAAGTTTAGGCAAAACTTTATTATATAATTGTGGGTTAAATTTATGTTAGATGGGTGATACTATGCTCTGCATTGTGTATTGTAGCAAGTGTTGTGACTGTTGTCATTGTGCTTTTTTAGTAAATATTGGCCTTTTTGTACTCTAATTATATTCAGTGTGCATTATGGTGTTGTACATTCAAGTAAGTGGGTTTGAAGGGATACAAAATTGAAATTAGAACTACAAATCCATTCCAGTCCAAGGGTTTTCCCTAAAACAAAACCTATTGCATTTCAGTCCAAGGATGTGAGTGATGAAGTGCCTTTCAATTTCTTCTTTGTCAATTCTAGTATTTTTTTTATCCAAGACCCATTAAAACCGAATCGTCGTGAGTTACTTGATATGATTTATTAGTACTTCTCAAATCTTGATTTTGAATATAATATGAATGTTTTTGTGTACTTAATACCAATCAAGTATTTTTAAGTTTGAAAAGATCTTATTGCTTTAGTTCATAAGAATTGTATTTGTGAGGTTTTTACTTGTTGATTTCAAAATTATAAATTGCTTTGGTTTGTTAAAGAGAATTGTGATCCTAGGATTTTGAGTGGTTGATATCAATAACTTGTTGCTTAAATTTGTAACTGAGTATGTTCAAATTTGATATGAAGTAGCAAAAAATCATTCAATTCTTCCATATAAGAAAGTAGAAAAATTAAAGACTGAAAAAAAGCTCCTGGTATGCCTACGTGTTGTAACATAACTAGGCACGAATACCCCTCATCCTTTGATATTCTAATATACAAGTTTAGCATATCAAGGACATTGGTTTTTCAGTTCCTTGTTGGATATTCCATAACTTGTGCCTTGTTTGGATTTTATTGATGATTTGCTTTTGATCCAAGTCCTTAGCTTATGGTTTATGTCTAGGCTGGTTTCTGGTGCTGTTGTTTCTGGTTTCTTTTGTTCTAGTTGTTGTGGTTCTTAACGTTTTTTCACACTTGATGAGTTTAGATGAGATGATTTGAGGATTGATCTTTGTTAGTTCCTTTCAGATGCCTTATCCTTTGATTGTACATATAAAGTTAATGGTTTTTTAGCAGGCTTTCCATTCACTTCATTATCCTTTGATTGTATATAGAAAGTTAGTGGGTTGGTGTACATGAAACCTAATAATATAGTCGGGTGAAATTTATGTTAGTAATAATGGATGACACACAACATCTTAGATGGATAAGTAACCAAGTTAAATATTTCTTGAAATGTTGTGTTGAGGAAGTCTCTAATGGTGGAGAAATGATGGTAGCGTTCGAGAACATTGTCTCCTCCAAGTATATTTACAAATATATGTTTATTACTTTTGTATTATTAACTAATAATATATTTTCTAAGGCTGCACATGCAAAACTCAAAATTGCAATTAAACGTGTTTTTGGTGTGTTGAAATAGGTTTTCTAATCTTGAAGACAATGCCTCCAATTTCTGTTTGACGTCCAAGGTGATGTGGATGTAGCAACTTAAGTAATTGAAGACATTGTGGGACGATTATGAATATTGATATTAGTTGTTACGATATTTATTTTCGTATGTTTCGTTGTGTTTAAATCATGATGTTTGATTACAATTAATAGACCATGATGCGTTTTATGTTTAAATTAATTTATTTATGTGCTAAAGTTCAACATGTTAATACTAAAAAGTATAAAATAGATAATATGTATACAATAAGATATTTTAGTAATTTAAAAAACAAACAGTCTTATCTAAATAGATTTTAGACTTTAATGTAACATCTTATCAAATAGACGGAAAAATGTATTTAGACGTCTAAACTCTATAAAAACAAACGGAGCCTGACTTTTGCTAAATGGGTAATAAGCAATTTTATATGGGTTAAATAAGTGGATGTTGGGCTGGGATAGGTTGACCAGTCAGCATATTTTGTTCCTTTTTTTTTTGAATTTCATAAAACTTTAATGTATTGATTATGATCACAAAAACCATACCATTAGAAGACATTTACATAATTTTCTTGAATAAAGCAATCTCTATGACTAGAGGTTGGTTATAAGCATCTATAGAGATTTTTTACTAGTTCGACCTATTTGCGTTTCAATTTCAGTGTAAAAATATAACCCAGACCGACCGTTTTTATGTAAATAGGTCAGTATTTCAACCTCTACTTAAATGCCATGAGAAATGTTACCATAGTTGCCATTTAGTTTCCACAACAACATGACGATAATGTACCTGCGAAGCAATTTTAACCTGCGGGTCATTGTCAGGAAATGTCTGCTCGGGAATCTTTAGCAGCTGATTGATTAAGTGCCGATTTTTCAAGGCATATGGTCCTATCAGGCGAGTAAACCATCCCCATGCCTGCATCGTTTGAATCTTCATCCCTTGTTTTAACAGCCCCTCGAGTGCCGGAAGTAGTTTTCTCTTAACATCCATAATAACCACCTGTACAGATAACACACTCATTTACATAACAAAGACTATAGAAGCATGTTTTTATTTAGTCATAATTAGTAATCTGTATTTTGAAACCATATTATCCTAATCTTCATATACCTTGGAGAGAGCTGTTGGAGGGGGACATATCGTAGATTTTATTTTCAGTAGACATCGTTCTGACATGTCTTTCTCCCTTTTATCTGCACTAACGAGTCTTCTATATATAGGAGGAGCCCATAAGTTCGATGTCTCTCGCATCTTTTCATTCACTTGACTAGCGAGCTTCATCACAGCCTACATCATTGGCATCGGCATAAATATAAAGAGTAATAAGAAATTATTCCCCATGGGATTATACACATAAGGCTAAATAAATAGATCATATCAAACAAAGTGGCAAAATAATTATGTAATGTCAAAAGGGTAACCCGCTCTCTTGAGCCCCCATCAATAGGCCTAATGTAGAGGACGTAAGTCGTTTAACCCACAGTCAAGGGGCATGTGACAGAGTTTGGTCCCGGACCTATACTATGGATTCCATGTCCCTGACGGCTAGACTACCATCGCACAGACACCATTGTGGCGGAGCCACTTGTGTTAAACTGGGGGAACCGCCCTCAACATGCTAATTGCAATGTTAATTTGCACTGAATATCTGAAATGCCCCGAGCCCATTTACAAAAGGCGCTCACCCAATAAAAAAAGAGAGTATCAAGATTAAAAAGAAACATTGAGCCTAGTGCTCAGCCTCTCACCTTTTTGTCACTCTGCTTTAGCTTCTCTTGGTAACCCAATTGGCTATGATTATTTATTTTTTAGTATTCAGTCCCTTTCCTTATTAACATTTAAGGGGTGCCTAGTTGGAGGTTATCCCCGGTAAGGAGTGGCAAATGTAATAAAAATGATGGTTGGTTTCCTATAATGCAATCATTCATTACTTGATAGTGAGTAATACACCATTACTCAACAAATTCAGGTAATGAAATACATTACCCATGTCACTTGCAATGACTTTCAAACAACTATGTACAACATCCCTATCTCACACAACTACTCTATCCTACCCTACACCCACCCACCCTATCTTACTAGCGGCGGCAGCGATGGTGGTGGTGGCAGTGGCGGGTGGTTGTGATGATTGTTGTGGGGGGCAGTGATAACAGTGGTGAAGGCGGCAGTAACCTATGTGCAACAACTAAACATCTATGATAGTGGTGTGAGTCCCTAATTCTAACCAAACAACATCACTACATAATATACATTATAATTCCTTAGCTTTCCCATTCCCCAATTTCAACCAAGTGCCCCCTTACTCTATGGATTGAGAGAGATTGACGGTGAAACAAGCTTATTTGGTTATGTTTCTATTTATTAATTTGATAATTGCTAATTGTAAAACTGATTCATTAATTTGTGAGTTTGTAAATTGTGATTTTAGAAGTTAGTAGCAACATTCTAATCCATTGGTTTGAAAATTATGATTGTTATATTCTTATTTTTTATGAAAATTTGTTATTTGATTAAATTCTTAGGGTTTATTTTTAGTTAATTATTATGTTTCATAATTTGGTTAACTTGTTGGGGTTTATTATTTAGTTAATTTGTTTGGCCTTATTAGTTGGTCAAAGTACCGTTAACTTGTTATAGTTTAATTAATTCAACGGTTGAAAATTTCTAAAACCAAAAATTCTGACTATAACATGAGGAACCTTTTAATGATGACAATGAACAACCCCATACATTATGCCCCCAATGTGAGAATTTTCAGAATCCGCCACCCACGTTATGTTTGCTAGACAACGGACAAAATAATCCACTTAACAACACAGGCATGATTAATTTATTTGTTTAGCATCACAAGGGAAAACATAAAAGGCTACAAGTAGAGGCATACACACCCAGTTTAATAGACTCTCAAAGCACAACCAGTGGTTTAAGAGACTCAATTACGATGCTCAATGTTAGAGGTGGTACAATGGGTAGTTGGGTAACTAGTTACTTTAATAGTACCATTCAAAATGGTCTTCGCCACCTTTTGTCCTTATTTTTACTCTTACAATTATTTATGTGTTGAATATCCTAAAAAGTCCAAAACTATATTATTACAATAACAATCTAACTTCTTGAATAAATTATTAAAAAGGTTTTGTACACACTTCAACATATTTGAAGAGACTTTCAATCCTTTTGTCACATTGGACATGTTTCTTTATCAGTGACTTTTTTTTTTATTTTACCATTTGGCATGTTAGAAATATAATATATACCGGATTGACCCATTTATCTAGCGTTACTTCTGCTCAAAGTGTGCTGTGATCTAGTTGATTACAATAATCATCCCAAACTAGTTTGAGCAGGCAAAAGAATAATTACCATATAAAAATGTGCAGATATAACAAGACATAAACATTGATCAAATTGTTCATACCTGCATGGCCTCAAAAGTTGTTGACAAAGATCCAGTAGGATTGTCGAGGGCATGCACTATTGCCCTCACCAAAGAGTCGATATGAGCATTTAAGAATGTTGCATTGAATTGTTGAACGGATATGCACCATACTCCTAGATTACAAACAGTCTGCAATCAAACTATACCCGTCAGTACTGACGAACATACATTTGTAAGCCATCATAAATGATCTCAAGCTATCAACCTTAATTTGAGTGGACAATATGACCTTGGGCAAAGAACTTAGAATCATATTAGCATCATCTCCTGCCACACGCACAAAACAAGATGGTCAATTCAAATTTGTATTTAGTAACTTCCCCATCCTACATATCATACAATAGTGTTCCGATTTACATTAATAACATATTCTACGAAGCAGTATCTTCCCCATGCGTTTATAGTTCTTTTATAACATAGAAATTTAAATCTAGACACCTACAACACGACAAGGATATTAGATTGTCGCATATTGTCAGCAATTAATACCTAGCCTTCAAGGGGGTGTGCATTTTGGGTATTTATAGCAACTTCAAGTTGCAATAATTAAATTCTAGTGTTAGGGTAACATACATTTCTACTTATGATAGTACGATTATCTACTGCTTTACAGTCAGAGGTAACCAATTTGATAGCTTCATCTAAGGTTGATAGAATTCTCAAAAGTAGCAACCAACCTGCTAATCTAGAAGATTAATGGAAGAATGATCTTCAAAATAAGCATAGACAATTGAAGAATTGAGATTGTAGAGAAGTTATACTGTTATAGGTAACTATTCTTATCTCTTCCTTACACATATTTACTACCTGAGATACCAGTAACGATGGATGGATGGTAAATCATGAATCCCAAACACTTCAAAGCCTGTGAAGCGCTGCAATTAGACAAATTCATAGACACACCCGTATTAACAAGTACCAAATATAAGTTGAATGCTTAAAAACTAAGATTACTTGAGAAAAGAAACTTACATTTCCTCATCATCATCTGAAATACTGTCCGTTATCGATAACAAAAGAACGTGAGATGAATCAGCCAGTGATTGAAGGAGGGAAGAATCAGTAGTCGAGTGTTCTTGGAGTTGCAGTAACATCGAGTAAAGGGATGATTTTTCTGATTTTGAGTTAATTTTAGCAGAAGATGACAAAAGGGTTTTCAATTCATCGATATAGGTAGAGTTCCCCATTGTTACTCGTCCAAAATATGAGAAATTTGAGGGGTCGATTGTAGGAGATGAACCCTAGTCTGGAGGGGTGTTATTAGTTCGCTGCAATTTTCGCGCCATTTGTAAATACACAGCACAGGCCACAGGGGAGTGAAATTTACTCTTAACACCCTCAATTATTGAAAGATTCCAATATTAATACCGCAAGTTCAAATACTAACACGCCCTTCCCAAAATAAGTGTTAACTTTACAATTGGTAATTCAAAAATCTATCTATCTGATACAATAAAAAGATAAATACATGTCATCTAAATCAATCTGATACAATAAAAAGATAAATACATGTCATCTAACTAGAACAAAGCCTTTTTTTGAATGCGTAATTTTTTTTTTTAATTTTGAGATTTTCATTTCTAAAGCTATATTTTTAGTAATTATTGTAAACAAACATTTATTTTATAAAATAGTATGTATGTTTCTCTTTTTTAGTAATTATTCTAAATAATTTTCGAAGCAGGTCTGGTACTGGTTCGATTTCAATTGAAGAAGAAAAGCAGAGAGTAGAGAGGAAGATGGATGGTCGAAGAGAAGAAAAGCAGACAGCACTTTTTTTTTAAATGACCAAAACGACGTCGTTTTGGGGGTTCTATACCCAAACTTGGGTACATGACAGCCACACACCCACTTTTCCCATATATATATATATATATATATATATATATATATATATATATATATATATATATATATATATATATATATATATATATATATATATATATATATATATATATATAGATTTAGGTTCAAAAGAGTCCCTTCAAAAATCCAGTGTACCAAGGGTACCCATCCAAAGCCACAAGATTAAATAAATCAATGGTTGTGATCAAAAAAAGCGCGCCCCCCCTTTTTTTTGGCTGGAAGGGTATTTTCGTAATTACAACGACCATTCACATTACTTAATTCATCATTCACATTAATTGATCATTCACATTACTTAGTTATTCATTCACAGCACTTATTTGACCATTCACAATAATTATTTGACAAATTGATCATTCATATTACTTAATTGATCATTCACATTACTTAATTGACCATTCACATTACTTAAATGATCATTCACATTGCTTAATTAACATTTTACGTTACTTAAAGGATCATTCACATTACTTAATTGATCATTCACCTTACTTAAATGATTATTCACATTGCTTATTTGACCATTCACATTGGTAAAATAATATCAGCACAACATGTGAATCTGAGCATTGTCAACTGCTAACAAACAGTAACAAGATTAATGACAAACAGTAACAATGGTCATTCATGTAACACTCAAATTCTCAAAATCTATCAAACATTAATAACATCAACCAATGTGAATGATCATTCAGCTAATGTGAATGGCCATTCACATTAGAAAATTTACCATTCACATTGGTTGTACCATATCAGCACAGCATGTATGTTGTGCATCGTCAACTACTAATAACCAGTAACAAGATTAATGACAAACAGTAACAATGGTCATTCATGTAATGCTCAAAATCTCAAAATCTATCAAACATTAATAACATCAACCAATGTGAATGATCATTCAGCTAATGTGAATGGCCATTCACATTAGGAAATTTACCATTCACATTGGTTGTACCATATCAGCACAGCATGTATGTTGTGCATCGTCAACTACTAACAACCAGTAACAAGATTAATGATAAACAGTAACAATGGTCATTCATGTAACGCTCAAATTCTCAAATCTATCAAACATTAATAACATCAATCAATGTGAATGATCATTCAGCTAATGTGAATGGCCATTCACATTAGGAAATTTACCATTCACGTTGGTTGTACCATATCAGCACAGCATGTATGCTGTGCATCGTCAACTACTAACAACCAGTAACAAGATTAATGACAAACAGTAACAATGGTCATTCATGCAACGCTCAAATTCTCAAATCTATCAAACATTAATAAGATCAACCAATGTGAATGATCATTCAGCTAATGTGAATGACCATTCACATTAGTAAATTTCACCATTCACATTGGTGAAATAATATCAGTACCTTACATTAGTCATGTTAATTGTCAACTACGTTTTGTGAATGATCAATCTTCTAATGTGAATGGTCATTCACATTAGGTAAATGTCCATTCACATTTGATGAATGACGAGAACAGCAATGTCAGACTTCATCTTCTACATACCATCAATGTTAAATGTATTTAAGTAATGTGAATGGTCAATTAAGTAATGTGAATGATTAATTAAGTAATGTGAATGATCAATTAAGTAATTTGAATGGTTAATTAAGTAATGTGAATGATCAAATAAGTGTACAAGAAGTATAAATAGTTAAATAAGTGTTGTGAATGATCAATTAAGTAATGTGAATGATCAATTGACTAATGTGAATGATCAACCAATGTGAATGATCATTCCCTTAATGAAGCTGAAATCAGGTTGAATGTCCATCATGCCCCTCTCCTATATTTTTGATCCTGTGGTTGATGAATGGTGCGTTGGGTACTCCGGAATTCACGTGGTACGCTCAGGAACCAAATTCTATATATGGGGCACCATATATATATATATATATATATATATATATATATATATATATATATATATATATATATATATATATATATATATATATTCAGGTTCAAATAAGTACCTCTCGAAATCAAGTGCACCCGAAAATACCAACCTTAAAAAACTATTTTAAAGTTTTTTTTCACATAATCATGTTTAATTGAATGTTATACGCATGAGATATGAATTTCACATAGATTCACACATTCGGTGTCCTTAAAAATTATGTGAATGCTCAATGCATATTTATGTGAATGGTCATTTCACACCATGTGAATGGTGTGAATGACCATTCACATTATCTTTTTTTACCATTCACAAGATTTATGATGTTGCTCCTTTTGAAAAAAAGTCTTATAATGTTGTCTTATACATGTCTATTAAAAAAAAATATATGTGAATGATCATTTACATTTAGATACGTTGGAATCTCATAGGTACGTTGATGAACCTTATTATATATATATATATATATATATATATATATATATATATATATATATATATATATATATATATATATATGTGGTTTTTATTTATATATATTTTATATAAACAATTATATATTGAATTCACATGATACATTAGCATATAAACTAATGTCAAATAGAACGGTATGAACTCATTATTGGGTGATATGGTGTGCTTTAGTTCAAAGCCATTGATTTGGTGTATTAGGTGTTAACTTGAATTTGGATTGTTTGTATAAAAATGCCTCTGTTATTTTAGAATCAATAATTCGTTACATATTTATTTTTATAATTTTTTATAGTTTATTTATATTTAAAAACTATTAATTGAAGTTTATTTTATAAAGAAAACTAGTTTATAACCCACGTACTACGTGGATATTTTTAATTAAATTTATTTATATAAAATGTATATGAGTGAAAATAAAAACATACAAAAATAATAATTGTGTTTATTTTTTATTATTTACAGATTAAAAAATTTTTAACTTTATTTACTACACTTCTACATTTAAATCCAAATTTTTACATTTGAATTTAACTATGATCATTAAGGATAATAATGGCACATATTTATTTTAGGTAAATATTAATTTAATATTAATTCATTAATGAAAAACATTAAAATCAAAATTTAATGTAATTAAGTTAAGGTAGTAAATTTGGAATGAATTAAAAAATGGCATAGGTGTAATTATTGAATTTAATTAAGGGTATAAGAGACATTTCATAAATAATTATGAGTTGTCATTAATCTGGACCATTGATTTCTTTCCATCCAATGGTCCAGAAACTCCAAGTAGTTTTCTTATTATATATAGTATAGATATTTAAATCATGGAAACAATGCTAATTAAATCAAAATTGATTTGATCGGCTTTATTCGATTTCATGTGCTTAAGTGTTACAGATATTCATAAACTCGAGTAAAAGTTAGTATGAAAAAAATAAAATAAAAACTAGTGTTTTAAAGCTCGATCTTAATTATAACCAATCTTAAAATTCACAAGCTATACAATATTCTTTTTTATAACACCTCAGATAGAATTTATGATACATAATTCTACCGGTTCACGAGATGAATATTAATTACCGCGTGAGCAACTGAGCATACATGTATTAATATTATCTGTATCACCCAAGAAAGAAAGGGATCTCGATAGTATTATCCCGTGATTCTATCCCAAGAATAGACTCCGACGATCAAGTTAAAATAAATTGACGAAATATGAAAGTATTAATTACAAGTGAGAATATAAGGGTATAAGGTAAAAAGATAATACAATGGATTTAGTTTGCTATTCATAGCATAACAGAACAAATAAGGGTAAATGATAAAAAATAATAATAATTTTTGTCATTTTTATCATTATTATTAATAGTTACATTATTTATTTTTTTATCACTAATAACATTGATTTTTGTATTTTTATCATTTATAACAACAACTTTTTATTTTTCAATCAATAATAGCAACTCGTGACCTGTAAACCCGTTTAGCAGATTACCAATAATTTTTCAGTTATAAAAAAATAGTAACATCTATTCATATTTTTATCAATAACAGTAACATATCAAATTATAACCTAATTTATTTTTACTTTTAAAAAACTTTCAAGATTTCATAAACACCAAAATAAGCCCAATTTAAGTTTTAAAATTTGTTGTTAAATTTTGTAGTAAAATTTTAGTTTAAAATTTTCTATTATTATCTATTTATTTAAAGTTTATTTAATTATATGAGAAAATTATGCAAAAAAATATCAAAATTGTTGCCTCAAAAATCCTTCAACTGACTAAATCTCACGAATCCTTCTTTTGTTGCCGGTAACCTGATGAATTGGTCAAAATTTTAAGATGTGTCTTTTTATATTATTTTCACTATTCTGGCATATTTGAAAATAACGTTGGAATGTTATCTTACGGAGGTGGATTTCCGAGTCTAGGACTGCTAGGCCCTTTTTCAAGTCTCTAGATGATTAGGATGGGAATTGAATTCTCCGGACATGGCTTTTAACCACATGGTCGTGGGTTCAGGTTTTATGTATGACACCAATTGATGATACATGATTCCGTAGGTCCGTAAGGTGAATGTTAATTACATAATGTGCAGACTTGTATTATCTGTATCATTCAAGAAAGAAAAGGATTTCATTAGTATTATCCAGTGATTTTATTCCAGAAATAGACTCTGTTGATCAAGTAAGAGAAGATATTGACGAAATATGAAAGTATTAATTATAAGTGAGAATATAAAACTATAAGGAACAAAGAAAGTTGATGCATTACTGCATATGTTATTTATAGCATAAGGGAACAAGCAGGCCCGGCCCTTGGCATGTTCAATGTGGGCTTTCGCACAGGGCCCCCATTCTTTTAGGGCCTCAAAAAAAATCTGATGGATTTATTTAGTTTAGATTTTAGAAGCTCAAATTCTCTTTTGTCTTTGCCCTTGGAATTGTAACTGCCCAGCGGCACTTTGTTGGGAGAGGAAGCGACTATTATAATTATCACATTGAGTTGTAAGTATTAAAACAGTGATACACTCTGGTGTTTTTTTTTTTTTTTGTTTTTTCATTTTCTTTGCATAGCCGTTGACCGTTGTTACTTGGAAATGGAAAATTACTATGTGGTTCATCGGTTGAGAGTTTGAATAAAGGTAAGTTGTATTTGGCTATTTTTTATTTTGTATAAATGTTTTGAAATTTTTGTAATCAAATGGTCTTTTTGTGATTTTTGCACAGGGCCCATGAAATCCATAGCACGGCACTGGGAACAAGTGAAGTGCAATACATTAAATTTAGTGCAAGTCCTTTATTTACCATTGGTCTCCTCCTTATGATTTATATTATAAAATAGTGTGTTCTTAATATGTTTGTGTTGACCTACTAACCTAGTAACCTCTGACATGTTTTTCAATATGCCTTGCATCAACACTCTTTGCATATACTAAAGGATTTATGATTTTAAAAAAAAGGTAGCATTATAACCCGGCCATAATAAGGTAGGGTTTTGAAAGAAAAAAAAAAAAAGAAAAATTGGGTTCTAATAGGTAAATATCTGAGAATCATAAAAAATAAAAAAAACTTTTATTGATAAAAAATAACACGGAGGACTACACCACAAAAAAGTGAAAAACATGTTGGTTTTATATAATACACCTTAAACTATAAAAACCCATATACATATGGTTCATGTGCGAACCTGTAAGGACACAGGGTATTATGCTTACTAGGGATGTGTGGAATGACCGGAAAACCGAACCGAAACCGAAACCGAACCGGAACCAGAACCGATTGGAACCGATTTTTAGTATTCGGTTCGGTTATCGGTTCTTATAATTTTTAATTTTCGGTTATCGGTTATTCGGTTAACGGTTCTGCGGGTTTCGGTTATATCGGGTATGGAACCAAGAATTCGAAAAGTCCATGGCATGGATACCAAGAAAATTTAAAAACCCATGATGGGAATTGTGAAAAACAAAAGATTATTTGATGGTTGTCTTCCTCAATCCTCACCATACCTAGGGATGGCAACGGGCCGGTTTCGGGCCGGGGATCAGTCCCCCCGTCCCCGTCCCCGTTTAAGAAACCGCATACCATCCCCGTTTAAAAAACCGCGGGGATTTATACGGGGATCCCCGTCGGGGATTCGGTTTTCACCGCGGGGATTCGGTTTTCACCATTTAATGTAAACGGTTAATTAAACGGTTAATTTTCACCGCAAAAATCCCCATTTAGTGAGAACGATTAAATCTTGTTACGGCGACAATTAAAAGATGCATAAAGTAGGATTACAATGTTCGAAAGACGACACTACGAAATGTTCCAACCAACAATACAATTACAAACCACAAAATAAAGTTTATGAAAAGAAAATAAAGTTCCAAATGATCCGTAGTCGATTCAACGATCATCTAATTCTAAATTTCTAATAAGACACAACATAAAATCAATTAACAAAGTGTCAATTAACAATGTGAAAATAAAATTAACAATGTGAAAATAAAATATACGTTGATCTGAATTAATGGAATCCTTTATGAATTATATACATCCATTAAAAATAAAATATACGTTAAATAGATAGGATATAAAAATCTAATAATTGAAAACCAAAATTTTAAGTAAGTGCTAATACCAGCCTTCTACTTATTTTTTTGGAAAAATATTCCTAAAAGAATGTCAATGGACATCAACTGTATGTTCAATTGTACGTCTTCATCAGGTAGTTGATTTCCCAACAATTTTCAAGCAGCAGCAAGGTAACAAGGTTTATATAATCCATAAAGGATTCCAAGACTTATAAATCCAAATCCAAGAGTAAATCCAATAGTTATAATCAACTATATTATCACATCTATTAATACCACAATATTAATCAACTATATAAACACAAGAGTTATCACATCTATTAATACCACAATATTAATCAACTATATCAAATCCAAGAGTTATAATCAACTATATAAACACGTAGGTTTATACCTTCTCGTGTGAATACTGGAATCGTGGAAAGAAGAGGCTGTTGCCTGTTGACCGGCTGTCGGCGGACCAGTGGGTCGGCGGTGGGTGGCGGAGAACGACAGAACAGAAGACGCTGTTGCCTGTTGCCTGTTGACCGGCGGTCGGCGGTGGGTGGCGGAGAACGAGAGAGAACAGCGGTGGGTGGCGGAGAAGGAGAGAAGGAGAGACCTGTTGACCAGCGGTGGGTGGCAGAAAAGGAGAGACCTGTTGACCGGCGGTCGGCGGTGGATGGCGGAGCAAATACTGTGGCCGGTGGGTGGCGGAGAAGGAGAAACCAGAGAATGAGAGAAGAGAGAACACAGAGACAGAAAGGTGGGGTGGTTGGTTCGTGAGTATGAGTTCACATTTAGAAATTAGGGTTTCTTTCTATATATATATATATTAATATATATATATATATATATATATATATATATATATATATATTTATAAATAATCGGTTTTTAAACGGGTATCTTAAACGGGTAATCGGGCCGGGTAATCGGTTATTTAACTAATACCGGCCCCGGCACCATCCCCGTTTATATCCTAGCGGTTTTCCCCGAAACCGTCCCCGTCCCCGATTAGTGTCCCCGAACCCGGCCCGTTTACGTCGGTTTTCGGTTTTCCCCGTCGGTTTCGGTTTTTTTTGCCATCCCTAACCATACCTAACACTTGGAAGAATTAATTGCATCGATCAAATCCACTTTGTTCTAAAAACAAGCAATTTTTAAAATACAATCAATAATTAAGAATATATCACTATATTTAAAGAAGTAATTCAGAATGATATTTTATCAGGATTTACATTCAATAAAACGTTAACCAAAAGCAATCTAGATTTGAAAATCCATTAGGAATTGTTTAGGTTGAAAATCCATACTTCACGTTGACATTCATAACAAAAATATTTTTTTTTTTTGCAAAAGTATAATAAAACGTTAATCGTGTTTTTTTGTTTATATCTTGTTATAATATATATATATATATATATATATATATATATATATATATATATATATATATATATATATATATATATATATATATAAGTATATATATATTTTTTGCAAATTTTGGTTCTAATCGGTTCCATACCCGAAATACCCGTACCATAACCGAACCGGAACCGGAACCGTGTTACAATTATTGGTTCGGTTATCGGTTCTTACAATCTTCAATTTTCGGTTTCGGTTAAATCGGTTCCGGTTCGGTTTGGTCCGGTTCCGGAACCGTTTACATCCCTAATGCTTACCTATGAACGGAAGATGTCCGGTGTGAATTTGCTACAAAAGAGTTCTTTCTAACTTTTTTTTTTTCATATTCATATAAATACAAATGATATAAGACTATTTATAAAATATTGCACATATTTACATCTTCTAGTTCATTAAAGTCACGTGAATATGAAAAATTACCATGACTGCGATTCTGTGAACATACTTTTAAAGTAGTACTTTGATTGTGAACATGCATATTTTACATAGTTTCAATGTGTGCTTGTGTGTGATATTTGCAGAGCTTTGTATTGTTAATTTAAACATGATTATAATTTTCTGTAAAAAAATATTTAAAAGTGGTACATCATTTACTCCATAAAACTAGTAGAACTCAACTGAACACACCCACATATAATATCCATGGATAAACATATTAGACTGGAGATTCAAAGAATCCAGAATAATTGAATCACGTGCACATGTGCATTCGATGTATATACATGTGCATTAGATGCATGCACATATGCATTTCTCTTACTAACATTCATGATCATGAAACGCACCGTTTTGGGTGTGTTTCATTAATTACAAAATAGCCCATTGGAGTTTAAGTAATTGCAGAGTAGCCCTTGCAGGTTAAGAAATATTTATAAAAATGTGTTTTTCATTAATTGCAAAATGGTACTTGTAGTTTAAGAAATAATTATAGAATGGTCTCTTTGGTTTTCTACATTTAAGGTCCTATGGTTTCCTATATTTATACAAAAATATCCCTGTGATTTCCTAATACGGCTTTCCTACACACGCATGTATATACCATTTTTTTAAAGAAAAAAAACTAGAATTAAATTGGTTCTTCGTTTTTCCGTTTTGTTTAATTGGAACTCGAAATGGTTCATCATTTTTTTTATGAAACATTATAAATTAGATTATTTGGTTGTTTTTTACATTTGGTTAAATTGAAAATCGGAATGGTTATTCATTTTTTTCCCTTGATAATACCTAAAATTAGATTTGATTCGTCGTTGGAAAAATTAAAATGGTTCGTCGTTTCAATTTTAAATGTTTTCGCTCGAAATAACAGCGAACAATTCCGGTCTTCAATATAATCAAACGGCAGAAACAACTGCTTAATCTAATTTGTAATGTTTTTGATCGGAAAAAACATTTAACAACATCGATTTTTGATTTAACCAAACGTAAAAACGACTAACCATATTAGTTTTTATATATTTTGCTCAGAAAAACCATATTAAATTTAAAAGATTGGAAATAACGTCAACTGATTTAATTTTAAATGTTTTTGCTCGGAAAAAACGAGAAACTTGGATTTTTAATTTAACCAAACGTAATAACAATTAATCAAACTATAAATAAGGATGAATTATTTCACTTTTTTATTTTTGTTGAATATATGAAATTCACGAAACAAAAAACATTAGATTTTCAATTTAACGGAACAATACACACACACACGCACACAAACACACGTACGTAAACCGAATAAAAACTTATTTTATCTAAAAAAGTAATACACACACGTAAACCGAATAAAAACTTATTTTTTCTAACAAATTAAGAAAATATATAAAATTTCACAAGCTTATTATAACTCACTAAAAATTGAAAACTTATTAAAACTAAATGTAACATAAACAAACTGATACAAACTGATTAATAAATGTATATAACAATAAAAATTAAATATACACACACACATTGGTGGAGGAGGTTGTGACTGTGGAATAATGAGTTTTAGAGAGAATATAGAGATTGTTTTGAATAAAATAAAATAAATGAAAAAGCAGTGAAAGAAAAACATGAAAAGATTTTTGCATTAATTGCACTGTCATATTGTGCCAATAAAGATTGAGACACCTTGAAATTATAAATATACATATAAAACAAGAAAAAATAACTCGGACAATTTTAATGAATAACCCGTTGTCTTCAATAAAAAAAGTAAGAGATTTTTTTTTAAAATTATTTTCACCTTTTGTAATATTTTGTTTGTTTTTTAGTTTTTTCCTTTTGCCTAAATATAAATATAAATTTGTATTTTGACTTTTTTCTTTTTATACCTTCAAAATTGTTTTTTCTTTATATAAATTTATTTAATTATTAAATGTATTTTTAGTTTATAAGAAACATTGCCACTTCTATTTATTTTAATAAAAAAACGTTACTGTTGGACCATATTATTTCTGATTATTTTTATGTTTTTATAATTAATATGAAAAACCAACATGCCTTTTTGTTTTTGCGGTATAGCCTCTCCGTGTTACTTTTTACCAATAAAATCTTCAACAAATTTATTTGTTTATGATTTTCAGAATTTTTTTTTTTTTTTTTTTGCCAACAAAGTCATTAAGTTTGAAGACTTTTCATGGAAAACAAGTGAAACATTTGTTGGTGGTTTTTTTTGTGGAAAATACAGGATTGATTTTTTCCTGAAAATCAGGAAAAAAAAACAATAAACTAAGGTGCCGTTTGGTTCATTGGAATCTGGGGGAATTGGAGGGGAAAGGAATCCAATTCCAGTTAATTCATGTGTTTGGTTCAACTATAAAAAGGAATTGGATGCCATCAAAATTGAATTTTTCCAATGAATGAAGGAAAATAACATTCCTTCACACCATGGATGGAATTCAAATCCTTTTAAAAAAAGAAAGTGGTTGATTACAAAAATACCAATTATGTTTAACATACTACACTAGGGGTGAGCTCGGTACCGTACCGAACCGAACCGGTACCGATCCCGAAAATACCGAAACCGAATTATTAGTTTTGGAAGAACCGAATAATTTTATATGGTGCCGGTTCGGTTCCGAATACCGAATTTTAGCTAATTTAAGAACCGAATACCGAACCGAAAGTACCGAATACCCAATTTTAGCTAATTTAAAAACCGAATACCGAACCGAATATATTAATTCGGTATCGGTCGGTACCGGTACTGGTTCGGGTTCGGAAAATGGTACCCGTCGCTCACCCCTATACTACACTACACCATGTCAAGTCTTAATCCACCCACCCTACCCTACCCTACCCTACCCCATCCCACCTACCCTAACCCTACCTATGTCATCCAATCTACTCTTACCTACTACCCATCACACCTACCCATCCCACCCCACCTATACCCACACCCACCCACCTTACCCCATCTCACCTACCTATAGCCCACCTACCCCAACCCTACCTACTCTTACCTACTACTCACCATACCTACCCCCTACCCACCCCTCATCCATCATACATTACTCACCCCACCACACCTGACCCACCATACCTACACTATCCAACCTACTTTTACCTACTATCCACCCACCCACCATACCCTACCCCATCCCATCCACCTCTACCCACCTACCCCTACCTTACCTACATTGTCCAACCTACTCTTACCTATTACCCACCTACCCATTCCTCATCCATCATACGTTACCCACCCAACCCACCCACCCATCCCTCATCCACCCACCCATCCCTATCCATCTCATCCTATTCCTACCTTAGATACTTATCCACCTCTACCCACCCATCCCATCCTACCATACCAACGAATTATGAATTTGGATTCCAATTTCATTTTTAGCCAACCAAACATTATTTGGATTCTAATTCCAATTCCTTAATAAATTCCAATTCCTTTTAAAACATTCTGCGAACCAAACGCCACCTAAGGACCTTATTAGGAAAAAATAAAATGGAGAGACGAAACTACACATGTAAACATGTTTTGTCCATATAAAACTATAAAATATATATATACTTTAGACATCATCAATTGAGTCAAAAATTCGTAAAAAAAACATGTAAACGACTAACGCTTAAATACGCAAATGCACTGAAGTTGTTGTCATAATTGAACATGTTTCTATTTATTAACATCATGGCTTATCTTAAGGAATAAAAACTGCATATTCATGACGGAAACCCGCAGCAACGCGCTGACAACCATAACTCTAGTTAAATACAAAAGCCTAAATCTTCAGTATTCACTTAAAGAAAAATCCTTGATTGTTTGAACAAGACGTAAACAATCATTCAAAAAGAGGCATGTTGTTATGTACTTTTATTTTTAGTTTACGGCGACATAATATTTGAAATTAAATTCAAATAACGTACCGTCTTTAAGGTTTATTTTGACCATTTGATCATGTTCGCAAGTCATGTTGTTTACATTTATTTAATTTTGGGTCTTCTATAAGTCACAATATCTTTTCCTAAACAAGAATTATGCTCGATTCAAGTAGTTGTAAGCAGGGGCGGATTTAGAATTTTTTATTATCGGTGTTACTTTTTAATAATAAGTTTAATAGTTAGATTTTCAAAATATTTTTCTAAGATGGACCGGGTTACCGAAACGGATTCTCAACACAAAATTAACAAATAACAAGATTTTTATAATTACAAAAGTACATAGTACGATACCATCTCTCAACTGTCGCAGTTGCGACCGATAAAACCAATATTAGCCTTAACAATTGATAAACTAAAGGACACAAAAGATGCTTCCTAGTTTCACTATTAATTTAGCAAGTTCACGGACTCCATTTAATTTTGAAAATATTGGATTGTCTTTCACATTCTCAATATTTGATAAATCATTAAAATCTTAGACAATTTTTTTTTACTAAAATTGAGTTTTTGTTTACTAAACTTATGATTTTTTTACTAAAGTTAAACACTATTTGATAAATCATTAAAAAATAATTGCTTACATTTGGATTTTTAATCGACATATGTGTTAGTCCTGAAAAGAATCACAATGTTAGAGATTTTTTAAACATATTTAAACACCTCCATAACCGATGAAGCGATGACATCAATTAGGGGGTTTTCAACGAATTAGACCGGTGTCTTCAACAAGGTTTGGGTTAGTTTTTCTTTTTGCGCTTTTTTAATCTTTTGGGCTGACTCTTGAATTTCGTCTCTTATCCTTTTTATTTCTATTGGGTTTCCGTTTTCTTTTAAGTTTTTATGATTAAACTCAGTAATATTTTAATAAGTTTGGGTAATGAAATCAACAAATATAAATTAGATTTGTATATTATACTTTTATAAAGTTTTTGTAGTTGTCACTCAAAAAGAATCCTAGGTGTCACTCGAATTTTTGATACATATATAACTTAGTATTTTAAAATTTATAGGTGTCGAGTGACACCCACACCCCTACATTACATCCACCCCTGGTTGTAAGTTGTAACCATAATTAAAACCTAAACTTATTGATAAACATTTTATTTTTAATATATATATATATATATATATATATATATATATATATATATATATATATATATATATATATATATATATATATATATATGTATGTATGTATGTATATATAGAATCTAGTTCATCAGCGTACTTATGAGATTCAAACGTACCCTAATGTGAATAATCATTCACATATATTTTTTTTTGAATAGACATGTATAAGACAACATTATAACACTTTTTTTCAAAAGGAACAAATCATAAATCTTGTGAATGATAAAAAAAGATCATGTGAATGGTCATTCACACCATTCACATGGTGTGAAATGACCATTCACATGGATGACCATTCACATAAATATGCATTGAGCATTCGCATAATTTTTAAGGACACAGAAAGTGTGAATGTATGTGAAATTCGTATATCATGTGTATAACATTAATTTAAACATGGTTACTAGAAAAAAAAATTAAAAAAAGTTTTTTAAGGTTGGTACCTTCGGGTGCACTTGATTTCGAGAGATACTTTTTTGAACCTGACTATATATATATATATATATATATTTATAATTATAAAACTTCTAATCATAATTTATCGGTTTAAAATGGACCAGTAGTTTTTTTTTTTTTGAACAAACTGATAAAAAAGTTTGATAATCAAAATCACATTTTTACTGTATGATTTAGTTTTTATTTTTAAGATGTATTTTTATAAGAGATAAAGTTAAAAGCTTTTTCCTGATCAAAACATTTTTAAAAAACAGTTTTATAAATACAAATTCAAACTAATGCGTTGATAGTTTTATATTGTGGGGATTCTAGAGGGTCGTGATATTTAGATGGGGGTTTGTGGATTGGCTGAAACGTAGATCCAACGTGTCAATTTGATCAGATAGAAAACTCCGGTTAACACCTTTAACGTCTCATAAATTGCATTATAACCCCTTATTTTTAGATAACTACCCATTTGATGCACTGAGTATTAAAAACACACTACATTTTATAGACTCTAAAATTTGGCATAAATTTTAAAACTTTGTATATTACATGAAAAGTTAGAATAACCTCCAATGACATGGCATTTGTACTTGAAACATTTACAAGTTTCTTTAAAATACAATTAACTTACTATCTAACAAAGCTACGCTAAATTAAACAACCTTAAATTTGTATAATGTTATGTTGGTATTTACTTTTTTTTTTTAATTGTTAGAAGTACATAATTATTTTTGGTTTACAAGCAATTTCTTTTTGATGTTTAGTTTTATAACTCAAATTTGTCCTACATTTAACTATATTATTACTAGTGTTGTTTTTCATGAATAATGTTGTTCATGTTTGACCATTTATTTCTTTGAGTAAATTACTTCGTTGATCCTTTAAGTTGAGCTATTATGATTGGTTCAGTCCTTCCACTTTTGAAATTACTCTGACAATTCTTTAAATAAGAATTGTGAACACCAATGATCCTTTATTCAAATGGATGTTAAGAGAAATGTGAGAACATTTAACAATTTTTGTATGAATAAAGGGCCATTGTTGTTCAGAATTCCTATTTAAAGGATTAACAGAGTAATTTCAAAAGTTAAAGTACTGAATTAGTCATAATGGATAAACTAAAATGATCAACAAAGTAATTTATTCTATTTCTAATGATCTTTAATTGTATCAAATATTCAGTTTGACTTTTAAGAAAAAGTAAAGAAAGTTAAATATAGTAAAATAAATGTCATTTTAATAATGAAGTGATGAACAATAAATCACAATAAATAAATATCATAAGAACATGGCACATTTATATAGAACAATACATAAAAGCTTTAAAGATTCATCTATATGAAATACAAGAAGTACAAGGGCAAATTTTATCATTTTTAACAAATACAAGGACGTAAAATAGTAAACACTAGAAGTAAAAGGGCAAATTTGAAAATTATCCATTTGGCATCCATCAACATCAACAACTCATATCCTACAAGATGGACAAGAACGCAGAGATAGAAGCTAAAATATTGCATCAATGGCGATCCGTACACCCAATCTAATCCCCAATTGCACATATTCATCTCCTTATATAAATAACCAACTCACCCCACTTTCAATCTCATCTGTCACTCCATCACCCACGATTTTTTATAATCGGTTTCCCTCAATCACACCCAATTCTTATAAAAATCGAAGAACTTTGATCTCGTGTTCTAATCAGGTACCTTTTCATACCGTAATCTCTTCGTTTTTCCGATTCGTTAAGCTGATTCTTAAGCCAATTTCACAATTTCATTGATTAAATTGGTTACAGAGCAGAGAATCACTTTTGGATTTCACCCAAGAGCAAGCGCCGATGACAATTGGTTCGCCGGTTCAGATTTCCCACCGGAGAATGGTGGTGAAGGACCATGACCGGACTATTTTAACGGGTGTATCGGAAAACTTGAGTGTTTCATCCGGATCAGATTCGGGCCAGACAAACGGAGTTTTTATCGGGGCGGTTTTTGAGGAAGAAAGTAGTCGTCAAGTTGCGTCACTCGGCCGGCTTAATAGTGTCCGGTTCATGGCGTGCTTCAAGTTCAAGCTATGGTGGATGGCTCAAAAATTGGGAGAAAAAGGAAGTGAAATCCCATTGGAAACACAGTTTCTGTTAATGGAAACAATCGGTGAAAGCGAAACGGTTTATATCGTGTTTTTGCCATTGATCGAAGGGCCATTCCGAGCTTGTCTCCAGGGAAATTCTGGAGACGAGCTCGAGGTTTGTCTCGAGAGCGGTGATTTGGATACTAAAGGGTCTGTTTTTTCACACATGGTTTACGTGGGTGTAGGAACAGACCCTTTTATTACAATAACAAATGCGATTAACACGGTTAAATTGCATCTGAAAACGTTCAAACAACGGCACGAGAAAAAGTCCCCTGGCATTCTTGATTATTTCGGGTGGTGCACTTGGGATGCGTTTTACCAAGACGTGACTCAAGAAGGCGTCGAGTCCGGACTAAAAAGTTTAGCCGACGGTGGAACTCCAGCAAAGTTCGTAATCATCGATGATGGGTGGCAGTCTGTTGGAGCCGACGAGAACAAGACCAAAGAATCACAACAAGGAGAACCGCCTTTGATGAGGTTAACGGCGATTGAAGAAAACGAAAAGTTCAAAAGCAAGGACGATCCCACCGTAGGGATCAAGAACATAGTCAATATCGCGAAAAATACATACGGGTTGAAATATGTCTACGTGTGGCACGCGATTACAGGGTACTGGGGTGGGGCCAGCCCCGAGGCGGAGGGGATGAAGGAATACGGAGTATCGATGAAATATCCGACCCCGTCCAAAGGGGTTCTCGGGAACGATCCAACGTGGAAAACGGATGCATTGGCAGTACAAGGTTTGGGGCTAATGAACCCGAAAAAGGTGTTCAAATTTTATGATAATTTACACAGGTATTTAGCGTCGGCCGGTGTTGATGGGGTCAAGGTTGACGTACAATGCATATTGGAGACACTTGGAACCGGTTTAGGCGGTCGGGTTGCGCTAACCAGGCAGTATCATCAAGCTCTCGATGCCTCGATTGCTCGAAATTTTCCCGATAATGGCTGCATTGCTTGTATGAGCCACAACAATGATGCTCTTTACTGGTATATATGTCATTAGCTGTTCAGTTAATTTCGCATAAAATTCTGTTTATACACCCGAGTCATCGATAAGTTTCCAAGTTTTATGCAAACAGTTCTCAACAAACGGCTGTGGTTCGAGCATCGGATGATTTCTACCCTCGTGATCCCGTATCACACACGATTCATATTGCAGCTGTGGCGTATAACAGCGTGTTTCTTGGAGAATTTATGCAGCCTGATTGGGACATGTTCCACTCGCTTCATCCTGCAGCCGAGTACCATGCATCCGCTAGGGCGATCAGCGGTGGCCCTGTATACGTAAGGTAACAAAATCAAACTTCGTGAGCATAAACACGAAACCTTACGATCGAGTTTGACTTACTTTTTAATCTATATTTTCTTGACAGTGATGCTCCTGGGAAACACAATTTTAGTCTGGTGAAGAAACTTGTTCTCCCTGATGGGTCAGTCCTACGAGCCAGATTGCCTGGTCGACCTACGAAAGATTGCCTCTTTGTTGATCCGACCCGTGATAATGTCAGCTTGCTAAAGATATGGAATATGAACAAGTACACAGGCGTTATCGGTGTTTATAACTGTCAAGGAGCAGCGTGGAACACCGACGAACACAAAAACACTTTCCACGAAACCACAACCGATGCAATAACTGGTTTCATCAGAGCTCGTGACGTGCACCTCATCGCCGAAGCTTCAGTTGGCCCCGACTGGTCTGGTGACTGCGTGGTGTACCATCACTACACACGAGATCTCATTATTTTACCAAACAATGCGGTCCTACCCGTTTCGCTAAACGTTCTAGAGCATGAAATTTTTACGGTAGCACCTGTTGAAGTTTTGGGGCCGGGGTTGAGGTTTAGTCCGTTGGGACTAATTGACATGTACAATGCTGGTGGAGCGATTGAGGAATTAAAGTACGTGGTCAAAAGTGGTGGGTCTTCGGCGATGGTGTCAATGAAGGTCAAGGGATGCGGATGGTTGGGTGTGTACTCGACGACTGAGCCGAGAAGGTGCGTGGTTGGACCAAGCGAGGTTGAGTTTGTGTATGATTCAAAAAGTGGGCTGGTGAAGTTGAACTTGAGTCATATGCCTGAGGTTAAAAAACATCATGAGATTGAGATTCATTTGTGAATCGATTAATTCTGATTAAATGTAGGGTTTAGAATAGAGATTTAGAGATCGCTCGGATATTTTTTTTACCATTTGGTATCTTCATAGGTGTAACAAATCATCATCTAAATCACATAACCCTCTCTTGTCATTTACTAAAGAGATTCTACCAATGCTACATAAGATTAAAGTCAAGTACATGATATATAACCTAGTTTTCATCTTTACTTCAAATCTTCCATTTTTTTTTTTTTGGTTGTATTATGACTCAAACATTGTTTCTTTATTTTCTTAGTATAATTTCAAAGCCAAAATCTTTAATAAATTTATCAATTTAGCTCAACTTTTATCAGAGCCATATGCAAATTAAATGAGACTTCACTAATATTTTCCGTTAAACCTAGAATAATATATCAACAATAACAGATAAACACCAAGAGATTACATACTAATATTTTCCAACCTAGAATCAACCGGTCAAAAGACCAATACCTACAATACAACTTAAATCTCACTACAACCACATTCAGTGATCGTTCATTGTCAGATGAACATCATACTCTCA
Organism: Centrapalus pauciflorus; assembly: GCA_020465985.1. Lineage (NCBI taxonomy): Eukaryota > Viridiplantae > Streptophyta > Magnoliopsida > Asterales > Asteraceae > Centrapalus > Centrapalus pauciflorus. Next base: position 105,744 of record JAANYP010007197.1, read on the forward strand.
ACAATACACCATAAACTAAACTACCAATACATCAAACAATACAAGGGACCCTTTAAGAACCCTAAACTACAAGAAGAAGAGCGGAAGCAAAACAAACGAAAGTCGTATCCCTTTCAGAGCAACGAACCAACAAATATATAGAGCTAGGGAATTCACGCACAGACACTAAAAAGACCTCACAAGCCCACATAAACATAGACCCACGTAAACACAGAGCAAGCCCAACTAAGAAAACACAATTAACTTGAAGCCCAATGTTATACTATATTTTTAACACAAATGCTTCTATATTACTTAAATCAAACTTTTTTTAAAAAAAATTTATTATGTTCTTAAATATTATCATCTTCCTCTTTAATTGTATACATCTCTATCTTTAGCGCCATTCTAAATATGGTAAGTTATGAGATACTGTTGCTACTCACAAAGAAAGAGATAATAATAGTGCATACACATAGATTACTTAGGTGCATTTGGTTTGAAGGATTTGAACACCTTATTTAGGATTTGAATTTCAAAATCCTTACATATCATGTTTGATTGAAAAGATAGGAAGGAATCTAATTTCATTTAACATTTGGTATTCCCTCAACCTCATCTTTTCATTATCCTCTTTCAACCCCAGTTTATTATATAAACCCTTAAACTAAGCTTTCTATAATACTTTCATTTTTTAGATTTATCATTTTTAAATCTTATCATATCAAAATCCTATCATTTTCAAATCTTGTTATGTCAAATTTCAACGATCCAAACGGCACCTTAGTTTCTTTACATATATTCTTTTACAAATAAATATATCTACAAAACAACTGTTATATACTTAAAATAAGTTTCAACTTGTTACAATATAAAAACATAAATAAATGGGTGTAAACGAACCGAGCTACTCGAGCTCAACTCGCTAAAAGCTCGAGTTAAATGAGCACGAGCCGAGCTCGAGTCTACATATGAGCTCATTTAATAAACGAGCTCGAGCCCAAGCTTCACGTACATCTCATAGCTACCTTTAAACTAAATCAAATTATGGACATATTTATTTACTAAAAAAGTATTATATTATGCGTGTGTAGTTCTGGTATATGTTAATGTATAACCAGGATAATGAAGTTTTAAAAAATGAAAATACAGGCTTGGCATCCATGTGATCTTGCCCAGCTTTATTCTCTCATTAAATAACTAAATAATAATAATAGTAATAATAATGACTACATATAAAAATAAAAATAAAAAAGAAAGCAGGAAACATATAGCTTCATTCAAGTAAATTGCTACTGGAGTTTTTTTTTTAAATCTATAAATAGTAATGTACAAACAACTAAATTTGCTACGTGTCATTTACTCATTAAATTTGTCATGTGTCAGGATCTTCTTTTGTCATGTGTCATTTAATAAAATCAAATTCAAATATAAATCAAATCAAATCAAACTGTTCAAATATAACATAACTAATTTAATAAATAACTAACAAAGATCTAACAAACTTTAATTTCTTAGAGTTATTTTATATGTTTTATAAATATTTTTTTGAATATTCTTTTTCTTGAGATCAACACATATAATATATGTGTATATAACTCAATTTTCTAACTAAATGATGTTTGAAAAGTGTGTTTTGTGAAGACCTCCCCTTCCGGGCCAGTCCTCAGAGTCTAGGTCCCACATCATGCAATACGATATCAACCATACTAAGATAGGGTAATTAAATTGCGGAATAATAAAATTACAAGTACATTACAAGATTAGGATTTACTTTACATATTTCAAAATAAAGTTATAAAAGGGTAACATCTAATCTAATCATAATATCATACATTACATCAAGTCTACCCAGAACCACCACATTTGTTGTCTTCCAATCAGTACCAGAAAGTGTGTTGAGTAGTGGTCTAAGAAAGCTTCAAAACTTGGATCTTGAATGACCTAAGTACTAGGTCCTGCAGGTGATTTTCCTTTGGCTTTTCCTGTAAAATTTTAATGCAACATCTGTAAGCAAAGCTTAGTGAGTTTATAGATTTTCAATATCAACATGCGTGTCAAGCGGAGTCATTAATCTTAGCGTGATATGTCTTGGCTGCCGCTACAGCCCTCATGATTGAGATATAGAATCATAGAATCGGATGATGTTCAAGCCACACTCACGCTTAAATCGTGGGGATCAGCCACATACTGGGCTAGCTACCAGTAAGTCAATATGGCGGAACATCGGAGGTCATTACCAAGTTCATAAGAACTGGTGAAATAGCCGGGTCTAGAACAATAGACCATAAGAGCTAGTCAAGCTGAATCAATCTATCAAATGTCTGATCAATGATGTAAGCATATGTCTTAGAAGTCATGATAGCAATGAATCATAAAGCAAAGTCTGAAGCAATATTAAATGCAATATGAAAAAATAATCAAATAGCTATCATGATTCACTGGGCAACACCCAACCATGGTGTGCACAGGTCTCAATCCAGCTGATAAATGAATGTCAATAAATCTAACAGCAGCAATATATCTCAACCGGATCTATACATGTTCAATCTGAATATCTATAACTCACTGGTCTGGGTCTTGGTCAAACAGATATATGAATCTGCCACCTGAGTTATCTCAGGATTTTGTCAATCTGTAATCTGTCAATTCTTTTCAAATCAGAGACCCGCTTTCAAGTCTTTAAGTCTTTAAATCTTTGTTCAGAATATACTGAACCTGTTCAAATTCATTCATGATAATATCATGTCAATTTTCATCATCTTTATCATCATCATTAAAATCTGTAATTCTATCTGATTCTGATAACTGATAATCTTTTCAATCTTTCATTTGTTTATTTTCTTTGTTCCTTCAAAATATTAAATATTTCATGTGATTTCAGACCTATCAATTTCGGACCATCCGGATTGGCCATCCGAATTCGGACCAACCCGGATCTGTCATGCGAATTCGGTTCACCCTTTCAAAATAGATAACCAAATTCAGACCATGCTGGATCCGAAACAAACATCCGAATTTAGAATATTTTGGGAACCGAATTAGGATCATTAAAATTCATAAGATCCGAATTATACTTAATGTCCGAAATAGAATTCGTCCGAAATAAACATCTGAATTCGGAAATATCCGAATTGGGGTCCGAAGTAGGGATCCGGATTCGGATCAAGTAAGGTCCGGACTATTATCCGAAATTAATTCTTAGGAACCGAATTTTAAGCATAAGTCCGAATTAGGATCAATATAGGTACCAAATTCGGATCCTTCAAGATCCGAGATGCTATATCCGAAATGGGGACCAAGCCAGATCCGAATTTAGAATTCGAATTGACACATCATCCGAATTCGGTTCTAACCGAATTCGGACCCATGACTTGTAAAAATTTCCAGAATTGTTCTTGGTGTTCTTGGCTATACTCATACGGATTTTACATAATAAATCCCAAAAACACTCTTTATTAACATGCAATGTTATATAAAGTTGTATTAACATTATTTGAGTATTTTTATATAATTTCTTTGGTCAAAAACATCTTAATTTGATCAAGATCATGCCAAAAATATGAAATTTTGTCAAGAACAATATTTTTCCAAAATATCCGATTTCTTCACTATTTTGAATGATCTAATCCACAAATTTTGTTTCTAATACTTCTATTAACTTGGATTTATCATGATCTACTAATTTCATATACATGCAACACCTAAATCTCACACTTTAATTCTTTGGTTTCGGTTTTTCTCAAAACCGAACCAAAACACAATATTTCGAATAATAAATGAATTTTACCTTAAATTCTTTGTAGTTTGATGTTGATTGGAACTCCTTGTAACTTCTTCTTGAATAAATTTTTCAATTAATTGCAATTTAAATGTGAATTCTTGAATCTTTTGTGAAGTTGCCGAGAGATTAGAGAGATATTAGAGAGAGAGAGAGTAAAATTGAAATTAATGATCTTAATTGATCATAATTTCGGTTTTTATACCTTATTTAATTTTAACCCACTTCTATTTTTGTATAATACATCTCTTTTATTTTAAACAAATTAATTATATCATAAATATAATTTAAATTATATTTACTTAATAAATTTTCATTCTTGATTAATATTTATAACATAAATAATATAACAAAATTATATTATCATCTCAAAATGAATTAGTACATGACTGATAAAAGTTAGGTTGTTACATGTTTGATTTAGTAGGTGTTCGATTTTGTGTTATGATGGAAATTGTTACGTTATAATAACATAAATAATTAATTGGGTCAAAGTGTTTGGACTGCATTCATTAATATTTGATTATTTGTGTTTTGGATTAATCTAACCACATTTTTCAAAAGCTAAAAATGTATCTTATTTGTTTAATTACTGATTATGTGGTAATTTTACAATTTAAAACACAAATACAAACACTTTAAAAATGGATTATTTGATAACTGTGATAACAAACAACAGATTTTAAACAAAACACTAAATTTCCGGTAGCATATTTTGTTACAACTATTATATGATCAACAGTTTCCAAAATGCTACAGCCCTTTTTAAACGCAAATCCAAACAGCCACTTAGTGCTAGTATCCAAAGTGTATGAAGGCTGTAGACTAGTTTTGTTTAATAGATGTTATTTTCCATATATGTAATATGTTAATGTTGTTAAGATTCCAATCATGACCCTAAAATCTTATGTTATTATGATAATGATTTGTGAAAACACGTCGATCCTTAGTGTGAATGGTACACATAAGCCAGCAGCTTGGCGGGCTTGTCACCTCAGCCTGAGGCTGGCGGGAACACTGCCCATTCCCAGCGGCTCCGCTCAACGCTCCCTGCAATTGCTCCAACCCCCTTCGGATTCTCTTTTTTCCCCCCTCAAACGGTCACATTACCGTTACACATATATAAATTTTTTTCTTCCTCTATAACTATAAATACATACATATCCAATACATTTTATCAAACACCATTTTACATACATTACTCTTTTTCAACCATCTAAAATTTCAATCTTTTTTTTCTATTTCGATCGGATTTCGTGGAACATATTGCAACTGCCCATATACCCAATTAAGACAAGTAGTTCGTAGTTCGTAATTTATAATTTTATTTATGTGATAGTTTAAGTTAGTTTTTATAAAATTAATTATTTATGTTTTAATTATTAATTATAAATGGATTTTATTTTTATATAAGAACTAAGAAAGATAGAAAGTTGAGAATGGTAATATTCAAATGTTTTAGAATGGAAATGATGGTGAGTAAAAAACTGATGTAACGCTGAGTTGTCCAAAATGATGATTTTGAAAGGGGTAAGTACACCTCACCTTAGTAGGATTTCTCTAAACATGAAATTTTAATCAAGATCTTAAAATCTATTCTAAGATTTTAAATTCTACGTAGGATTTTAAAATTTCAATTTCATCTTGCTTCCACTCATACAAAACATTCAAAAAAAAAAAAAAACTACAAAGGAGTTAACTCTTTTAATAAAAAGTAAACATATTGGTTAGTTATCTAATTTGTACAAGTGTGAGTAAGTTTCATAAAGCTCTTGTTAGTTCAATAGCTCAAAACTTTTAAAATATAACTCTTTAATAATATAATTAAGTTATCAACATCTGTATTTAATTATTATTATATATAATATTTGAATTTTAAATAGTTTCATCAATTTAACATAAAATTTATATATCTTTGACATAAATTACAAGAACATATAAAATTAATAATGCTACTTTAGTAGGATCTTTCAATTGATCTCAATCTTGAGAATAAAAAACGACCCTCCATAGGATCTCAATCTTTGTAAGACGATAAGTCATTTTCTTGACCGATTCTGAATAATTAAACAAGTTTTGTTTAATAAGCTAAGCTACCACAATTTATGTTCTAAATAAAAATTATACGTACTGGCAACATGTAAATGTACGCAAAAGAAGTACTATCCTTTGGTCCCTGAACTAGTTTACTTGTCTGTCTACCAACACTACAAAACGATTTTTATTGTTTGTAGAGTCAATGTGATGCTATATGTGGTTCTTAATCGAGTTACTCAAAGGAGTTCACATGTCAACCATCTTGATAGATAGTACCCCTATGCATTGCTAGTAAATACCAAATTTAATTGTGGTAGCCAAAGCTACTTGTAATGAGAAATTTCCTTTCCATGTTTGTCCTCTTAAGCTATCTAATGTAAATGGGTGATTCACTTCAATCTCCATCCTCACTCTCACACCTATCTAGTTCTTTTTACTATTACACAAACAAATGTATGTATGTTTTACCTTTTACAGATAAAATTTGAAGCTGTGATTTTTATACAATGGTTGTGTGTATTGATATTCAACAAATAAGAAGACAAGATCATACGAGACCACGTCTTGTTGTGATTCGTGCAATTATAAAGTTTGGTCTAGAGGATGAATGATGAAGCATAAAGATAGTGACGTGTGGGAGGCCATACACTATTCGTTATCTAGGTATGCAGGCCTATGGGATCAGACTATTTTGAATTATCAACAACTGAAAGTGAAATTTCAAATTTAATGAACCAGACAAATATTCTCGAACACGATTTGGTTTAGTTATATAAAGATTTATTAACTCTACTTAAATGCCCAAAAAATATGTGAATATTATAGAACAAGAGCTTGGAGTTTTTTTTCCTAATAAAGTGTACTTGCTCCAGCCTAATAAAACCAACAATCTTAGCCACCTATAACGAGTACAAGAAGAAAAAACTATTGTATGGAGGAAATGTAGCTATTTTAAAATAATACAAATATAATAAAATATTATTACATGTGACAACCAATCAACAATCTCATCTAACTTTAAATACATAAAAAAAACATATCAATTAATATAACAAATATAATGCATTAAGTAATACATTCAGGTTCAAAAAAATACCTTTCGAAATTAAGTGCACCCGAAAGTACCAACCTTAAAAAACTTTTTTAAAATTTTTTTTATCATAACTATGTTTAATTTAATGTTATACGCATGATATATGATTTTCACATACATTCACACTTTCTGTCAGGATCTAAAACTAATTAACCAAGACTAACTGATTTGAATATATCAGAGTATAAATCAATAATCTTGCTTTGAATCAAAGTTTAATTAAGAAGTTTGCGGAATAACACTTAATTATTTTAACAAAAGCTTTCAGAAAAAATAGCAGATAAACACAATAAATAATCAAGACTGTTTGTATTGCTGATCTCAATGATTACAATCACCTCTAATCTGTTTGATTAGACGAAGAACACAGACCGTTCTTAGGGTTTTACAACCTTAGAGGCTTATGAAAACTTAAACAAAAAGCAATTACAGACTCAAATATGCAGAAAACTCTTATACAATAGAAAGACCTATTCTATGTATTTATATTGCTTCTTGATATGTTTCCTTGAAGAACTATGACTTCTCTGATAGTAGATATGCTGGAATCTTCGTGTATATATCTTTTCCTGAAAATCAGCACTTTCTGTTTATGAAACTGTTGAGCAGCTTGAATCACTTGACAGCATGAACAGAGCAGCTCGAGTTGATTTGCTCTGGCAGCTTGAACTTTTACACTGGCAGCTCGAGTTTCTTCAACTAGCAGCATGAACTTTGGATTTACATATAAACTCTACTAACAGTTTGAGAAGTTTAACCAACAGCTTGAACATACTTAAACTATTTCCCAACAATCTCTCCCTAACTTAAATTCTTTACACAAGACTTTAAGTTCTATACAAAAATGGAAATGAATAAGTAAACTGTTATTTACAAACCAAGGCTTTCAAAAACTTATAACTGTGCAAGTTTCTGATCTACAGCCTTCAAAAATTCTTTCTTCATCTCATCTCTATCACAAGATACCCTAACAGATTTTATCTGAAGTAGCATATCTTTTGGTAAATCATAAAATTCGAGATTGAAGAATATACCAGATCCATCTGAGAATTTTATTCCGTATGTCCTTGACTTGACAAACAGATCAACTTGCTTGACCTTCTTTCCCTTCTTCACAGCATCCTCTATTTCTTTCCTTGCAGATTCAGAGTCAACAATTGATTTTAGATCTTTAATGACTTGCTTCACTTGTGGTAAAGTAGATCTAACTTGTGTCACAGACCCAATATTATGCATTTTGATAAGCTCATCTCTGGTCAACTTCTGAACCATCTGCCAAAATGTATCATATTCTTCTTCTGGTCCAGACTCCCTTCTCACTATAAACTGAACTCTTAAATCACGGTTGTCCAGTGACTTGGCATACCAGTAGTTGATCAGAGGCTTTGTAAAATCATGCTGATCAATCAACTTCTCTATCTCCATTGCTTTTTGCAGTTGTTGCTCAAATAACACCCTTTTAACTTGATGCAGCTTTGCTTGTGAAGATGGTTCAGATGTAGGAATAGAAGCAACAGCTTGATCAGAAGGAGCAGGGGCACTGGCAGCAGCTTGAATATGACTTGTAGCAGGTTGAGCTGGTTCTTGTGATGGTTGGACTTCTTTGGAGACTTTTGCTTTCTTTCTTTTCTCCATCTCCTTGTCATGAATCTCTTGCAGCCTTTCAGTAGTCATGAAATGAGCCGTTTTCTTTGGAATACCAGCTGCAAAGGCAAAATTGATTAAAAATCTTCTGTGCTCAGCTTTGGAGTGCCCAGTTGGCAGCTTCCTCTTCTTTTCTCCTTGTTTACCCACAAACCCCATTAGGTAATCACCTAAGGTCTCATCATCATCCATTGGGGGCTGGGCCAGCTGATCTAATTCTTTATCCTGTTCTTCTGCTAACCTTTTGGCAACTTCAGCATCAAAGGCAATCTGAGCTTCTTTGGAGGAAAATTTGTGCTTTGGAGACTCAATAAGAATGCCCTTGCCTTTGTCTTTTGCAGCAGAAGATGTAGCTTGGACTGTACTGGATGGAGCTTGAACCCTTTCCCTTATAACAACTCCAGTTGCTTTTGAGGCAGCAGCTTGAGTTTCTAGGCTAACAGCTTGAGAAGCTGTTGGGACTGCTAGCCTAGAAGGTGGAACTGTTGAGGCAGCTTGGACTGATGTTGTTGGAGCTGCTTGGACTGATTCAGGAACCTCCTGATTCTCCCCCTTTTTGGAAGCATTGGTTTGGTCAGGAGGACCTACAACCTTTGCCCCTTGGGTTTGAATCAAACACTCAAATTTAATGATCTTATTTCCACAAAGGGTAAACCCCTTATGAAGATAATCCATCCTCTGATTTTGAGCCATTTCTGATTGCTTTAGGGCCATTATTTGTGCACCCTGTGCAGCAATGATGGACATTTGGTATTCCAACATAGCTACAACAGGTTTCAGCTTGGGATCCGTCAAAAGCATGAGTTGCAGACTAGTCTCAAGATCAGAAAACACCTGTGGTGCTTGTGATCTATCACTGGCATTAATACCAGAAGTAGAAACCTCTGGGCCCCTCTGTTCTTCGTTCTGGGGACTTCCAGCTTGTGTTTGCACACTTGCTGTGACGTCCTTGTTAATTAATGAAATAATTGTAGCAATCACCAGGATCGACTAACAACCCAATGAGTAATCATGATAATTGAAATTGAATACTTAAATTAGAATTAAGCAAATCCACACTAAAGCAATAGAATACGTGTCTACAGTGATAAGAGTCTAACTACTACATCAACATAATTGTTTTAGAAGTAGAAATCCCAGCCCAAAGCTATTACATTCAAGTACCAATAGCTACTAAGGTCTCCGGGATATTGATTTGATATGCTTAAGTAGATGGTCCAGCTACACTCTTGCCTTTGCCTGTAAACAATGTGAGTCAACAGTAAGCTAAATGCTTAGTGAGATAACAGATTATGCATACAACAAATATTTCTTTACAAACAATGCTTAACCATGGGCAGTGTAAGCCCCATGTATGTGAATATCGGCAGTGTAAGCCTCAGTGTATGTGAAAAACCATGCAGTGCAAGCATGGGTTGGCAGTTCAATATGCTGATCGGGGATGTGCCGAACCTGATGGGATACGAGTGGGATGATCAGTCCCCGACAGTGGCCTGCTGTCAGCCCCAGTCCAGGTCGCATCAGATTATGAAGTAATGATCATGCAGTGCAAGCATGATGTAAATAGATGCACTTTCAAATGAACGCTGGCTACATGTGTGTTACATGTCAAGTACGAGTGTGCATCATAACAACAAATCATTTCATGAGTGCCAAATGAAGTATATGAACAACGTGAACATGCCATTGAATGTATAAACATGAATGCAAAAACAATAAATGTTCGAATGATAATCTGCAACTCACAGTGATTGGTTTTGTGACTTGATCCTGAATCAATGTGTGTTTTGATAACACCACAATGATCTGTAAAGTAGGTGTAATAGTGAATTTGTGTCAGTAATGGCTTAAATATTGTATTCTGAAAATTAAGTGAAAATGGGTCTGAATTCGGACCACATCCGAATTCGGATGGTCCGAATTATAGATGGTCCGAATTTGGGAAGGTATCCGAATTGACTGTTGGTCCGAACTCGGACGGATCCGAAATCACTGTTTGATCCGAATTGGGGTGAATCCGGATTTGGTCTTGATCCGAAATTGACTAAGTCCGAATTGAGTATGGGGGTCCGAAGTCACTATGGTCCGAAAATAGATGAACAGATCCGAACTGGGTACGGATCCGAATTCGGATGGATCCGGACCGAGTTCATACTTGGTGAAATTTTCCAATATTTTTCAGAATTATGTTTTTGACCATTTTTGCATGTTTTTGAGTCTAATACTGTAAATGTGAACTTATATGCTATCATTTAACTTATATCATCATATTTATGTACCAAAATGACCCATTTATGTGACTTTTTCTATGTGTCTCGATGAACACACACACTAAAACACACACTTATCTTGAAATCATACTTTGAGTGTGAATCTGATTCTGAAATTTGGTACATAGCAACATACATGCTCGATTTCAACATATCATCAATAAAATTCAACATGCATTAACATTTGTTATCCAAAACCTATGATTCGGTTTCTATAAAAACCGAACCAAAAACCTCAAATTTTGCAAGTTTGGAGGAATGTTACCTTAAATCGTTTGTTGTAATGCTTATAATTCCTTATTTGCTATCTGAATCCAACTTTTGAACACTTGAATCCAACAAATCTCTGATTCTTGATTATGAAACTTGTGGGTTTTTAGAGAGGGAAAGAGAGAGAATCGAGAGAGTTAGAGAGAGAGTGAGTTGGTGGAAAAATGAAAGAGTTTCCATCTTTTATTTGTTATTTTGACCCAATTGCACATTATACCCCTCAACTTCGTATTCTCTCATTTAACATATATTGTGATGAAAATTGACTTAAATTGACATAATAAATCCACCAATACAATATTTAAATCCTTAAATGTTGCAAATTACATGTACTTAAAATTTGGGATGTTACAGCATGGGCTCCACCACGCCTATACTTCGTCCGCGAAGTCATGCTGCGCTAAACAAACTTGGGTACTTAGTCTTCATGTCTTCTTCCGATTCCCAAGTGTGATTAGCTCCCCGATGATGCTTCCACTTGACCAGCACCATCCTGATTTCTTTGTTGCGGAGTTTCTTGACTTTTGTTTCCAGTATAGACTCCGGTTCATCAACGAACCTTAGCCGTTCGTCAATCTTAATGTCCGAGTGATCAGTCCATGGTTCCCTCTCGGGCACCAGACTCTTTCTTAAGTATCCTACGTGGAAGACCGGGTGAACTCCTGATAACTCTTCCGGCAAGTCCAAGTGATAGGACTGATTCCCAATTCTTTCTAGTATCTTGAAGGGTCCTATGAATCGAGGCGATAACTTTCCTCGCTTAACGAATCTTGTAACACCTTTCATTGGGGATACCTTCAAGTATACCCATTCATCTTTCTGAAATTCTATCGCTTTGTGCCGACGATCGTGATAATTCTTTTGCCGATCTTGTGCCGTTTTCATGTATTGCCGAATGAGTTGGATCTTTTCATTTGTTTCTTGTAGCAAAGCAGGACCGGCTATTGGAGTTTCTCCTGTTTCCTTCCAACAGGTTGGAGTCCTACATTTTCTTCCGTATAGAAACTCGAACGGTGCCATCTTGATAGTGGAATGGTAACTGTTATTGTAGGAGAATTCCACCAATGGGAGGTGATCGTCCCAGTTACCACCCAAATCCATGACACAGGCTCTGAGCATGTCTTCAAGAGTTAGGATTGTTCTTTCACTTTGCCCATCAGATTGAGGTCTATAGGCAGTACTCATTGCGATACGAGTACCAAGACCGTTTTGCAGAGCAATCCAGAAATTAGAAGTGAATCTACTATCTCGGTCGGAGACAATAGACTTAGGCACACCATGCCTAATAACAATTTCGTTTACGTAGATCTGGGCAAGTCGGTCCAGTGAGTAGGTTTCTCGGATTGGTATGAAGTGAGCAGATTTGGTTAATCGGTCAACAATGACCCAAATGGCGTCATGTTGACGACGAGTCTTAGGTAGCTTGGTTACGAAATCCATAGTAATATGGTCCCACTTCCATTCCGGGATAGGAAGAGGTTGCATACTACCATAGGGCTGTTGATGTTCTGCTTTGACTAGACGACATGTCTGCACCTTTCAACATACTGACCGACATCTCTTTTCAATCCTGGCCACCAGAAGTCGGCCTTCAGGTCGTTGTACATTTTTGTGCTGCCAGGATGAATTGAGAATTTAGATTGATGAGCCTCCTCGAGAATTACATCTCGCATGTTCCCGAACTTAGGAACCCAAACTCTACCGTAAACTCCTTTCAGTCCAGTTCCATCGTCTTGCATTAATGGCAACTGAATCCTGACATTTTCGTCTTTTACATTCTCCTCCTTTAAGGCCTGCAACTGAGCAGCCCTTACATCGTCTATGATAGTGGACGTCAGTATTGTGGAAGTCAAGGCATAGCAGTATGCCTTGCAGTACGCTTTCCTGCTTAGGGCATCGGCCACTACGTTGGCCTTCCCTGGATGATAGAGAATCTCACAGTCGTAATCTTTTATCAGCTCCATTGACCTTCTTTGCCTCATATTCAAGTCCTTCTGACTGAATATATACTTTAAACTCTTGTGATCGGTGTAGAGCTGACACTTGGTTCCGTACAAATAGTGTCTCCATAACTTGAGAGCGAAAGTCACAGCAGTTAGCTCTAGATCATGAGTAGAGTAGTCTTTCTCATGCGGTTTGAGTTGTCTAGAAGCATAAGCTATGACGTTTCCTCTTTGCATTAGAACAGCACCTAAACCCGTGCCTGATGCATCTGTATAGACAACAAAGTCTTCGTTCCCTTCAGGCAGGGCTAACACCGGTGCTTCACTTAGCAATTTCTTCAATTCGTCAAAGGCTACTTGCTGTTCTTCTTTCCAAAAGAAAGTAGCATTCTTGCGAGTAAGCTTTGTTAGCGGAACGACGATCTTTGAGAAGTCTTTGATGAATCGGCGGTAGTAACCAGCCAATCCCAGAAAACTCCGAATCTCTGAGGCGTTGCGGGGTGATTCCCAGTTCTGGATAGCTTCGATCTTTGCAGGATCAACAGCAATCCCAGCACCAGATATCACATGCCCCAAGAATTGGATCTGAATTGATTGTTTAAGAGGTACAAGTTAATAAAATAATTTATGATTGAGTATAAGGATCATGAAATTGTTTCAAACGTTGAGACGTACATGCCTCAACCAGAATTCACACTTAGAGAATTTGGCATAAAGTCGCTCTTTGCGTAGCAACTCTAGCAATTCTCTCAGATGTGCAGCATGATCCTCTTCGGTCTTTGAATATATGAGAATGTCATCGATGAACACGATGACCGATTTGTCGAGCATTGGCCGGCAGACTCGATTCATGAGATCCATGAAAGCAGCCGGCGCATTTGTGAGACCAAACGGCATTACCAGAAACTCGTAGTGTCCGTAACGAGTTCTGAAAGCCGTCTTTGGAATGTCATCTGGGTGTACTTTGAGTTGGTGATAACCCGAACGAAGATCAATCTTCGAGAAGTAGCTTGCGCCTTGTAACTGGTCGAAGAGATCATCAATCCGGGGCAACGGGTATTTGTTTTTGATTGTGACTTTGTTGAGTTCTCGGTAATCGATGCACATACGTAATGTGCCATATTTCTTCTTGACGAACAGAACAGGAGCGCCCCAAGGAGATGAACTTGGGCGGATAAAACCTTTGTCAAGTAGCTCCTGTAACTGCTTCATCATTTCCTGCATTTCAGCAGGGGCTAGACGGTAAGGAGCCTTTGCTATTGGAGCAGCTCCGGGAATGAGGTCAATGCGGAATTCCACTTGGCGATCAGGTGGCAATCCCGAGATATCTTCTGGAAAGACATCAGGAAATTCGGAAACGACGGAAACGGTAGAAGGAGATTGAACTTCAGCCTTTGCATCGACAGCGTAGGCTAAGTAAGCTGAACAACCCTTGGCAACGTGCTTTCGGGCTTTTGCAATTGAAATAAGGTATAAGTCGCCTTTGTGTCTATCACCATAAATGCATATGTCTCGGCCCTCGGGAGTGGTAATCTTGATCATTCTTTTCTTGCAAACGATTTGGGCCTCGTTATGAACTAACCAGTCCATGCCTACTATGACATCGAATTCCCCGAACTCCATAGGGATCAGATCTATATTGAATACTACGTCTTCTACCAATAATGTACAATTCCTATATACTTTGTCTGCTTTTACTAACATATTGCTAGCAGTCTCTATGTCAAGTACAAATTGCAGTTTGGAAGTTGGCATGTTAAATTGACGAGCAAATGTAGTGGAGACAAACGAACGATTTGCTCCAGAGTCAAACAGTATACGTGCAGGAATTGAGTTAACATAGAACGTACCAGTGACCACCTCCGGGTCATCCTTTGCTTCTTCAGCTGTGATTTGGAACGCCCTTGTTGGAGCCCTTTGAGATTGATCCCTGCGAGCCGTGGAAGCTACAGAAGATCTTGCTGTTGATTGTGGAGCATTCTGATCTCGTGGGGGTTTCGGGCAGTCCCTTGAGAAATGGCCAAGTCTGTGGCAGTTGTAGCATGCATCATCTTTTCGTGGACAATGCTCCCAGTGATGGCCTTTCTGCCCACAGCAGAAGCAATACATGTCCTGAGTCTTGCACTCCCCAGAGTGCGCTTTTCTGCATCGTCTGCAGTCTCTCATTTCTGAACTGGCCGAAAAGGCCCTTCCTTTCTTTGGTGATGAAGACTGTTGATGGGATTGAGGAGAGAATCGGGAGGATCCAGACTCCCGCTGCCTTTTTGGCGGCGACGGTTGAGTCGGTGGTGCGGCGGCTGAACCTATGACATATCCAGATAACAGGACAATCTGCTCCACATTCCGAGCAGCCTCGAGTAATCCAGCAAACGTTGTATACCGAACCCCACTCATGGTTCGGCGAATCTCATAATCTAGTCCGGCCTCAAACCGGGCTATTTTTCTCTCTTCCGTGTCAACTTGATGCGGTGCGAACAGACTTAATCGGGTGAACTCAACGGCATATTGTGTAACCGTTTTCGTTCCCTGAGTTAAGTTCAGGAATTTTGCCTCGAGACGTCGCTTCTCGTCGGCTGGACAGTACTGTTGAGAAAACACTTCCTTAAACTCGCTCCATGACATGTGTGACACTACCTCCATCGTCAACACATGTGTCATTGCGTCCCACCACATAACAGCGTCCCTTGCAAACATAGCGGTTGCAAAGCGGACCATGTCTTTATCAGCGCAGTCGCTGATCCTGAAAGTTCGTTCCGTGGTGGTGATCCATTCCAATGCTGTAACAGCATCTCCGGTTCCATCAAAAGTAACAGCTCCGTTACTTTTGAAGTCCTTAAACCTGCAACCCCTTGATCTGTTAGAAGACCCAGTGTCTTGTCTTTCCTCTTGATCGTCTTGTTGTTGTTCCTTGTTCTTTCGTTTGTCAGCCTTTCGTTTTGCCTCGGCCTCATCTCTGGCCCTTAACTGATCAGCAAATGACTGAGCCTGCTCAGCCATTCGTTTGGATTGTAGCTCATTGTTTTGTTCCATGAGAGCTTGCATCATCTGGAACATTTGCTGAGGAGTCATATCGTCTCCTGACATGTTCTGAAATATAACAACTTATATTTAGAACATTTATTTGTAAGTCCTAAGTGTACAGTTACCCTTTGTGTTTCCCCGTGTGCATGTCAATCCTATCTTAGTTCAGATCATTACTTAGAAGTTCATTCTAATATCATAACCTAAGTTTGAGTCCAAGTCCTCGCGGACACTTGAAACCTCAAACTAATGCTCTGATACCAAACTGTGACGTCCTTGTTAATTAATGAAATAATTGTAGCAATCACCAGGATCGACTAACAACCCAATGAGTAATCATGATAATTGAAATTGAATACTTAAATTAGAATTAAGCAAATCCACACTAAAGCAATAGAATACATGTCTACAGTGATAAGAGTCTAACTACTACATCAACATAATTGTTTTAGAAGTAGAAATCCCAGCCCAAAGCTATTACATTCAAGTACCAATAGCTACTAAGGTCTCCGGGATATTGATTTGATATGCTTAAGTAGATGGTCCAGCTACACTCTTGCCTTTGCCTGTAAACAATGTGAGTCAACAGTAAGCTAAATGCTTAGTGAGATAACAGATTATGCATACAACAAATATTTCTTTACAAACAATGCTTAACCATGGGCAGTGTAAGCCCCATGTATGTGAATATCGGCAGTGTAAGCCTCAGTGTATGTGAAAAACCATGCAGTGCAAGCATGGGTTGGCAGTTCAATATGCTGATCGGGGATGTGCCGAACCTGATGGGATACGAGTGGGATGATCAGTCCCCGACAGTGGCCTGCTGTCAGCCCCAGTCCAGGTCGCATCAGATTATGAAGTAATGATCATGCAGTGCAAGCATGATGTAAATAGATGCACTTTCAAATGAACGCAAGCTACATGTGTGTTACATGTCAAGTACGAGTGTGCATCATAACAACAAATCATTTCATGAATGCCAAATGAAGTATATGAACAACGTGAACATGCCATTGAATGTATAAACATGAATGCAAAAACAATAAATGTTCGAATGATAATCTGCAACTCACAGTGATTGGTTTTGTGACTTGATCCTGAATCAATGTGTGTTTTGATAACACCACAATGATCTGTAAAGTAGGTGTAATAGTGAATTTGTGTCAGTAATGGCTTAAATATTGTATTCTGAAAATTAAGTGAAAATGGGTCTGAATTCGGACCACATCCGAATTCGGATGGTCCGAATTATAGATGGTCCGAATTTGGGAAGGTATCCGAATTGACTGTTGGTCCGAACTCGGACGGATCCGAAATCACTGTTTGATCCGAATTGGGGTGAATCCGGATTTGGTCTTGATCCGAAATTGACTAAGTCCGAATTGAGTATGGGGGTCCGAAGTCACTATGGTCCGAAAATAGATGAACAGATCCGAACTGGGTACGGATCCGAATTCGGATGGATCCGGACTGAGTTCATACTTGGTGAAATTTTCCAATATTGAAGATGCAAATGGCGCCGAATGGATTCCTCAGTAATGGTGATGGGAGTGCCATCAATTTTGGATAGTATAGAAGGAATTCCATCGATGGATTGAACAGTGGCATGGTTCCAGAACTGTTCGATATGTGATATGTATATGGTGGGGTTTATATTGAGTGCATGATGGATATGGGAGTGACGAAGAAAGTCCATCATGTCATGAAACGGTTGAAGGTCTGAGTGCTTTAGAGAGTAGGGAAGGCAGTTGTGTTCCTTAACAAACTCCATTGAAGATCAAACGAAGGGTTTAGGGTTTGCAAAGAAGTGTGTGTGAATCGTTCAGAGGGAAAAGAAAGGCCGTGGAAGGAAATTTTGTAACTGGTAGTTACAACTGAACGAAACTGGGACCTTTAAAGGTTTTGAAAAGGTTGGGTCCCGCGCACACACACTTTAAAATTACCTAAATACCCTGCACACTTTGACAGATCAAGTGAATAACTAGCAGTCCGAGAAAATGAACTAGCAGCTTGAGAAAATACTCAAGCTGTTAGTTGAAAATTATGCATCTTTTTAATGAAACAGTGACTCCCCCTTAAATAAGCATACTAAGTAGATAATAATGAAAACAAATTAATCCATATTTACCATACCAATATTTGATACTAGGAAAGTGAACCTTCCTACATCAAAAGGTTTTGTAAATAGATCAGCTAACTGATCATCAGTATGTATTTTGGTAACTTGGTTCAACTTCTTTTCATTACAATCTCTTATAAAGTGAAATCTGATTTCTATATGCTTGGTTTTTGGAAATTTCACTGGGTTTTGCACAATGCTGATTGCACTTGAATTGTCAATATAAATAGGAGTGGATAAGAAATTCATACCATAGTCTCTTAGCTGATTTTGAATCCACATTACCTGGGAGCAGCAGCTTGCAGCTGCTACATATTCTGCTTCAGTGGATGATGTGGACACAGTTGTCTGCTTTTTGCATTGCCAAGAGACCAGTCTTGCTCCTAAGTATTGACATCCACCAGTTGTGGATTTTCTGTCAATGTTGCATCCACCATAGTCACTGTCAGAATAAGCAGTTAGTACAAGGGGAGAGTCTTTAGGATACCATAGGCCTAAGTGTGGTTGGCCTTTAAGGTATCTAAAGATTCTCTTAACAACAACCAAGTGAGAATCCTTTGGAGAGCATTAAAACCTAGCACACACACAGACAGCAAACATAATATCAGGTCTGGAAGATGTTAGATACATAAGTGATCCTATAAGAGATCTGTATAAATGAATATCCACATCTATGCCATCTTTGTCTGTATGAAGCTGCTTGTGAGGATCCATTGGAGTGCTTGCCGCTTTGGTGTCTTGATACCCAAACTTGTCCAGTATGTCTTTCACATACTTTGATTGGCTTATGAAGAGTCCAGTGGGCTTCTGCTTGACTTGTAATCCCAGAAAGAAAGTGAGTTCTCCCATTGAACTCATTTGAAACTTTTTGTGCATTAAAGCTTCAAACTCTTTGCACAGACAGTTATTTGTTGAGCCAAAGATAATGTCATCAACATAGATTTGGACAAGCAGAATCTCATCTTTGATAGACTTAGTGAAAAGTGTTTTGTCCAGAATGCCTCTCTTGAATCCATTCTGTAGAAGGTATGATGACAGAGTGTCATACCATGCTCTGGGGGCTTGATGGAGACCATAGAGAGCCTTGTCCAGCTTGTAAACCCTGTCTGGATACTTGTAGTCTTCAAAACCAGGAGGTTGACACACATAGACCTCTTCTTCAATTGTCCCATATAAGAAGACAGACTTCACATCCATTTGATACACTTCAAAACCTTTGAAGCTTGCATAGGCCAAGAATAGTCTGATGGCTTCAATTCTTGCCACTGGGGCAAATACATCATCATAATCTATGCCTTCTTCTTGAGTGTACCCTTGTGCTACCAACCTTGCTTTATTCTTGATGACTATCCCTCTCTCATCTTTCTTGTTTCTGAACACCCATCTTGTACCAATTGCCCTCTTACCTTTAGGAAGATCTACCAGAGTCCATACATTCTGAATCTTGAACTGTAGAAGCTCTTCTTGCATTGCCTCAATCCAGGATGAATCTTTTAATGCTTCTGATGCCTTTTTAGGTTCTAGTTGAGACATAAAACAGGCATTCTCAAATGCAGCTAGACTGAATTCAGGAACTGCTTGTTCAGTAGCAGCAGTCTCATTTTGAACCATCTTCCTTGTTTGTACAGGAGTGCTTGGATCACCCAATATTTGGTTGAAAGGATGATACTTGTGAACTCTTAGCGTGGGCTCTCTCTGTCTGAAAAGAGGTTCCAAGATTTGTATCATCTCCATCAGGGCCAGTGAATGGTTCAACTTCTGGAACAGCTTGACTAGAATCTGGGACTGTTTCCCATTGTGTTGAAGCTGTTCTTTCAGGACTTGGGAGTGGCACTGCAGTGTCTAGATTTGTATCCTGTGAAGCATTCAGAACTCCTGGAGGGTCACATGACAAAAGTGGTAGAGTGATGTATTCATCCCATTTGGTTGAATCAGCAGCAGTTTGAAACTTTGTGCCAACAGCTTCAGAATTTGTATTGGCAGCATGAGAAGTTGTGTTGGCAGCTTCAATCCTGTATGCATCAGCTTCTGCAGTATACTCAACAAAGCTCAGAGAATTTGTTAGTGAATCTAAATCAAACAACCAATCAGGACCAGTGCCTTTGATATTTGCAGTATTTTCATTAAATTCAACATTGGCACTTTCTTCAATGGTTTTAGACACACTGTTATATACTCTATAGGCTTTGCTTTGACTTGAGTATCCTACAAAGAATCCTTCTTCAGCCTTACTTTCAAACTTCCCTAAGTGAGTCTTAGTGTGAAGAATAGTACATGGACATCCAAAAGGCTTGAAGAAAGCTATTAGGGGACTTCTGTTATGGAATAACTCATAGGGAGTTTTCCCTTGTGATTGGACAACCTGAACCCTATTCAGAACATAACAGGCTGTATTAACAGCTTCTGCCCAGAAAGTCATTGGCAGATTTGAATCAGCTAACATTGTTCTAGCAGCCTCAATTAATGTTCTGTTCTTTCTTTCAGCTACACCATTTTGCTGTGGTGTTCTTGGTGCACTATATTGTCTATCAATGCCTTTGGACTCACAGAAACTGTTTAGAATGTGATTTTTAAATTCAGTTCCATTGTCTGATCTTATCACCTTAACTTTTGAGTTGGATTGGTTTTCTATCTTAAGGATAAAAGACTTAACTAGCTCAGCAGTTTCATCTTTGGACCTAAGAAAGTAAACCCAAGTAAACCTGGTGAAATCATCCACAATAACTAAACAGTAAGCCCTTTTATTCAAACTCAAAACAGATGTTGGACCAAATAGATCCATATGAAGCAGCTGAAGAGCAGATGAGATTGAATTTACTTCTTTGGCTTTATGAGAAGTTTTGTGTTGCTTGCCTTTAAGACATGCTACACAATGATCATCACATATGAACTCCTTTTGTGGTAAGCCTCTTACCAGATTCTTTTTGACTAAAACATTCATGGACTTGAAGTTCATGTGACACATCCTTCTATGCCAAAGGGCAGACTCATTTGATGATGCTTTGGATATCAAGTAGCTTAAAGTATTTGATTTAGATAAAAGATCTGTGTCCAGACAGTAAACATTGTCCTTTCTTGGTGTTCTTAGTAAAACAAGATTTTTCAGGAATTTTGAAATCTTTTGAAAGGACAATGCACTCAGAATCTGTAAACAGAACAATGTTTTGTTTGTCACAGATTTGAGAGACACTTAATAAATTGTACTTAAGCTGTTCAACATACAAAACATCATGGAATTTCATGTTGCCTGCATTAACAGTACCTTTACCTGTGACCTTACCTCCTTTTGAGTTGCCTCCAAATGCAACAAATCCTCCATCAAAGCCTTTGAAATTTGACAAGCACTCAGAATTGCCTGTCATGTGCCTAGAGCATCCACTGTCCAAATGCCATCTTGTTTTATGAGGTGACCTGTGGTTGCCCTGCACAAATAGAAGCTTAGTCAGTAGTGGAGTAAACCCAAACCATATTGGTTTTGGGTTGGCCTTGTATATTGACATAACTAAACACTGTTTTTGACTTTTTATATTTTGTGAGATCTACTGATGGAGTTTTTGGAGAGTATTTAGTGATTATATGAGGTATCCAGGTATTTTGATCATCTTTTCTTCTAACAGTCTCAAATGATTCACCAGCAGTTCCAGATTGATGCTTAGCAGTCTGATCTGTGATTTTAGTGCTAACAGCTTCAGAATTTGCACTAACAGCTTCAGAATTTGGCTTAGCAGTCTGATCCTTTGCATCAGCAGTTTGATATGAAGATTTGTCCTTGACACACCATATTTGTTTAAAACTTAATTTAGGCTTTGCCAAAACTTGTTTTTGGTGTGTGGACTGTTTTTTATTAACTTTTGAAAGTCTGTGATCAACTGTTTTCTTTGGAACTGATGTGGAAGGTTTCACATTTGAAGCCTTTTTATGAGTAGGACTTGATTTTTTATGAATCACAGTCTGTTTTGCAACAGTTGGTTTATAAAAACAGTCCTTGGCCAAGTGATTCTTCCTTCCACAGTGAAAACACCTTTTGACTATTTGAATTGGAGAACCAGATTTTTCTGACAATTTCTGGTTCTTGTTCCTCTGATTTCCCCTTACCTGCTGTTGTTTGGGAAACTTTTGAACACCATGCTTTTGACATGTGCAGACTGGAACATTTTTACCTCTTTTATTATTCTTTGAGGAAGATGCAGTGTTATAGTTAGAATGTACAGAAACTTGTGGAGCAGCATTGCATACACTCATCTTCTCTTTTCCTTTCTTACTGGGAGATTGGATCTCTATGGGTGCACTCATTGTTTTGTGGTCCTT
This sequence comes from Centrapalus pauciflorus, assembly GCA_020465985.1. NCBI lineage: Eukaryota > Viridiplantae > Streptophyta > Magnoliopsida > Asterales > Asteraceae > Centrapalus > Centrapalus pauciflorus. The sequence goes on from JAANYP010007197.1 coordinate 128,209, forward strand.
CTCAACTGCTATAAACTCACAGTCTCTCTTTTGAATCTGATCTTCTTTTGATTCAGGACTGTTATCAAGAATAGGATCTACAATAGTCATAGACTCATCCAGTGGTTCATTGACAAGTCTATCAGCAACCTCACTCATTGGATGAATGTACTTATTGTTGTATGGAGGTGGAGTAGCCCTGTATCCTATGCCTTCTTTGGGATTAACCTGAGATTTTACCCTATCTTTAAATTGGACTTCCATTAGGTGTTCCAGCTTTTGATTTGCCAACTTGAAGTTACCTAGATCTATGTTAATAGATTCTAGTTTCTTATTAGCCTCTAACACCTTCTGTTCAGTCTCTTCTACCTTTTTATTCAGGGATTCTATTTTCTTATTTAGTTCCTTTTTCTCCCACTCATGATATGTTCTATCATATCCCATTTGAATCTCATTATCCTTATAGTCATTGATCTGTTTTTCAAGATCTTCTATGGCTTGCATGTATTCATATCTCCTTTCTTCCATCTTAGCTAGAGTTTTGCACATGCTCTCATTGTGATCTCTGTATTTTTTAACAATATTTTTGCATGATTGAGAGCAGAGTTTAGAATTTACCTCAGATGGTAGTTCAGTGGAGGAGACATTTGATGTTTCTGCCATTAGAGCTTGATTCTGAAACTCTTCCTCTGTCTGATCACTCCAGTCAAACACATTGTCTTCTTGGGAGACAAGTGTTGTTGATGATGATGTCTGATTGGGCTGTGAAGTCCTTGATGACTGTTGACCTTGAGATCTACATTCTCTGGCAAAGTGACCAAGCTTATGACATTTATAGCACTCAACTTTTGTCTTATCAAAGGCTGGTTTGCCTTCTGTTTTAGCTTGAAAGTTGGTCCTTTCAGTTCTTTTAAGAAACCTTTTGGCCATCATGGTCAGCATTGCATGTTGCCATTTTAAATCCATCTCTTCAAGATCATCTGGATGAATTTGTTCTAAATCTTCAGTATTTAGGGCAAACAGTCCATCATTGGCCACAAAAGCCTCATAGTGAGCTTCAGTAGAGTTGCTATCACCACCTGAAAAGGAATCACTGCTGTTAGATTTTTCAGAAGACAGAAGAGCAATATTGTGATTATAAGAAAAAGATTTCTTTTTAGCATCAATCTCAGTCTCAAACACTCTCAGACTGTTGTACAGATCATCCAGTTCTATCTCATCAAGAGTGTCTTTTGTTCTCCATTGGGCAGCATAAACTGTCCATTCTTCTCCAAGAGATCTGAGAAACTTTCTGTTGACTTCATCTTGATCCAGGCTGACTTTTGCACTTTCTAATTCACTTATCAGTTTGTTAAACCTGTCAAAGATTTGAGTAAGGTTTTCATTCTTGCCACCAGAAAAGTTCTCATACTGCTGTTTCAAAAGATCCTTTTGATTTCTCTTGGTACTGGCATTACCAGCAAATCTTTTCTCTAAAGCATTCCAAAGAGAATGAGCAGTATAAAACTTTTTGAACTGATGTTGATAAGCATTAAGAATGGCTATTTGTAAAAGTGTAAGAGCTTTCACTTCATTCATTCTAGCCTTCCTTTCAAGTTCAGTTTTTGGAGGGGTTTTGACTGGTTTTCCCTCATCATCAAGTTCTGGATCAACTACAGGAGGAAATTCAACAGCTTCCCATATGGCATAGTCAATAAATTGGATATGCTGTTGAATCCTGAGTTTCCACATCTCAAACTCAGTGGGCTTGAGCATAGGCACTTTGAGTCCTTGCCCAGATCCACTGCTGCTATTTTCAAATTCCATTGCAAAAGATTAAAAATTTAAATGAAAGTTTTCGACTTTGAAAAACAAAGAACAACCCGTGGCTCTGATACCACTTGTCAGGATCTAAAACTAATTAACCAAGACTAACTGATTTGAATATATCAGTGTATAAATCAATAATCTTGCTTTGAATCAAAGTTTAATTAAGAAGTTTGCGGAATAACACTTAATTATTTTAACAAAAGCTTGCAGAATAAATAGCAGATAAACACAATAAATAATCAAGACTGTTTGTATTGCTGATCTCAATGATTACAATCACCTCTAATCTGTTTGATTAGACGAAGAACACAGACTGTTCTTAGGGTTTTACAACCTTAGAGGCTTATGAAAACTTAAACAAAAAGCAATTACAGACTCAAATATGCAGAAAACTCTTATACAATAGAAAGACCTATTTCATGTATTTATATTGCTTCTTGATATGTTTCCTTGAAGAACTATGACTTCTCTGATAGTAGATATGCTGGAATCTTCGTGTATATATCTTTTCCTGAAAATCAGCACTTTCTGTTTATGAAACTGTTGAGCAGCTTGAATCACTTGACAGCATGAACAGAGCAGCTCGAGTTGATTTGCTCTGGCAGCTTGAACTTTTACACTGGCAGCTCGAGTTTCTTCAACTAACAGCATGAACTTTGGATTTACATATAAACTCTACTAACAGTTTGATAAGTCTAACCAACAGCTTGAACATACTTAAACTATTTCCCAACACTTTCTGTATCCTTAAAAATTATGTGAATGCTCAATGCATATTTATGTGAATGGCCATCCATGTGAATGGTCATTTCACACCATGTGAATGGTGTGAATGACCATTCACATGATCTTTTTTTTACCATTCACAAGATTTATGATGTTGTTTCTTTTGAAAAAAATATTATAATGTTGTCTTATACATGTCTATTCAAAAAAAATATATGTGAATGATCATTCACATTAGGGTACGCTGGGTACGCTGGAATCTTATAGGTACGCTAATGAACCTGATTCTTAAGTAATATAACTATTAAATAATTCAATAAATGTGACATCTTGTGTTTCAGGTGCCTTAATGTTATAAGGCTAAGGTTTCAATGAAAATAGTGATCACATTAGGTTGAGGGGTATACATGAACCGTAGGCTAATCGGTCTGGTCACGTTCACACGCCCCGACGGGGACACCGCCCCCCATCCTAGCGGCCTTGCAAAATTTCCCTCTCCCCAGCCTTTCATCCCCTCTCTAGCCTTTCACCTCTCTCTTCTTCCTCCTCCTCCTCTCTCTATCTAAATTTTAATGTGTTAATGATGTCAGGATAAAATGGTGGGATTGGTAAGGGAAAAACTGATTTGGCGCTGAGGTGTCTAAGATTGTGATTTTGTGAGGGGTTGCCTCACTTTTAGGTAGGGTGTAAGGTGAATCTTTATAATTTTCTTAACTAAAATTAATATTGAATAATCAAAATAAAATCATGAGTTAGATATATATTATTTATTTATGGATTCTACATTTTCTGTTTTTGATATTGATTAAAAAGTGCATATGGTGGCAATTGAAGAAAAGACATGGAGATGGGAGGTGAACGAAATACGTTACTCATAATGTTGATTGTTAATTTTATATCGTTTCTTCACTTTCTTGTTGATAAAATATTCAATCAATAAAAACTATAAGGGTGCATTTAGTACAAAGAATGGAAATGCAGAGAAATGACAACAGAGAATGAAATTGTTGAGAAATGAAATTGGTCGGGAGAAAGAGAATTGGTTCACCTGTTTGGTAGAACAGAGAATTTAGCAGAGAATTGTAACAGAGAATCATTTCTCTTGTTTGGTACAACAGAGAATTCAACAGAGAGTTCTATAATTAAACATTTTATTATTTGCAATCATAATTATTTTGTAACAATTTTTAATTCAAACACAGAATAATATTTTATAACAATTAAATATTTCATTGATCAAATAAAAATATTTACCAACATAATTTACTCAAAAAATATTAAATAAAGCACAACTAATTAATTCAAACCAAGTCAAAATACTACAATTTGATTCAAACCAAAACAAAGTCATACAATTTGTTAAACAAAGAAAGATAAATAGTCTACTACTATCCCGTAGAACAATAATTCTAGAATCCATCTATATCAAATAGCTCAAATGCTTCTTTAATCTTTTGCCTTTTCTACTGAGTTAAACCATAATGACGTCATCTAGGCTACTCTCGTCTTGATTGTTCTTCGTAAACACCCTGAAGAGCCATTTCACGAACCAAAAACAGAAACAAATCTCATTAACAAATCACAACTTACATAAAAATACCAAGTTCGATTACAAACCTACAAATAACAATCTTAACAACTCTTTGAAGTAAAACAAAGTTCATAGCAAACTAAAAACCATGAAACAATACCAAAAAATACTGCATAAAAAACAGGCCACAAACTATGAAAGTCTGCACCTAAAATTACTTAAAAACTCATAATTATACATAAAAAAGAGTAAATTACAGAAACGGTCCCTGTGGTTTGTTCAAAATTATGGAACTGGTCCCTTAATTTTAAAAGTTGCATAAATGGTCCCTCAAAACATTGTTTGCTTGCACAAATGGTTTTTGCTCCGTTTTTTGGATGTTAAGTTTTCTAAAATGACAAATTTACCCTTTTCATTATTATAATTTTAATCTCTATGTTTCACAAGTAGTTTTGATATTGGTCCCTGCAAATTTATTTATACTTTATTATTTAAACTTTTTAAATCTTTTTTATAGTAAGAAATTATAATTTAATAAGTTTGGGAAATTATTATTAATTGCTTTAAATTATATATCTACTTAAATAATAACAATTTAAATTAATATAATAAGAAAATATTAATTGTTAGATACTTTAATTAAAATAAAAATTGACCATTTTGCCCTTTATGTTATATTTGTAGTTACAAATTTAAACTTTATTTAATTAATTTTAGTAATAAAACTAGTTATCAATTGCCTTTACAATATTAAGATCGTAAGATCGGATTGGAAATAAAAGATCATACGAAATAACATTGTCGTTTTTACATGCGTTATAATTTATGTCAAATATTAATTTTACTTCAAATTAATAAAATATTTAATGTTAGAATGGTAGTTCAATACTAGTCATAATTTTTTTCATAATTTAATTACATAATTAAATATTTATATTTTAAGATATTTAACTCGTTCTATGAAATTTATTATGAAGGGAGAACTAGATGATCAAATTAATACTTTTCCTTTTCTATCTAACAAATTTAACATATTTTCAATTTTATAAATTTATGTTTAACGAAAGTAGAATTAGATCAGATATAGATTTTAAAATCATATGATAATTTTTAAGATCCTATGCCTAGAAAGATCCAACTCAAAATTGACATCTTTTTTTTTAAGACAACTTTAACATATTATTAATTAAACAGAAACATAGCAAAGTGCATTCGTCTACAAGTAGCAGAACAAAACAATATAAGAATAAACGAATCGAAACACGCACATTGGTAACTAGAACACCCAAGAGCAACCATCGAGCTAAGCAAATTAACTGAGTTATGGTACTAGCACAAGTAAAGAACTGACCACCCAAGAGACCTAAGAAATATGCACATTTGCTTGAGCTCCAAAAAAAAAAAAAAAGCAATTAATGCAAAGTAAAACAACAATGAAAACTTAAACAAAGACGTCAGATCTTCAAATAATTATAAACTACAATTTTTAATTAATATCAATGTCTTTTTATGTCATTTAATACTAAATACAGATACTTTTACCAAACACATTTATAAAAAACAAAAAGCTTCAGCTCCCAAAAGCTCAAGCTACTATAAGCTTCAGCTAATCGTGTCAAACATAACCTATGTCTAACACTTGAGATTGATGGCTGGTTCTCCATCCCTACCATAGAGGCTTCTAGTTACTCTAACACAAAAAGATGCATATTCAATCTTATACTGCCTCCACCATTTACCTAGGAGACTCCAATTTGCGGCTTTTAAGCTACCGACGTTTAGTACCCCCGTCAATGAATGACTCCAGAGCAGTGTCTCATCTAATCCATACTAATTTATTTGAATCCAGATCATCGATGACTTGAACTAGAGCATGCTTTTACTAATTAAAATCGTAAATAAAATCAAGATTGACATCTTAATAAGCATGTCAATTAGTCATTGGTCGCATTGTTATTATATGAGTATAATACATACACCAAATTTATATGACTACTCTATTGAATTATTGTCACATGAAGTATACAATTTTTTGAATAACAACATAACATATAAAAATGTGTAAAGAATAAAAAAGAGCTACTAAAGTTACTTACAAATTACAAGAGTTAAAATGAAGGAAAGGAGACCATAGAAAGCAAATATCTACAAACCTATTACAATGCATGATAATCAATGAGCATTACAACAAGCAAAAGCATAAGAAATCCTAACTATGTACAGCACTACAATTGCAGTTAAAACAAAACTCGACATAACACATCCTCAAAACTCATATAAGTTTTTCTTTCTGTATTAATTCCAACTATCAATCCTATTAAAATAATTGAAATGGTCATTTTTTCTATCACACAAAACACACTGAAAACTCATAAAAACTCTTCTTTCTATCAGTTTATTTGGTCATCCATGTTAGCTTATCTTTCAGCGGGATGAAAGGGTGAGAGATTATGATTCCGTTGACCCCGATGCCTATGTGGCATCTAACCCGCTCATCTAGGTTTCCATTTCTTTATGCCTTATCATTTTTCTCATCTAAATGGCTTTTTCGTTTTCGAACCAAATATTAAAAAATAAAAAATTAAATGAAAAAACAGAGTATATTGGTACAAGAGGACAACACAAGTACACACCTTGACAGCAAACACACACAAGTTTGCACATGTACGAAATCATAATCGCATTGTTTTACAACTTTTCTGCCTTTTATTATTCAAAATAATAAATAAAACTATTAAGATGGTACTTTTAAATGTTATTGGTGTATTTATTATTTTATAAATGTATCCGTACGCGTAATTGTGAGTGTAAAACACAAGATATTTATAACGATATATATATTGTGTAAAACAAGTTTTTCATATAATCAAAGACCCAAAAATAAAAGTATAAAATAAGGAAACTAATAGGCATAATTATTTATTATATTACCTATCTAGAAAAATTTATAATAGTTTCTATATTATACTAAATATTTATTTAAAATAGTTTTTGTATAAATCTAATTCATATAAAATTCGTGTTATAAGCTAATTAATATGGTGAGTTTACTACAAGAAAAATGTCATTTAGTGACACAAGAAAATGTTACTATAGCTTACTTTTAGTGTCACTTATGAAAAAGAACAGGTTTAGAACAATTTTTTACTCACACTTTTTCTAAGGTAGTGACACAAAAATTTTGTCACAAAATACTTAAGTCTTATACCCACATACATTTTTAGTCAACATATATCTATACTCATTCAACTTTTACCCACTCTAGAAAAATATATAATAGTTTTTATATTATACTAAAATTTATTTAAAATAGTTTTTGTATTAAACTAATTAATATAAAATTCGTGTTATAAGCTAATATGGTGAGTTGTAAACAGATCTTTTAATAATTTTATTAACAAATAATATAAAAAAACATTCACTTTTATATATTTTAATTTAATTTAGCGTGGCAGTTGTGAGCAACAAAACAAGTAACTAACACACAGGATGAGGACGTCCAATTAGGAACTGAGAGTTAAAATTTTGAGAGAGATAGCTGTCATCTCTGACATGTGTGCCATCACATGTCCATGAGGTCTCTACTTTTTATTTACTTATTCTTAGTTTCTTTAATCATCCATCCTGAACTTTATCCGAACCCGATATCATATATTTTCGCTATTAACATCAATTGAATCCTTCTAATTCCGTGATCTGCTTGAGCTCATTTCGTGTTTATTTAAATCGAGTTTTTAACAAGTTGATCTCGAATAGCAAACTGATAAGTTGTTTCTTATATAACCTCAAATGCAAATCTTGTTTTCGAAAAGCAAAAAATCATTGAAGTTGTTAACAAATTATGATTTTAAAATCAACTGTTTCAATTTAATAAACTAATATAGTTTTTTAATTATTAGTTCAAAAAACCTAATCAACAAATAATAATAGTAGAATATTTCACTCGCCATCGTGAAAAAATGACAAGTGATAATTTAGAAACTCTTTTAATAATAGTTATAACTAGAAGCATTGAGATTTGAATCTCTACGCTTTTCATGCTTAAGCAGTATGCTTCTTTGGCCACTATAGTTCATAATTTTTAATATCGTGTAAATCAAACATATTAAAAATAGACTAAATTACATAAATGGTCCCTGTGGTTTATATGGAATCACGGTTTTAGTCCCTGAAATTTTTTTTTTACACCACAAGTCCCTAAAATCGAAAAGTTGTAACATTTTGGTCTCTGAAACTAACGGTGGTTAACTTTGACCGTTAGTCTCAGGGGCATTTTCGTCCTTATGTTTTTCAGGGACCATCTATGTAATTTTGAAACTTTCTTATTTCTTTTTTCTCTTTTTTCTTTATATCATAATTTACTTTCATATATATATATATATATATATATATATATATATATATATATATATATATATATATATATATATATATATATATATATATATATTGTATTTCTTTTTTATCATTTAATTATTCAAATGTAACATTTTATTATTTATTTTTTTATTTTAACTATAAATTTTTATTTGTATGTCTATTGTTATTATTAATACTTTTTTTATATATTACCATAATTATTTATATAACAATATTATATGATATATAGATTTATTTTTTTCAACTAGTTATTAAAAATCCAAATCTTTCTCCATTCTTTTTTTCATTTAGAAGCGACAAAAATAAAAATTAGTTTTAGTTTATTTTCGTTCAGAAAATCTAAAATTGAAATGATTTATTTGTTTTTTCTCTATTTAAAAAATTCAAAACAACGAAGTTGAAGTTTTTTCATTTCGAATAATTATATAAACAGAATGGTTCATAGCTTCTTCATTAAAAATATTTAATCAAAATTTTTTAATTCTGAATGGTTCGAAAAAATAAAAAATTGGAATGGTTCGTCAAATTTTTATCAAAAAAATTAAATCTGAAGGTTTCGTCATTTTTTATTGAAAAAAATTTGAATTGTAAATTGTAATGGTTCGTATTGAGATCGAAATGGATATTTTGTTTATGAAAATAAAATATCATAACGATTTATTGTGTTTTCATAAAAAAAAATTAAAATCGAAATGGTTCATCGTTTATTTGATCGAAAAAAATTAAATCGGAATGGTTCGTCATTTTTTTCACCGTTTAATTAAAATCGGAATGCTTATTTTGTTTGGAAAATAGAAAATCAAAATGGTTCATCATTTTTTGATCAAAAAATAAATTCGGAAGTGTTCGTTGTTTTTTGATCAAAAAATACAGATCATAACGATTCTTTAAAAAAAACTAAAATCGAGATTGGTTGTCATTTAATGAAAATTTAATTGGTTAAAAAAAATTAAGCGATGTCAGATTTTCAATTTTTTCGAACAATAAACGACTCATTTTGATTTTAATTTTTTCATACAAAAAATGAAAAATTATATAGTTTGTTTCTTTGTTAAAACGAAAAAAATAATGAAACACTCGTACTTTTAATATAATTACGATGAAGAAACAATGAAACGCTCGTACTTTTAATATTTCCAAATAAAAAAACTTCAACATGTTATTATTTTGAATTTTTTGTATGAATATAAATCATTTCGGTTTTAGATTTTCTGAATGAAAATAAACTAAAACTTTTTTTTTTATTTTTATCTTTTTTAAATGAAAAAAAAATAATGGAGAAAAATTTGGATTTTCAATAAGTAATAAAAAAAATATAAATATGTATATCATATAATAATGTTATATAAATAATTATGGTAATATATAAAAAAAGTTAGTATTAATAATAACAATAATCATACAAATAAAAATTAATACTTAAAATAAAAAAAAATAAAAAATAAAATGTTACATTTGAATAATTAAATGACAAAAAAAAGAAATACAAAAAATATATATGAAAATAAATTATAATATAAAGACAAAAGAGAAAAAAGTAAAAAGAAATAAGAAAGTTTCAAAATTACATAGATGGTCCCTGAAAAACTGAAGGACGAAAATGCCCCTGAGACTAACGGTCAAAGTTACCACCGTTAGTTTCAGGGACCAAAATGTTACAACTTTTCGATTTTAGGGACTTGTGGTGTAATAAAATTCTTTCAGGGACTAAAACCGTAATTACATATAAAGCACAGGGACCATCTATGTAATTTAGTCTTAAAAATATTTTACCTTGACAATTAATAATTTTATACATGTTTTTACAAGAATGATATTGAATTGGTTCATAATTTTTTTAAGGTTTAAAGTCTAACATTACAATGAACGAGGAAAACCTAGCGAGAAACAAATTAAATCGGCTATTGTCACAAGTTTTGTACTTTGGTCATAACTTTCTCATATGAGTTCGGATTTAGGTAATTCAAAAGCTCAAACGAAGAAGACACGTGATGCTATAATTTTGTGACATGAGTTTGGCATACTGACGATAGGCACGACGCGCCCTCCCCATGCACACCATACTTTATAGGCACGACGTGTGCTCGCTTTAAGAATGCTTCTACCACTTCATACAAGAAATAAATGCCCTTTTTTGGGAGGAAGGAATTTTTTGGAAGCTATTTTGAAGATAAACATTGAAGGAAAAAAATCTCACAACTTCGATAATTATCGATAGGTGAGTTCAAACATCTCTAAATCATTTGTATTGAGTGTTTTGGCTAAAATAAAATATTGATTTTGTCCCACTTTGGTAGAAAAGTGAAACGTGAAGTGGTATCCATGTCTATAAAAGTAGGGTGGTCATAAAAATTCGAATTCGAGCATTCCAAATGAAAATCCGATCCGAAACTATCCGAGATTTCAGATATATATATATATATATATATATATATATATATATATATATATATATATATCCGAACCTTTAGATTCGGATAGTAAAATTCCAAATTTTTAGATATTCAGATATCCGAAATATCTGAAAATCCAAATTTTATTTATTTTTATACATCTTTAGAGGTGGCTTGAGAGATAATTAGTCCATGTGATTGTAAACAAAATGGTCATACAATGAAATTTTTTCTCTTTAGATGCTCTTGGTTTTTTTTTTCCCCGGTTTTGGAGTTTATCACGTCTATTCTTATGTTCATGTTTCTTTACTATTTTTCATTGGGCGGTTTGTTGGGAATCTTTGAGACCATTTTCCTAACAAGTGTCACCAGAGCACTAGGTTTGGTGCAGGTCTTGGTTTTAGAATTTTTTTTCATATGCTTTGTGGCTACAGTCTGGCCTGATCTTCCACATCAGTTGACGAATTTCTACTTATCGTATTCGAAGGTGTCTCGATTTTTAGGAGTTTGGCGTATGCTCTGTGGATGTAGTTGTGTCTGATCTTCCATATCAGAAAAGGAATTTCTATTGGTTTTTTGAGATATACATGTACGATGTCAAAGTTCTGCCCGATGATGTTTAATGTGGAGAACTTTGATTGGAGGATTAACTTTGGCTTGTGGCAAGTTCAAGTCAAGGATGTGTTGATTCAATCAGGGTTACATAAGGCATTGAGGGGTAAATCAACCTCTGTTTCCAGCAGTACTAATTCAAGTAAGGCTAGTAAAAATGATGAAGAATAAGATGATATGGATTTGAGAGCGGCAAGTTGTATTCGTTTGTGTCTTGCAAAGAATGTTCTTGTAAATTTGCATGGGATATCAACAGCCAAGGAGCTTTGGGAGAAGCTTGAGCAGCTATACCAAGGCAAAGGCATCTCGAATCAGTTGTATCTCAAGGAGTTGTTTCGTACTCTCTGTATGAATGGAGGTACAAATATTTTTGATCATCTAACTGTTCTTAATAATAGCGTCTCAGAATTGAAGGCTATAGTAGTTAGGGTTGAAGATGAAGATAAACATTTAAGGCTTATATTGTTTTTGCCATTTTCTTATGAGCACATGAAGCCTATTCTGATGTATGAGAAAGAGACACTGAAGTTTGCGGATGTTACTAGTAAACTCTTATTTAGAGAGAAGAGATTGAAAGGTAGCAGTGACACTTCATGAGAAAGAACAGTGTTGATGTGTGAAAATGAAAAGAAGAAAAACTCTTGAAAGAATCTGACATGCTGGAAGTATGGACAACTGGGCATGCCAAGATAAATTGTCCAAGTGGAGCAGATGTGACAAAGGGCTCCAACTCAGCTAACAATGTCTCCATTGTCACAGAGAATGATGATTTTCTTTGATATATGATGTACACGCAATGTTTTGGTGTGTTAGCGTTTATCATTGAAAAACTTTTAGTTTGTTTTTGTTCGCGGGTCCACAAGTTTACACATGGACATTGGTTTGACATAAGATGTGTGGTGGAATGTGATGTTGATGACTGATTAACTTTCGGGAAAGCCAAAAAGAAGAAGTTGCACCATAAGATTCAACAAGTTTTTCGACATGTGCCAAAGTAAAATTCTTGGAATGGATTATTCCAAGTAGTGATATTCTTTTATGGTGGAGTGTGATAGTTCTTTATGAACTATGATTGTCAATTTGTGACAATGTTCTAAATGTAATAAATTATCTTTTATTGTATTCAAGGTGGAGTACTAAGTGTTTTGGCTAAAATAAAAGATTGTTTTTGTCTCACATTGGTAAAAAGGTGAAAGGTGAAGTAGTCTCTATGCCTATAAAAGGAGTCGAAGACTTTGATTTCAAAGTGTCGCAATCAAAGGCTCTTTAAGTATTTGATTATATCTTTCTTTCTCTAGAGTGTGGGTGTAATTGGGGCCTTGGGGGTGACTTGCGGATATATTAGTCTATGTGATTGTAATTAATTTTCATATAGTGAACTTTTTCTCTTTGCAGACTGCAAGCCGGCCCATGGTTTTTTTCCGATTTTGGAGTTTTCCATGTCTATTCTTGTGTTCAAGTTTCTTTACTGCTTTTATTGGACGGTTTGTTGGGTATTTTTGAGACCATTTATAGGATAAACATGTTGTGTATTTTTATTTTTATCGAGTAGTTGATTTTAATTGGGTTATTGGATGACTTATGTTTTAATGTTAGCTTATATATATATATATATATATATATATATATATATATATATATATATATATATATATATATATATATATATATATATATCACGTGATAGACTGTGGGCCCGTGGTTTTATTTCGGTTTTGGAGTTTTCCGCGTGTATTATTGTGTTCAAGTTTCTTTATTATTTTTAATTGGACGGTTTGTTAGAAATCTTTGAGACCATTTTCCCAACAATTTGGTTGTGTTTGTTTCTTCTATTTATAGGATAAAGATGTTGTGTATTTTTATTTGTATAGAGTAGTTGTTTTGTAACACAGTTGTTTAATGTTAGATTATATATCACGTACAATTGTTTCTTGCTTGGAAGGAAATTAAATTGCAGTTTGGTTATGTATTTGCATGCGTTTACCATAAATACTTGATTTTTTTTCACAATGTATTATGTTTAATTAATATTTGTTCTTAAAGAAGTACTATGTTTGTTTCATTGAAATTTTGTAAGCTTGTTAGAGTAAAAATGATAAAAGTTACATGTATCTAACTAACCTTATAACATTATTTATATTGTTGATCGATTTGAGTCTATCTTGATTTCTGTGTTTTGATTTGGGAGATGATAAAAATCATTCATTGCAAGTAAACCACATGATTTCATATTTATTGGATATGCATATCACAATTGTTCTTATCGATTTCTCATGCATGCTTCATGGTAGTAGAGGTATTGATCAACTAATCACCCAACTATTCACATATATAAACATTATGGCAGAGGTATTGATCAAATTAGGCTAATTAGCTAGGTTGTACACATTACATATACATTCACATATATATGTAATTTCGATGTTTAAATTAATCATTTGATGTCCATTACGGTCATCACAATGCTTCATTTCGTGATCACAAAGCATGGACATGGGTTATAGTCAGTCGATCACAAAAAAAATTAGCTACAACAACAACGAATTGAATATTCATTAAAAGTAGCTTTCCTAAAATTGTCGATGAAACTTATATATATGTTTTGTTGACGTGACTCGCGAGGGTATCAAGTATCAACGAGTCATGACAACATTTTACCGAATTACTTTTAAACCATAAAAATGGTTATAACACAGTAACACACTCTACTTGTACGTAGTCATGTCTATTCGTTTCCTCATTTTTTTTTATATAGTTAATCAATAACTAAACATTTTATTGCAGTTACTTTTAAACAATGAAAAACATTTAATTAAAAAGAAAAAGAAATAAAAACAGATTACTATAATAAAGAAATAATTGAAAGGAGGTTGGAAAGAAGGTGGGGTATGATCAGAGTTTTGTTACACCCAATATTCTCATTGGGATTGGTGGTAAAAAAGACCTCTTTTTCCTATATATATATACTCCCTCTTCTCTCCTATCTTCACCTCACCCACCTCTGTCTCATAATCATACTAACCAACCCTCCACACATGGTGATCAGTGTGTTTCCAACAACTCTTTTATCAGGGTTTTTGCCAAGAAGATGATTGCTTGCTTGAAAAAAAATGGTGCTTTTTCTGTTCTTCCACAGCTTTCTTGAACTGCATGGTTCGATCAGTTCAATCTTGATCTGTATTGCGTTCTTTTTTGGTTCAAGTCTTTGCGGTTCAATAAAGCTGTGGGAAGATAGAGACAGGATCAAACCACAACATTAAAATCAAGAAAAAGTACAAAATATTTCACCAGATCTACTCTTTGCATGGTATATATATCTCTGATCTCCATCTTTCTTCTTGTTCTTGGATTTCTTTTTTACTTTGTTTATATTTATGATTTATGATTTAATTCGCTGTTATCTGTCTGTGAGTTTGGGATCTTGTGATTAGGGTTCTTGAAAGTAATTAAGATACCCATTTAATTTTCTCTAAATATATAATTTTTTTAGGTTATATTCAGGTCTTAATTATCAGATCTATGTATATTACATGAAAATTTCATTCTTAATTCTTTATATGTTATAAAAACCATTCATTTATATGCTTAGAACAAAAAATTAAAGCTAGGATGCTAATCTAAATACTCAAAGATGTTAAAAAGTTTGGTAGCTAATTAAATTTCACCAATTGGGATGATATGATTAATTAAACAACTAGAGTTTCAATTTTATATTCGTATATCGTGTGTTAAACTAAAGTTTAATTTGACGGTGTGTGATCGATAAAAATTGAATAAGGTTTCTCTGATCTTCAGAAGTATTCACCAGGGATGTTAAATCTCACCATGAAACCTCTTTGGATCGACGATTTTCCTGAAAATCTTGCCATGTAACCTCTTTGGATCTTCATAACTATTCATTGGGTGGGTATATACATGTTGTAGGGTTTGTAAAATAAATTGTGGATTGGTCCACACAGGCCGGGATCGATGATTGTTTCCCTTTATCACATGAACGCAGTCACTGATCGACTTAGATTACAATTTTACAAACAGTTTCATTAAAGTCATTTATGTGAATTAGGTACGTATTATACATTAAGTAAAGTACATGCATATGTGCAAATTTCCCAAAAATATTAACTTCAAGAAATCTTTATCTTTCAATTCTATGATTAAATTTTCAATTACTAAAAGTGAAGTTTCCGGAAATGGATCTGAAACTAAATGGGTAATTGGTTTTCACAATATTCAAATGCTCGATCTTCCAAGTTGGAAAAAGTGAAATCACATGAGATCGATTTGATTATGAATTTTACCATGGTATATATTGTATAAAAAGGAATACCAACCAAAACATCTAAGGAAAAATGTACATCAATATGCCTTGGTGAAATTGGTTTTCCCTGAAAGATCAAATCTTTTATTTCTTGAATCTGTCCCATTTGATACGGTACGAAGTGAAAGCTCATCATGGTGCACACGGATTGAAACGTCTATTGTTCGATCACAAAAAAAAAAAAAAGAAAAAAGGTAAGCTTGTTGTTTGCTAGCTACAAGCCTACAAGGCTCAAAAGGTCCATGGTAAGAATAGTTTTATCAATGTTGTTTGTCCTAAATCATATCATATTTATATTTTCTAACACATTTTCTTTTGGTTAGATAAAAGTAATTAAAATTGAAGATAAAATGTAATGGAAAATAGATGTTATTATGATAAAACCACTTGAATCTCAGTTTATATAATCCCAATAATATATTATATTCTAAGAAAAATATTTATTTTTCAAAAAGAAAGTTAAGGTTTCAACTCACTTGTCCTTAGACCTTGGATGCTAATGCTTTTTTTCCTTGGGATCAAGAAAATCCTTATGGATTATGGAATTATTGTTTTAATGCATATGCATGCTTTAATTGAGAGTTGTGCAAAATCCAGAATTTCAGTTTAAATGTTGGATTAAAGTTAAACATATGTGATTAGATTAACATCTTTGAAACCACTTTTACTTCAATCACCAATATTTAAAAGATTAATCCTTTTATAATTATAATGAAATGTAATTAAAATCCGCAATTGTAGCTGCAACGGTCACATGTTGTCTTTTTAACCTAGATTTGCTGGTATTAATTTTACTGAGTTTTCCGTGTATTTCTGTATGTATTAGATTACTCAGATAACATACATTTTTTTTCTTCTTTTTTCCTTTTTATATAAGTGTAAGCTTATTTTAATCATGCATCAAAAATTATGGAAAAAAAAATTGAGTTTTTAGATTGTAATTTTGAGTATGGTTCAACACTCCATTTATCTTTTTGACATAAAGATAAAGATAGAGAAGGATAGGGAAATGAGATTAGACACCATTTGCTTTTGTTGAGTGTTTGATTGACAAGAAAGTTTTTTGTTCTCTTTAGAAAAAATAAAATAAAAATAATATATAGGAATTTATAATGTAAATTTAATTTCAAGAAAAGAGAAGCTTACTTGGACTATTGAAGAAAGTTAGAATTGATATATGGTTGTCTTTCATACTATTATGTCTCTCTTTTCTTCATGATATGAAATGTTGGCCCAAAGGAATAGCTATTGGTTCACATTTTTGGCTATTAGCACACACACAGCCTCTTTTAACTTTATTTTTATTCAAAAGATCTACTTTTTTATTTTATTTTAACTTTTAATTTCAAATGATCCATGACACTACCCAATCAAGGATGGAGCATATGTTCTCTACACATAGACCTTTTTTTAAATTATTGAAATATTTCATATATATATATATATATATATATATATATATATATATATATATATATATATATATATATATATATATATATATATATATATATATATATATATATATATACATATACATATACATATACATATATAGTATATATTAGACCTGGCAATATGGGATACGACACGACAGACACGACACGTATACGACACGAAATTTTCGTGTACAGGTTTGGGTAATTCGTGTTTCGTGTCAAAACAGGTTGACCTGTTTTTGAAATTCGTGTTTCGTGTCTTACACGTGTCAAACACGAATTTACCTGTATAAACCTGTATAAGACACGTGTAAAATACGTGTGACACGGATGACACGTCTAAGACACGCTTGACACGTCTAAGACACAGAATTCAAATAAAATTAGGATTTTTAAACATTTTTAATTTCATATTCAAAAATCAAAATACATATTAGATCTAGGGTTTTAGTGTTTCACATATCCTCACATTTCACATTTTCACTCCACCGTGCGTTGCCTCACTGCCTCCAGCCCTCCCTCATTCCCTCTGTCCCTCACCTTCGGCCATCAACACCAGCGGCGGCGGCGGCGACCAGGCACCAGCGGCGGCGTCCCTCTCCTCCCGGTTCTGCCTCCCTCTCGGCCTCTCCTCAGCGGTTCTGCCTCCCTCTCCTCGCGGTTCTGCCTCCCTCTCCTCCAGATCTCCGACTTGCTTCGAGTTCGATCTCCTCCAGATCTCCGACTTGCTTCTGCCTCCCTCTTCTCCTTCTGAACCGGCCGCGCACATCATCATAGCTTCGGAGGATTTCATGGCTTCTAATACTTTGGTATAAAAGTTAATGTGTTTATGTTTATGTTTTCACATAATAATATGTTTTGGATGTTGGATTCTTGGAATTAGATCATGTTTTGGAAGATGAAATTTTGAATTTATAAGTTTATATTTTTGTTAAAAATTCGTGTCTAATTCGTTTACAGGTCGTGTATTCGTGTGACACGACTAAATTGCGTGTCGTGTCACAGGTAACACGAATTTTTTTCGTGTCGTGTACAGGTTTCATAACCAGACACGTATTTTATTTCGTGTCGTGTACAGGTTTGGCAAATTCGTGTCGTGTAAAATTCATGTCTGACCTGTGACACGACACGAATACACGAATTGCCAGGTCTACCCTTTAGGGACCAATTGAGACAAAACACCCTAATTTGTGGATGGTCAAATAATGTAAACCTAATAAAAGTCTACACAAGAGTTTCTTTGCTTGTGAATTATGATTTGTGAAGGTGGGGAAACCTTATAAGATAAAGATTATATATATATATATATATATATATATATATATATATATATATATATATATATATATATATATATATATATATATATATATAGGGGTTCAATGGAAAACCACAATGCATCTGAAAACTTGTGAAAACCGCACTGCACCACCACAAATGCATCAAATTTTCCGCGTGATGCATCAAATTTCCCGTGTGGTGCATCAAAATCCTGCGTGATGCATCACCTTATTTACGATCATGCCACCGTATTTTTCATGAAGTGCACCAAATCGGACGGTATGCATAGGTTTCCATAGTTTTCACGTGCATAGTGGTTTTCCATTGAACCCACCCATATATATATATATATATATATATATATATATATATATATATATATATATATATATATATATATAGGGAGGTTCCATTGAGAACTTTTGTGCATCGAGGCACAAAAGAACCTCCATTGGCCATTGGATGAAAAGAATGTGTGGATTAGATCAAATGGCAAAAGGGTAATTAAATAGAAAGTTTTATGCATCAACTGCACATAATAAAATTCACGGAGGGGTAAAACAGGAATTATGCAATCCTTATTTAATTATTACACTTCCAAAATTAACAAAAATAATACAAATTCAAAATACATCAAAATACATGCATATCGTTCATCTCTTCCAAAAATAAATCATGCATATCGTTCATCTCTTCCAAAATCAAAATACATCATAATACAAACATGAATCGTTCATACAAACATAAATCATGCATATCGTTCATCTCTTCCAAAATCAAGAGGGGGCTAAGAGAGAGGAGAGAGAGAGAGATAGAGAGAAAGAGGGAGTGGTTTTAGGAAAGAAGTTAATGGTGATTTTCATACCAAATTTAGCTATTAATTATCTTAAAAACATTTAAATTCAAAAATAATTTTCATACATTTAATATCCCCTAAATGCCCTTTGTGCACCATTGGTAGATAGTTCGATGCACAAAAGTTCTCAATGGTGCCTCGATGCACAAAAGTTCTCAATCGAACCCACCCTATATATATATATATATATATATATATATATATATATATATATATATATATATATATATATATATATATATAATCAGGTTCATCAGCGTACCCTAATGTGAATGATCATTCACATATATTTTTTTTGAATAGACATGTATAAGACAACATTATAAGACTTTTTTTCAAAAGGAGCAACATCATAAATCTTGTGAATGGTAAAAAAAGATCATGTGAATGGTCATTCACACCATTCACATGGTGTGAAATGACCATTCACATGGATGACCATTCACATAAATATGCATTGAGCATTCACATAATTCTTAAGAACACAGAAAGTGTGAATCTACGTGAAAATCATATATCATGCGTGTAACATTAAATTAAACATAGTTATGAGAAAATTTTAAAAAAAGTTTTTTAAGGTTGGTACCTTTAGGTGCACTTGATTTCGAGATGTACCTTTTTGAACCTGAATATATATATATATATATATATATATATATATATATATATATATATATAGAGAGAGAGAGAGAGAGAGAGAGAGAGAGGTTCAATGGAAAACCAACATGCATCGGAAAACCTCAATGCACCACTACAAATGCATCACAATTCCCGCGTAATGCATCAAATTCCCCGCGTGATGCACCAAATTCCCGCGTGATGCATCAAATTCCCGCGTGACAAATTCCCGCGTGATGCATCACCTGATCCAATGACTATAAAGTGATTCTCGGGTTTTCCGATGTATATAGGTTTTCCATTGAACTCACCCCTATATGTTTGTGTGTGTGTGTGTGTGTTTGTGTATCTATTAATTTCATGAAAAGACACTACAATAATTGTTGGCTCTAGCAGCAACGTCATTAGCAGTATAAAGTTATTTAATTAGAACTAGAGTTAAGATTTATAAGTTTTTAAATCAATAATAGTTACACATAATCAATATTCTCATATATGATATAAAAAACTTATAAATCTTAATTATGTGATTCCATTTCATTATAACAGATGTCTCATTATATCCTTAATTGTGAATTATATATATCATCTTCAAATGATTGTAATTATTATATTTTGTTAATAAAAGTTAGTTTATTTGTTTATTATGCTTTAAATTCAAACATCTAATCTATGCACTACCAAAAAAATGGCATTTAGCGACATAGTCAGCGACATTTTTAGCGATTTTTTTTATGTTAGTGACATTTTTAGTGATATCAAAGGAGGTGTCGCTATAAATGCGTCGCAGATTTTAGTGACATCAAAAGACAGGTCGCTAAAATTTTTGACACCTTTAGCGACTTCTGGTAAAAGTGTCGCTATCTAGAATTATGTCACTATTAGTGTCATTGTTTGTGTCGCTGTTCTTTAATTATGTCACTAGTTGTGTTGTAATCTGTGTCACTACTATCGCATGTTGTTACTAGTTGAATCACGAATTGTGTCGCTATTTTTAAATGATGTTGCTAGTTGAGTTATTGTCTATGTCACTATTTTTGGATGATGTCGCTATTTAAGTAGCTAAACATGTCACTGTTAACGAATATTGTTGCTAATGACATTACTGTTTGTGTCACTTTTCTTGAATAATGTTGCTAGTTGTGTTGCTTATGATGTCGCTATTATTGAATGTTGTCGCTAGTTGCATCACTATTTATGTTGCTATTGTTGAATGATGTCCCTAGTTGAGTTGGTGTATGTCATCATGTGTGTCGCTATCATTAAATGATGTCGCTAATTGTGTTATTGTTTGCATCACTATTATTGATTAATGTTGCAACATGTGTCGCTATTCTTGAGTGGTGTCACTACTCATGTTACTATATTTGTCGCTATATTTGATTTACGTCACTATGTGTGTCGAAATTTGAGTCACTGTTTTTATATGATGTCGCTATTTTTTTTTTAATACTGTTGCTATAATCAATCAAATTATCACAACTATATTATTAACAATTATATTTTATCAAAAACTACAATCGAGGAAAATCTATTGTTTATTTATTTCATCAAACTATATTATTAACAATTATTTAAAAAGTAGGTTATTTGTATTCAATACGACAAAATTGTTTTATATCAACTAAACTACCTATGCTCTTCTTGGCCAATATTGGAGAACGTCTAGAAGTCTTTCAGTGGCCCTTTGCATCTCTTCAGTCACGGTGCGTCGTAAATTTTCCTCCAACTCATCAATTCTTTGTGCTTGTTCCAATTGTAGCTTTGATGATTTCTTGTTCTTCTTGTTGTCGTTGCACTATCTCTCGTATATTATTCCAATCTGTATTACTAGAATTGTTGACCGAAGGTTCCTCATTGTTGTTGTGAAGAACAAAATTATCAACACTTGACCTCAATCCATAGACTCTGCCATTTTTTGAGCCGACAATGTCTAGCCATCTTGGGTATTTTGCCTGTTTGTTAAACAAATAAACAAAGCTCTGTTTGAAGCAGGGCCATATTATATATATATATATCAAAAACATAGGTATATATATAACTTAATTAATTTATAAGTTAATATATAATAAATAAAGCAAGCAAGAGGTTGAAAGGAACATTCAATTTCTTACACTTACCACTTACACACCAGTTACCCCAGTACCTACTTTTCACATATTTTTAATACTTCCATTCAATTTCTTCCACATTTAATCAATACACATGCAGTACAATTAGATTTGCTACACAAGAACTAAACACAACAGGTAGCAATTTCACAGTTCATACTTACATATTTCTCATTAAATAGAATAGTTAATTAGTTTCTCCATGTACATCTTAGATTTTACTGAAAAGGTCAGATGCATAATGCATGTGAAATGTCAGCAAAGCAACCATCATCATTGGTTTGATGTCGATACAAAGTAACATTTCAACTTTATAACTAATGTACTATGTAAGGGTTTCCTTTAAACCACAATATGTTAAGTCGATAACAAAAAAACGTCATCTTGGACAGTAATTTGAAGTTGAAGGAAAAGCAGAAAATCCCGTTTGGCGACCAAACAAGCAGGGTAAAATACTAATCAAGCTGTTTCCAGTCCTTCACTGAGCCACCAGTGTCTATATATAATACTTTGCACTATTTGTGGGAACCTCAGATCAGCTCCTCTTTGAGTAGATCGTAATCGAGTAGAAATCACATATCTTTTTTGCTAAAAAGTGATATATTCATACCAACTAAAGAGGCTTGTTTATAATATTAGAAAACACTGATCTCATTTATCTAATATAAACTAAATCATTTACCTTTAGTTCAGACAATTTGACAAATAATTTCTCATGCATGTAAGTTTCCAATTCCATCTCAACAAAAATTATTACAAGTCATGATTCGAGAACGAACCACACACAATAGAACAGATCAAAAGTGATCTGCCAGAACCAAAATAAGAGAATCTTCAAAGGTAAATCAAGCAAGTAAGCAAACCGAAATTCCAATACACCCTAAACGAGGAAGTAGAATATGGGTGCCGAAACTCACAATCTATTTTCTGCTGTTTAAACCTTAAATGCAAGAGAAGAGGAAACCAAATCAGTAAATGTATACACTAACCCAACACACTGTATACATGCAATGCAAGAGAAGAGGAAACCAGACAACCTCCACCCATGCTGCTGGCTACTGCTATCTGATATCTATTGAAACACCCATACAACTAATACGAGTATTTCGATACTATTATACGTTAATTTATACAGAGTACTTGCGGAAATACGATCAAATTAAAACTTTTGCAATTAATAATCCTCAACGTGATTCCAAACACTTTGCATGAGACACAACAGAGTGTCGGAAATCACGGAGCAATGTAACTGGGGTTACAAGATTAAGTTATCAATTTAGTTACAAACGAATTAATAAACAGCAACTAATTCGCGTAAGTCCAAAAATGGAAGTCTGCTACTCCCGCCCCAATCATCTACAAAATGTTGAGCTCCTATCCGAGCTCCAAACGATATCTAACAACTCGGGCCAGCCGGGTCTTTGCCCTTAACAGATCCTGAAAAGAAATAACAACTATCGGGTAAACAACAAAGTTGTTTAGTGAGATTCTAGATTAAAGTACCATGCGATATATGAATGATGCCATGCAATGCCATGAATTCGACTAACAATTTTGGAGGCCAACTAATGGCTATAAGCTACCACATTGCGGTTACCATACACAAGCTTACCGTACAATGGGTTTACAATCTACTGCTCGATTACCACACCACAGGCTTATCGATATGCAGTTTACAATGATGCCATACGATTACCACCACAGGCTTATCGTTTTACAGGCAATAATGGTTACCACACTCAGGCTTACCATTATGATTCCGCTAGGTTACCACACTCAGGCTTACCGTCTCGGCGGAGAGGTCAAACGAACGATCAACAACTTATCAACCGAGTGATAAACAATAATTATGATGTATGTGATGGCAAAGCATGAAAATGACAATAATGATACGAAAGCAGTAACATACAATTCATGATATGCATGCAAATACGTTAATACTAGAACTCACTGTGATACACAATACGCTCTCGGCCTCAAAACCGAGTTATAATTGTCAAGGTAGGAGTGATAGTCTCCACGTGACTTAACCCGTCAAATCCCCTACAAGTTGGTTCATAATATAATATTATAAGTATCACCGTTTATAATTTCTCAACTTTGATTCGGATATATTAGTCGTAAGATCTAATTAATTTCGGCCTCGATCTACATAATTATTTTGGGCTAATTTTCTTCACAATTGGTGACAAAAGTTATTATGACAAACGATCCCAAGGACTAATTAAAATTACAATTTCTGACCGGAACTGGGCTCACGTTCCCATCCGAATTCGGATCAGCACCAGCCGGACTTCGGATCATCCGAGTTCGGGTCAGGGACCATCCGAATTTCGGACCAACTCGTCTGAGGTACGGCCCGAACTCGGTCCTAGGCACATCCGAATTTCGGACCTACACATCCGAATTTCAAGCCATCCGAATTCTTTAACTTAGAAATTTTTCTTTCAAAATCCAGGGCAACTCGGGTGCAGGTCTGCACTTTTGTCCCTTCGAATTTAATGCTCAAAACTACCAAAACTTTTCATATTTATTACAAACGGTTTGGGGTCATTCCCAAACATATATATACCCTTTATAACACATTTTAAGCTGTCAAAAACACCATTTTATTCCTTTTGAATCATCAAGAGTTCATAAACTCCATTTTCGGGTTTTTGAGCTAAAACCCATCAAAATCCATAAAACTTGAAAAATATGTTTTAAAATGATGATTCTAACTATATTTCATTATCATAACTCAAGATCTAACGATTTCTCCATAACATTCATAAAAACCCATTTGGGTTTCTCATCTTCTTCGTATGAAGATGGAGAGGAGAAGAAAATAAAATAGCAAGATTTATAGACAAGAGTGGTTACCTCTTGGATCTTTCAAAAAACGACGAAGCTTTCAACAAAAAGCCGATTTTTGGCTTCTCCTTCTTCTTCTTCTCTTCTCTTTTCTCTCTATTTGGAGTTTTTGAAAAAGATGAACACACACACATAAAGTGTGTGTGTCTGCGTATAATATAAGTCAAAAAGAAGAAGATTTTCTTCTTATTTTTCTTTCCAACCCACAACTTTTACCTATTTACCATTTATACCTTGGAATTATTAGCATTTCTTTTAAAGTCCTTTTTATATATTCAAGGCATATATCATAATTATCCACACACACTTTTATTTATGTGTTTGAGACAAATTAGTATCTCGAATCGTATTTCGTTACAATAAATATTAATTATTAATTATATAAAATTTGGGCCGTTACAATTCCTCCCCTCTTAAAAGGATTCCGCCCACGGAATCAGTTTCTTTCAAACAGAGCGGGGTATTTGGCCACCATTTCAGCCTTTGTCTCCCAAGTCATCAGATATCCACAGTGGTGCTTCCAACAAACGAGCACCATCTCAATCTCCTTATTCCTTAGGTTGATTACTTTGTCGCCGATAATCTTTCGGGTTCTTCGACATAACGCAACCGCTCATCGATTTGCACATCGTCCAATGGAACGGTCACTGCAGGATTGATCGGACTTCGCTTCAAATAGCTAACGTGAAAGGTGTTATGAATTCCTGCCAACTCAGCGGGCAGATCTAACTTATAAGCTTGAGCACCGACACGCTCGGTAATAGGAAACGGTCCAACATATCGAGGACTTAACTTTCCTCGCTTTCCGAATCTCATAATTCCCTTCCACGGAGATACTTTCAGCATCACTGATTCTCCCACTGCAAACTCAATATCTTTATGACGTTTGTCCGAATATGCTTTCTGTCGATCTTGGGCAGCTTTGATCCGCTCACGAATAATCTGGATCTTATCATGTGTCTCTTGAAGCAATTCGGGGCCCGCTAACGGTTTCTCGCCTGCTTCTCGCCAACACGTCGGGGTTCGACACTTTCGGCCATACAACGACTCATACGGAGCCATCTTTATCGAAGAATGATAACTATTGTTGTAGGCGAATTCTACAAGTGGCAAGTGCGTATCCCAATTTCCACCAAGCTCGATCACGCACGCACGCAACATATCTTCCATTGTTTGATTAGTGCGCTCGGTCTGGCCGTCGGTCTGGGGACGAAACGCCGTACTCAAATTGACACGCGTCCCCAACTGATCTTGCATACTTTGCCAAAATCTCGAAGTAAACCTCGAATCACGATCCGAGACGATAGATTTTGGAATCCCATGACGTACAATAATTTCATCGATGTACATTCGCGCCAATCTTTCCAAAGGAAAGTTTTCTCGTATCGGCAAGAAGTGTGCAGATTTCGTCAGTTGATCCACAATAACCCATATAGCGTCATGTTGTCTTTGGGTCTTCGGAAGCTTCACCACAAAATCCATCGTGATGTGGTCCCACTTCCATTCGGGTATCTCGAGGGGTTGCAAATTTCCAGACGGCTTTTGGTGTTCGGCCTTGACTCGCAAGCAAGTCAAACACTTTTCAACATGATTACCAACGTCTCGCTTCATTCCGGGCCACCAATATTCGGATTTCAAATACTGATACATTTTTGAACTCCTGGGGTGAATTGAGAACTTCGAATTATGGCCATCCTCTAAAATTGTTTTGCGCACATCACCAATCTTCGGTACCCAAATACGATCCCTAAACATTTTCAACCCATTGCTACCCTCGGTTAACAGCATGCTTTGACCAACCATTCTCTCAGACTTAATATTTTCCTCTTTAAGGCCTTCGACTTGCCATTTCCGTATGTCGTCAAGGATAGAGGAACTCACTACCACATGCGTTAGCGCATAACAAGTCGCTTCCGGGTATCTCTTTCGGCTTAAAGCATCAGCCACTACATTGGCTTTTCCAGGGTGATAAAGGATTTCACAGTCATAATCCTTAATCAACTCCACGGCACGTCGCTGACGCATGTTTAACTCTTTCTGATCGAAGATATGTCTCAAACTTTTATGATCAGTAAACAACTGGCACCTAGTACCATATAAGTAATGCCGCCAGATTTTTAAAGCAAACGTGACAACATCTAACTCCAAGTCATGAGTCGGACGACTCTTTTCATAATCCTTTAGCTGTCTTGATGCATACGCTATCACTTTTCCTCGTTGCATTAGCACACAACCCAATCCATTTATCGAGGCATCGCTATAAACGGCAAAATCTTCGTTTCCTTCCGGCAACGCAAGCACAGGAGCGTCAGTCAACCGACTCTTCAAAATTTGAAACGCCTCAATCTGTGGCTTTTCCCACACAAACTTCGCATTCTTACGAGTCAACGAAGTGAGTGGGACGGCTATTTTAGAGAAATCTTGGATGAATCGTCGATAATAGCCGGCCAATCCAAGGAAGCTACGAATTTCAGCAACATTTCTCGGCGCTTCCCAACTTTTAATGGCCTCGATCTTGGAGGGATCCACAGAAACACCCTCACAAGATATAACATGCCCTAAAAATTGCACTTGTCGTAGCCAAAACTCGCACTTGGAGAATTTGGCATACAACTGTTCGCCTCGAAGAAGTTCGAGCAATTGTCTCAGATGAACTGCATGATCCTCCTCCGTCTTAGAATACACCAAGATGTCGTCGATAAACACTATAACCGACTTGTCAAGCATTGGACGGCACACCCGATTCATTAAATCCATAAAGGCTGCAGGAGCATTAGTGAGCCCAAAAGGCATCACTAAGAACTCGTAATGTCCATATCGGGTCCGAAACGCAGTTTTTGGCACATCTTCTTCACGAACTTTAAGCTGATGATACCCTGAACGAAGGTCTATTTTCGAAAAGTAAGCAGCTCCTTGTAGTTGATCGAACAAGTCATCAATACGAGGCAAGGGATACTTATTCTTTATAGTCACCTTGTTCAATTCTCTATAATCTATGCACATTCGCAAGGTTCCGTCTTTCTTCCGTACGAATAGAACCGGAGCACCCCAAGGCGAGGTACTCGGCTGAATGAACCCTTTCTCTAATAATTCCTCCAGTTGTGCCATCATTTCCTTCATTTCCGAAGGTGCTAAGCGATACGGGGCTCGCGCAATTGGTGCAGCTCCCGGCACCAATTCAATCCGAAATTCTACGGATCGATCCGGTGGTAATCCCGGTAAGTCATCAGGAAACACGTCGGGATATTCATTAACCACTGGTACATCCTTGAGGTTTTTCCCTTCTTTCTTAGTATTTAACACACAAGCCAAGAAGCATTGACAACCCTTACTTAAACTTTTCCGAGCCTTAGCCACCGAAATCACTGCGGCTTCCCTTTTACGTCTATCCCCATACACAAATATTTCTTCGCCTTCCGGCGTGAACAAACGAACGATTCTATTAGCACAAGCAATAGTGGCAAGGTTATTGGCCAACTAATCCATGCCAGCTATTACATCAAATTCTTTGGTGTCTATGGGGACAAGGTCAATATCAAAATTATGTCCGTCTAGGGTCAGCACACAATCGTAGTATATTTGGGTGGCACTGACCGATTTTCCGCTTGCCACATCAACAGATAATGGAAAAGGCATTAAAGAAGGTATAATATCTAACTTTCGTGCAAATGCTTTGGAAATAAAAGACACACTTGCACCAGAATCGAACAATACTACAGCAGGTAAGGAATTTAGGAGAAAAGTACCGGTTACGACATCCGGAACATCTTGCGCCTCAGCAGCTGTAATCTGATAGACTCTGGCTTGAGGCTTGGGTGGATTCCCCTTTGATTGGGAGGAACCACCCACAAAACTGGGCTTTGCAACTGAGCCTTTACTTTCCGATGTCGCCAACCTCTTCTTGGGGCAATTCCGAGCAAGGTGGCCCACCTGGCCACATTCGTAGCTCGCATCAGTTCTTTTGGGGCACACAGGACGTATGTGTCCCTCTTCCCCACATCCATGGCAAACAATAGGGGACAAACATTCCCCACGATGAAGTTTCCCGCAACGGTTACACGTAGGCACCGAATTGGAAAACTGAGATTTGGACTGAGAGTTGTTGGAGCTAGCAGGCTTCTTTGAGTGCCTTGACGATTGGGAACGTGAACGGGAGTCCACGTTCTTCGAAAATGATTGCTGGGGTTGCTTAAACGTCCCCGACGAAGACTCAACCTTCGCTTTCTTTGATCCTGATAATTCCTGTTCCCTACGGAACAATTCATATTCTCGGAGTCGCGCATACTCCACAGCTTTCTCGAAAGATTCAACTGCGCGAACCGTTACCATCTCGCGGATCTCACTCCGCAGTCCCTCAACAAAATAATCAGTCTTTTGCTTTTCGTCAGCAATCACTGACCCTACAAACATCGCCTTCGAGTTAAACTCGATCAGATAATCGTCCACTGATAGCTCTCCTTGCTGAAATGTCAGGAAGTCTCTTTTTATCTTCTGTACCGCAACAGCCGGACAGAAATGCTTGTCAAACCTGGTTTTGAATTCTTCCCAGGTCATCTTAGCCACGGCGTCTAAGCCCAAAATCTCCGCTTCGGAATCCCACCAAGTTAAAGCAGGACCAACAAATTGTGCAGTTGCGTACTGCACCTTTTTCTCATCATTGACATCGGTGACTCGGAATAACTTCTCAATTGCCTTGATCCAGTCCAAGGCCTCCACAGTAGTTGCTCGTCCATTGAACGCTGGAGGACGACAACCAATAAAGTTCTTATACGACATTCCCCTTTTTGACTTAGAGGAGCCGTGCTTCCGTTCCTTATCTTTCTTGGGCCTTTCTGCCCTACTTCCACTTCCAGCGCCTTCCGTATTATCGTTACTTGCTTGCTCCCCTTCAGCATTATTTTTCTTTCCTTGAACGTTCTGGGAAGCAAGTAGTTGGGTCATTAGCTCATTCTGCTGGCGATTTTGCTCCAGCATTTGAGCCATCATCTGCATCATTTGGTCCTCTCTGGACCCTCCACCAGTACGGAAACTGGATTCATTTTCATAATCTGGAGACTGATCCCTGCCTCCCCCATCATTTGAATGTTCTACCTCCTGGTGTAGAACGCGATTCGACTGGTTATCCGACATTGTCTGCAACCAACAGTTACAGGTCGGTTCAACACTTCTTTCACACCAAAGTGTGCACATGAAATTTATTTGTATGCATATGTATATATATATAATTATGCTTACGTCAAGTCATAATCTCAAAAGTCTACCCAATATTATCCCATCCTAGGCCAAAGGTCAATTGTAATTGTTATAATATTGCCGCCTAGGTGGGTCAATAACAGCATCTGAAACCGTGCTCAGAGTAGAGTATCGTCGACTATACTCTGTCTATGAGCTCCAGCTCTGATACCAAATTGAAACACCCATACAACTAATACGAGTATTTCGATACTATTATACGTTAATTTATACAGAGTACTTGCGGAAATACGATCAAATTAAAACTTTTGCAATTAATAATCCTCAACGTGATTCCAAACACTTTGCATGAGACACAACAGAGTGTCGGAAATCACGGAGCAATGTAACTGGGGTTACAAGATTAAGTTATCAATTTAGTTACAAACGAATTAATAAACAACAACTAATTCGCGTAAGTCCAAAAATGGAAGTCTGCTACTCCCGCCCCAATCATCTACAAAATGTTGAGCTCCTATCCGAGCTCCAAACGATATCTAACAACTCGGGCCAGCCGGGCCTTTGCCCTTAACAGATCCTGAAAAGAAATAACAACTATCGGGTAAACAACAAAGTTGTTTAGTGAGATTCTAGATTAAAGTACCATGCGATATATGAATGATGCCATGCAATGCCATGAATTCGACTAACAATTTTGGAGGCCAACTAATGGCTATAAGCTACCACATTGCGGTTACCATACACAAGCTTACCGTACAATGGGTTTACAATCTACTGCTCGATTACCACACCACAGGCTTATCGATATGCAGTTTACAATGATGCCATACGATTACCACCACAGGCTTATCGTTTTACAGGCAATAATGGTTACCACACTCAGGCTTACCATTATGATTCCGCTGGGTTACCACACTCAGGCTTACCGTCTCGGCGGAGAGGTCAAACGAACGATCAACAACTTATCAACCGAGTGATAAACAATAATTATGATGTATGTGATGGCAAAGCATGAAAATGACAATAATGATACGAAAGCAGTAACATACAATTCATGATATGCATGCAAATACGTTAATACTAGAACTCACTGTGATACACAATACGCTCTCGGCCTCAAAACCGAGTTATAATTGTCAAGGTAGGAGTGATAGTCTCCACGTGACTTAACCCGTCAAAACCCCTACAAGTTGGTTCATAATATAATATTATAAGTATCACCGTTTATAATTTCTCAACTTTGATTCGGATATATTAGTCGTAAGATCTAATTAATTTCGGCCTCGATCTACATAATTATTTTGGGCTAATTTTCTTCACAATTGGTGACAAAAGTTATTATGACAAACGATCCCAAGGACTAATTAAAATTACAATTTCTGACCGGAACTGGGCTCACGTTCCCATCCGAATTCGGATCAGCACCAGCCGGACTTCGGATCATCCGAGTTCGGGTCAGGGACCATCCGAATTTCGGACCAACTCGTCTGAGGTACGGCCCGAACTCGGTCCTAGGCACATCCGAATTTCGGACCTACACATCCGAATTTCAAGCCATCCGAATTCTTTAACTTAGAAATTTTTCTTTCAAAATCCAGGGCAACTCGGGTGCAGGTCTGCACTTTTGTCCCTTCGAATTTAATGCTCAAAACTACCAAAACTTTTCATATTTATTACAAACGGTTTGGGGTCATTCCCAAACATATATATACCCTTTATAACACATTTTAAGCTGTCAAAAACACCATTTTATTCCTTTTGAATCATCAAGAGTTCATAAACTCCATTTTCGGGTTTTTGAGCTAAAACCCATCAAAATCCATAAAACTTGAAAAATATGTTTTAAATGATGATTCTAACTATATTTCATTATCATACTTCAAGATCTAACGATTTCTCCATAACATTCATAAAAACCCATTTGGGTTTCTCATCTTCTTCGTATGAAGATGGAGAGGAGAAGAAAAATAAAATAGCAAGATTTATAGACAAGAGTGGTTACCTCTTGGATCTTTCAAAAACGACGAAGCTTTCAACAAAAAGCCGATTTTTGGCTTCTCCTTCTTCTTCTTCTCTTCTCTTTTCTCTCTATTTGGAGTTTTTGAAAAAGATGAACACACACACATAAAGTGTGTGTGTCTGCGTATAATATAAGTCAAAAAGAAGAAGATTTTCTTCTTCTTTTTCTTTCCAACCCACAACTTTTACCTATTTACCATTTATACCTTGGAATTATTAGCATTTCTTTTAAAGTCCTTTTTATATATTCAAGGCATATATCATAATTATCCACACACACTTTTATTTATGTGTTTGAGACAAATTAGTATCTCGAATCGTATTTCGTTACAATAAATATTAATTATTAATTATATAAAATTTGGGCCGTTACATCTATCATCTGTCATTATTCATTATTCATTCATATATATATATATATGAAAACCAA
This sequence comes from Centrapalus pauciflorus, assembly GCA_020465985.1. NCBI lineage: Eukaryota > Viridiplantae > Streptophyta > Magnoliopsida > Asterales > Asteraceae > Centrapalus > Centrapalus pauciflorus. Next base: position 160,757 of record JAANYP010007197.1, read on the forward strand.
ATCAGTAAATTTTGTGACATGGTCGCACTAGATTTCATAGAATAAATGAGCGCTTCCCTTGAATTTGTCAATATAATTTGGAGCATTTTATACATATTTATAAGCTTTTAAGCTGAGCTTACATAAATTTGTCACCATAAACTAGTGCTAATATTTATCTTGGTAATTAAGATTTTCTTATGCTTTAATTATAAGATGATTTTCTGAATTCATCAGAAACTCATAGTAGAAAGCATACTTATACAGAGACTAGAAAAACTACCTCATAGGTTTTATACATAATTCAGGAGGAGATAATCTGAGGAGCTTTTGATGCTTGCTAACAATCATAAATGCCACAAAAATAAAAAAGATGCTTTCTCACTATACAATGTACCAAAAAACGACCAACGATATGAAGGAGGAGTAGGAGCAAACTTTAATTGAAGCAGGGCAGAATTGGATTGTAAATTTCATTAAATTTCAGCTAACAATCTCCGACACGCATAACCTTAAATTGAATCCAAAAACACATCAAAGTGCAGCAAAATACATCCTCTCAATTTTGAGCAATTAACAACAGCAGGAGTATATAACTCTAGAGCAAGGAAAACGATGCATACATTTGGGCCATGTAATACATATGATTAGTGAACGTATCTGAAACTTATTAGAACATAATCTTAAAAACAGAGAGAAGTTTTACCTGAAATCGAGATTGTTCTTCAAAGGAATCGATTATGAAGCAAAAAATCGCTAATTCTAGGGTTTGATTAGGAGGCGCAGTCAGATGTGAAACCTGAGCAGGTAGGGAGCCGGCATAGAGACAGGGGCGGAGGTGAAACCTGGAGTAGAAGGCGCAGTCGGATCCGGATCCGGCACCGGTGTTGGTACCGTAGACAAGAGCAGAGGAGAGAGACCAAGGCGACTGAATGTTAGGGGGCTAGCAGATGGAGAGCAGAGGAACTGTCTATTAAATCAATTTTGTTTCTTTTATTTTTTTTAAAGGAAATTTACCAACTTTTAAAATCAGTCAGAATCAGAACAAATGTTTTGAATTTAAAAATTAATGTATACTGATAGATAAGTTATAATTAAAATTATAGTTGCGATAAATGTTAATATTTATAAGCATAAAAGTTAAAATATATAAAATTAAATTTATTTTGGTTTTTCGATTATTAGTCTGTCATCAAAATCGTGAACCTAAACCGAAACTAAATCGAACATAATAGGAAAACCGGTTTGGTTAACCTCTAAATCGGAACGGTTTTTCGGTTTCGGGATTTTTTGAAAACCACTAATGTGAATGTAACAGCGAGTCAGCGACACTATTAGTGACCACTATGCATATGTCACAAATTCAGCGACACACATTGTGTCTTACATATAAATGTCACAAAATTAATCACACACTTAATGACGTGTGTGTATATGTCACAGCTTCAGCGACACACATAGTGTTGTGTATTTAAATGTCGCAAAATCAACGACACACTAAGTGACACATGTGTATATGTCACAACTTCGGCGACACACATAATGTCTTGTAAATAAGAGTCACAAAATTAGCGACACGCTTAGTAACATATGTGTATATGTCGCAAATTCAGCGACATATATAGTGTCTTATATATGAACGACACAAAACCAGCGACGTGTATAACAACTTGTGAGTGTATGTCACAAAATCAACAACATCCATAGTAACTTGTGCATGAATGTTACTAAAAGTAGCAACGCACGTAGAGACGCTGGTGACATCTTCGTCGCAAAACATGTCTCTAAATTTGTCACTAATTTGTGACGTTTAAATACATGTCACTAAAGATGTCGCTGAATGTTGTTTTTTTTGTAGTGAACATTTGTTTCTACACGTGTGACTTGCAAAATGGTCATTTAGAAAAAGTTAACAAAATGCAAACATAACTTTAAGAGAGACACCAATCTTGAAAGCAAACGTTGAAACAATAATCGATTTTATAGAATAGAAAATTAGAAATTGTATCTAAAATTTGATTTTTTTTTGAACAGTAAATGTTAGAGGTTAGTTGTTGCTAGCACCAATGTTAGACACCTTAAGGATGAGGACCAAACCTCTCACCTCCACCTAATGCAAAGCACAAAAAGCAGTTAACTTTGTCTTCTTTATGTAAAAAGAGATTAGTTGACGTATAAGTTGGTTTTTTTCATTGAAAATTTTCAAGTTTAACTACTAATTTCAGTACTTTTTATTATTTATATCACTGTCTTTTATCCTTCTTTGTTAAAATCGTATTAATATATTAACTTTAGTTTTTGAAAATACATATCTTATTTTAAAAAAATTATTTTATTTATTTTTAATATTTCAAAAAAAGTTTAACACATACATAAATCTTTAATAGAACACTAATAAATTAAATAAACAACGTTTTTCTAACCAGACAGTTATGAATTCAAGTCTCACTTATGACAAATATGATAATATAAGATAAATAGGTCGTAGCCGCTATTAGTTGTTCTTTTTATAAATAGTATCAAGGAAATTGCAATCTTAACAAATTAAAAAGAATAAGACATGCAAATTAACAAAAAAACTTATTATATTAAGAAATAGATCATATAATAATAAGATGCAATAATTTTAATACATAAAAATATCTTAATTAAAATTTGTTGACGTTTAATAGATTAATTTACGTAAAAAATTAGAGATTATTGTATTATGATTAATTATTTATAGAATATTTAGATATAAAGTTCATTTGATTTAGAGTAGATTAGATATGAATTGATAATTTGAAATGGATGACTCAAGTGAAATATCGTAGCTAGGGAGGGCAAAAAAAAAAACCGAACCCGACGGGGAAAACCGAGAACCGAATTAAACGGGGCGGGTTTCCCCGAAACCCAATTAAGTTAAACAGGGGACAGGGCGGGTATGGTATTGCTAATACCCGCCCCGTATACCCGATTACATAACCCGTTTAAATCCCCGAATACCCCGACTACTTTTAATAGCAGCATGCTATTTATATTGTATATATATTATATATAAAAGATGAATATTTTATCTATTTTATATATTATACATAAAAATTATTACGTATAATTTAAAAAACTTATTTATTTACATATAATTTAATGAAATAATGTTTTTTTTCGTTATCATTTGATAGGTCTTACAAATTTAATTTAATATTAGTATTGAAATTTTAACATACATGGACGTTTTAAGCTTAAATTATGAACCACGTGATTAAATTTCATATCATTAATTTATAAATGGGTTACCCGATTTCCCGCGGGTTTCCCCGCGTACCCGATGGGTGTAACATCCCGTTTTTGTGATAATTGCGTGTAATTATTTTAGTGGATGTTTAAATAATTATCATTGCGTGGGTCCAATAATAGCCCGAGTAGTGGATTATACGTGTCGGGTTGCGAGTTATGTGTCTCCGGGGTAATAATTAGTGGATTAATTATATATTTGGGTTCGTGGAATTAATTGGGTTAAGTGGATATTTATTGTGAAAATGGGGTATCGGGTTCGGGTTATGGGGTCGGAACCCGCTGAAAATAGAAAATATATGTGCGTATCTTCCCTTTTGTTGTTTCTTCTTTTGGGAACCCTTAAAGAACCAAGTATATGTGTGTGTGATATTATCTTGCTGCTGGAGCTAATAAGAAGCTTGAAGTAGTTACAAAATTGTGATTTAATCCTCCAATCCCTTCAATCTTGTGGTGTTCTAAGCTAAGGTGAGAATTCTTGACTCTAGCCTTGAAAATTCGAGATATATGATGTAGGAATTATGTGAAAGGGTTGTGGGATGTGTATGGTATATAGATATGGGTTATATGTATGCTTCTTGGCTGGAAATCGGTTGCAATGGAGGAGGAAGCTCCTGGACAGCAGCAGATCTGCGAAGAAGGAGGGCCAGACCGCCAGGGAGCGCGGTCGCGCTCGGGGAAGCGTGGCCGCGACGCAAGGGGCAGGGGCGCGGGCGAGTTGGGCAGCGCGGGCGTGTTCGGGGCTTTTGGGCCGGAGTTGTTGGGTTTGATTGGGGTCGGTTCGAGGGTTTTTGGAGTCGGGTTCCGCTTGGGATTTTGGGTTATTTTTCGTTGGGTGTTCGGGAAATTGTTGGAATTATTTTGGGTCGGGTTTTGATCGAGTTCTCGGGGTTTCATCGGGGTTGTTTTCGAGTTAGGGTTTTGGGATTCAGTTGGGGGTTGCTTTTGGGTTCGAGTTAAGCTCATTATGAGTTTGTAATATGTGTTCGTGGATTTGTGTTAACGAGTTGGGATTTGTGTAATTTCAGGGACGAGTCAGCGAGTCGAGCCGAGTCAGAGATTCCGAGATTAGTGGATTGACCAGGTGAGTACCCGAGTTCTTTTTAAACCGCGGGATCGTTTTACGAGTCATAATTGTGCAATTAGTTTCGCGTATGTGTATACTGTGTATTGTGAACGAGACAGGGACGTGAGCCACATGTATGATTCTATCCCTACATATGTGACATATGTTGATGTGCCGCTAGCACACCTTTATTTTAATATAAAAAAGAACGAGACTAACTAAACTGGAACTAGCGGACAAATAGGCAAGTATTACCTATCGTTTGCTAGCATAGCTTAGGTAAGTCCGGGTTGTCGAACTCAGGGACAATTGGTGGATTATGATATAAAACCGTCAGTTAATGGTTAGTGATAATTATAAGTGGATAGTTTTGAAAAGTAAACTTAGATTCAAGAACAAATAACACACTTCAACAATCAATATACTATTAGAAAAAGAAGTTTTGAAAAAACAATCTTGAAAAGGGTAATCATGTGGGAATGCGCCCCCTAAATATTGGATGACCAAACAATACAATCCATTAGAATAACTATCTTGGGAATATAAGAAGTAAAACCATAAAGATCACTCAAATATGAATCAACTCCTTAAAATATACAATTAATGATAAGTAAGCAAAGATCACTCAACTACCGACCTATCACAAATTGCAATGCAAGTAATGACAATAAAATTATAAAGATCACTCAACTATAATTTCATCATCCCACAATCAACAATAAAAATATAAAGATCACTCAAATATATTCTTATTACCGAAAATGCAATCTGAATACTTACATATATTTTCTTGCTATGAAAGGTGTTTATCATCTCACAAATCAAAACACTGTCTAAATTGAGACTCACATCAACAATATAAACGATGTTATAACCTTAATCAAATACATGCAAGTTTTACCCTTTTTACTCTCACAAGCTTAAAAGACTCAATGAAACAAACACATTATTTCATTAAGAACAAATACTAGTTAAACCCAACTCACATTGTGAAAAATCAAGTATTTATGGTAAACACAAGCAAATACATAATCAAATCTATAAATCTTCTTTCAAAGCGAGAAACAACAATGATATTCATCCAACAAAAATAAAACCATCCAATGTTTAGGGTTTACATATCCACATGATTACAAAACAATTACTCCATAGAAGTGGAGAAATACAACTTGTTCATCATAAACATAGAAAGATTACACATAACCAAACGAGTTAGAGATGTAAAAACTCCCCTATCGATGATTCCCGACGTTGTAGAGATGTTTCCCTTCAAGATTTCTTCCCAAAATGGCCCAAATGAGCTTCCTTCCTCTCCCGAAAGTGTATTTTTACGTATGTGAAGTGGAGAAATCGTCCAAGAATGAATAAATGCAAAGGAAAACGAGTTTTTATAGCCAGATGAGGGCACGCCGTGCCTAAAAGTAAGGCACGCCGTGCCTATGTGTTGTCGTCCTCTAATTGGGCCATAAATATCTCTGAAATGATGGTTTTCAGGAGGGCACGCCGTGCCTTAATGCTTGGAGCTCTCGAAAACATGTCATGAAAAACGAAGCATGGTGTGCCTGGGAGGGCACGCCGTGCCTTTTTAAGGGCACGCCGTGCCTTTTTAAGGGCACGCCGTGCCTATCACTTTTTTGGCCAAAACTCAAAACATGAAAGTTGTAGCCCCATGTCTCCTCTTCGTCTGGGCTTTTGAATCACCTGATTCCGGGTTCGTATGAGAGAGATATGGCCAAAATACGAAACAAACGCGTGACAGCCAATTTCTTTCATTTCTTCCTGAACCTAGCCAAAACAAGAGACGAACAATAAATATACGTTTAACCATAAAAACCATCAAATCCATGCAAATATTATACGTAAAAGTCCATGGATATTGCCAATAAAATATACATATAATTGGCGATATCAAATATTCCCACAGTTAACATAAGCTTGCCAAAAGATCAAAATTCCAACACTTGAATTGAAACGACGCAAACATCAAGAGGACTTCAAAAATGGGAAAAATTGGGTTAAGGTTAAGGTGAGAAATTTTAGGAAAGGTGACGTGAAATAGCCTTAAGTTCATACCATCAAGAAACGTTTTTGCAACACAAAATAGATAGGAACGAGCATCCTTTGATTTTTATTGAATTATGAGACTACTTTGCTAGAAGCTTTCCACGAATTTGTCTTTTACGAGCTGGCCTCAAGTAGCTCAATTATTGTTGGTTTTTTCTATCTCTTTCTTTTCTTTTCTTTTTTTAATATATGCTCCAAACTCGACTATTCTTCTCATAAATTCACGTTTCAACTTGAAATGGGGGGCATGAACGTAGGCTAGGGTTAACTAAAGAAAAACGGATAAATATGGCTAAACAAAAAGATGACTATCATTAAAAGAAAAGGCTAAGGCTCAAAAGTGGCTAACTAATGGATATGTAGGTGTAAAGGAAAAAAGAAAAGGCTGATGTTTGGGTAATCCTAAAATGCCTCTATCACATGACTGCGTCATCTCACAATTGTGTTTTCAAAAAGAATCTTTATGGCAAGTTCTAGAATAAGAATAACAAATGGCATGCACACATAATCAATCGAAACATGAGCAATAAAATATTCATGAATGCTCGAAATGGCTCAAAACTCACGAAACGAAATGACATGTAGGGCTATAATGTGTAAAATCCAACTTTGGTCCAAACAACAAGGTCATGTAGCAATATCAAGTTCATAAGAGAATTCAAACTAGAGGTCCTACTTTAAGCTTTCCATTTAACTTGCAAAAATCAATTATGCAAATAGATCTAAAACCTATTCGAGAATTGAATTCTTAAAATTTTCGGCCAAATTGAACATATAATAAACATGTCCAGCAAAATTTCCTAAGGGGCAAGCAAAATCACATATTGGTTAGAGTTCTAACTCATATTCCCACACTTAAGTATTTCATTGTCCTCAATGAAACAAAATGGACAATATAATCATGCAAGCATGTAAGTGAAAGGAAGGAAAAAGACTTCCTGAGTGCGTGGAAGAAGGGAGCTCAAAGGATAGCCAATCAAAAATTTGCACGTGTGTAGACTTGGAGCGAAGTGTGCAACCGACTCTGCGCAATGCAATAAATCCTTAGAGGAAGCGATTGCCAAAAATATCATAAAAACAACATAAATACAAGCTAAACGAAACTACAATGACAAGAAAAAGTAAATCGCTTGGGTTGCCTCCCAAGAAGCGCTTGTTTATAGGGTCCCTAGCTTGACCCTATCCCACTTGGCTTAACTTTTAAAGGGATGAAAAGGGTCAAAGGCGTACCTTTTAGTTGAGTGCAAAATATAATTTTAAACGGTAAAGTCCTGCACTCCTTACCCTTACTACCTCCATCAGTGTGTAAATGCTTACGTTTCGGCGCTGGAGGTTTATGAAGTTCCTTTATTAGTCGTGAGTCAAGACTCCTAGCATCACCAACCTGTAACTCCAACAGATCCATCGGACAATTAGTACATTTAAATACAGGCGATGGCATCACAACATCAACATATATAAATGAAATTTCATCAAAAAATTCAGAGTCAACTCCCTCATTGTATATAGGTGGAGGCATATCAACACCAAGTAGCCGAGCAAGCTCTTCTGAATCCCTCTCGGGATTGAAGTCATCTTCAGTCTCATCATCAATAGTCGGAGGTGGGACGTGTACAATACTTTGTGGGCTTGAGATTTGCACCTTGTCCATTATTGTCTCCGAAGGTTTGATGACCGGAAGAGCATGTAAAGAAGTTTCATCGTAGACACATTCAACATCATCATCCGAATCACTAAAATCGGCGTCATAAATGGGGACGTGCTCTTCTTTTTCTTTGCTCTCCTCTACATTGCTTGAACTACTTTCAGATGGCTCTTCCGTACATAATTCATCCATTTGACTCCTTTGTCTCATGAGGTTGTCAAGGATTTCTGAAACGCTTTGTTGGTAACAGAGACTCATCTGGCACTGATGAAATAGATCCTCCAAGCTTGACTCTATCTCGGGTTGATGTTGTGATGAAGTTTGGTAGGGATATTGGGTGTCATGACTTTGGTAGTGTTGAGTGGAGGATAGGTATGCAGACTGATATACATTCTCGAATTGATATTGTGAAGAGGTGGGATTGGTTGGGTGGTCAATGTTGATCTCCTCTTGACAATACCTTGCATCATAGGTACCTTCATACAACTCAAACCTATAATCCATCCTACACAAAACACACCAAACAAAATACGACAAAATAAAGAGAAATTAAACTTACAAATAAACTACGATATAAACATAACAAAAATAATGTGTATAGGAATTCTATGTACATGAAAAATAATTCCCACACTTGGATTTTTAAATATAAATTTTTTATTTTTATTTTTTATATACTAACGAGAAACGTTAGGCTGTTCTCAAAACCACACCGCTTGTCCCCGGCAACGACGCCAAAAACTTGATGTGCCGCTAGCACACCTTTATTTTAATATAAAAAAGAACGAGACTAACTAAACTGGAACTAGCGGACAAATAGACAAGTATTACCTATCGTTTGCTAGCATAGCTTAGGTAAGTCCGGGTTGTCGAACTCAGGGACAATTGGTGGATTATGATATAAAACCGTCAGTTAATGGTTAGTGATAATTATAAGTGGATAGTTTTGAAAAGTAAACTTAGATTCAAGAACAAATAACACACTTCAACAATCAATATACTATTAGAAAAAGAAGTTTTGAAAAAACAATCTTGAAAAGGGTAATCATGTGGGAATGCGCCCCCTAAATATTGGATGACCAAACAATACAATCCATTGGAATAACTATCTTGGGAATATAAGAAGTAAAACCATAAAGATCACTCAAATATGAATCAACTCCTTAAAATATACAATTAATGATAAGTAAGCAAAGATCACTCAACTACCGACCTATCACAAATTGCAATGCAAGTAATGACAATAAAATTATAAAGATCACTCAACTATAATTTCATCATCCCACAATCAACAATAAAAATATAAAGATCACTCAAATATATTCTTATTACCGAAAATGCAATCTGAATACTTACATATATTTTCTTGCTATGAAAGGTGTTTATCATCTCACAAATCAAAACACTGTCTAAATTGAGACTCACATCAACAATATAAACCATGTTATAACCTTAATCAAATACATGCAAGTTTTACCCTTTTTACTCTCACAAGCTTAAAAGACTCAATGAAACAAACACATTATTTCATTAAGAACAAATACTAGTTAAACCCAACTCACATTGTGGAAAATCAAGTATTTATGGTAAACACAAGCAAATACATAATCAAAGCTATAAATCTTCTTTCAAAGCGAGAAACAACAATGATATTCATCCAACAAAAATAAAACCATCCAATGTTTAGGGTTTACATATCCACATGATTACAAAACAATTACTCCATAGAAGTGGAGAAATACAACTTGTTCATCATAAACATAGAAAGATTACACATAACCAAACGAGTTAGAGATGTGAAAACTCCCCTATCGATGATTCCCGACGTTGTAGAGATGTTTCCCTTCAAGATTTCTTCCCAAAATGGCCCAAATGAGCTTCCTTTCTCTCCCGAAAGTGTATTTTTACGTATGTGAAGTGGAGAAATCGTCCAAGAATGAATAAATGCAAAGGAAAACGAGTTTTTATAGCCAGATGAGGGCACGCCGTGCCTAAAAGTAAGGCACGCCGTGCCTATGTGTTGTCGTCCTCTAATTGGGCCATAAATATCTCTGAAATGATGGTTTTCAGGAGGGCACGCCGTGCCTAAAAGTAGGCACGCCGTGCCTTAATGCTTGGAGCTCTCGAAAACATGTCATGAAAAACGAAGCATGGTGTGCCTGGGAGGGCACGCCGTGCCTATCACTTTTTTGGCCAAAACTCAAAACATGAAAGTTGTAGCCCCATGTCTCCTCTTCGTCTGGGCTTTTGAATCACCTGATTCCGGGTTCGTATGAGAGAGATATGTCCAAAATACGAAACAAACGCATGACAGCCAATTTCTTTCATTTCTTCCGGAACCTAGCCAAAACAAGAGACGAACAATAAATATACGTTTAACCATAAAAACCATCAAATCCATGCAAATATTATACGTAAAAGTCCATGGATATTGCCAATAAAATATACATATAATTGGCGATATCATATGTGCATGAGATGAGATCCAGTCCGGGGTCCGTGATGAGTTCCATACGGACGGTGATTTGCGATGGGTTATTGCGCGGGTTGACTGTCCCTAACAGTCCTTGGGGCGTGTATACACGGCAGGGCCTGTAGCCGGTTCGCGCCCGTGCTACAGGGTTGTGGCTAACCACCGGTGCGCACGGTCGTTAGCTGGGGGAGGGTTCCCCTTCAGTGATTCTGTACAGGGCTTGGGATCTCATGCTATGTGTTCATACCTGTATTGAGTTGTTGATTGCCAGGGACAGAGATTGAGCTTGTGTGTTACGTGTTTTCTGTGCAGAGTCTAACCCTCGAGTACTCACGAGCTTTCGAGCTTACGTATTCGAGTCTTCCGTGTTCAGGGCTTCAGTGAAGGGTTCAGTAGCTGAGTTTGTTGACCAGAGACTAGCCGTTATGTGAAGACTCTTGCAGCTGCCTTTGTCATCAATTATGTTAGTGTTTGTGTCTTATGTGATATTGTTAATCAGTGAATGATGTGTAAACAATATAATGTGAAAGTTTTAAATTAATGGTGATTCTGAGTTATCCTATGACCTATGCGTAATTGAGTTATTGAGATGTGCCACCTGTGTATTGTATTGACGTGGCATTTCAGGGTTCGGGGAGGGTGTTACAGCATGGTATCAGAGCTTGTGGTTTGAAGTCTGAGTATCATTAGTGGATGCTTAACTTAAACCTTGTTTCGATCCGTGGGGGATCCATTGTGATTGATATTAGTGGAGTTAATTAACCTGGCTTAGTGTATAACGCTGGGTGATTTATCTATGATTCTCAATTGTTTTGGGTTTGTGCAGATAGTTATGGCAGATCAGGGCGAGGGATCCGGCGCGGGCAAGCCGCCAGGGGACGAGTTCATTCGCAAGTCAGAGCTTCTGGGGGTATTGACTGAGTTTTACAGGCAGCAGAGAGAGCAAGAGCGGGAACAGGATCAGGGTGTGGGACCACGTGCTGGGGGTGGTCAGGATACGGGTACGGGTGCCTCTTCATCTACGTCTCGGCGAGGGGGTTCGTTCAAGGATTTCATGACCGGGAATCCACCAGAGTTTAGAGGTGGGGGCGAGCCAGGGATGGCTATGGCATGGGAGCGCGAGGTGGAGGCTGCTTTTCGAGTTGCGCATGTGGAGCCGAGAGATATGGTGGGGTATGCAACCTATCTGTTGAGGGGAGGGGCATCCCAGTGGTGGAAATCTATTGAGTCAGCGATGACTTCTTCTGCGGCTTATGCGATGACGTGGGATCAGTTCAGGGCTGTGTTTGAGTTACAGTATATTCCCAGAGACGAGAGACGAGAGATGGAGCGCCGGTTTTTACATCTACAGCAGGGAGAGATGACGGTGCAGCAGTACGTGGACCAGTTTAATGAGTATTCGCAGTTTGCCACCCATTACATCGCCACCGAGCAGCGAAACATTGATGCATTCATTGATGGACTGCGAGCTGATATTAGAGAGTTCGTTGGGATGCACGAGACTCCTACCTTCGCCAGAGCGTTAAAGATGGCCCGCATCAGAGAGCGGGAGATAGCCAAGCAGAGAGAGGACCCATCCTATCAGCGTCGACGTGCGAGGACTCCCGAGCAGTCCTCGAGAGATCGGAGACATTCCAGAGACGATTCTAGGGAGCAGCGTTCGGGTCAGAATTCGAGAGACAGACGAGACAGAGACAGAGACAGGGAGCAGAGGTCAGGTGGTCCGGGGCGGAGCCAAAGATCAGATAGGCAGAGTCAGAGGCAGAGTTCGAGATATACAGAGCAGAGCCAGAGCAGCGTAGGGCAGAGACCTCGAGATGGAGGTGATAGAGGAGACAGTTCGGTTGGAGATCGGGAGTGCCCGAGATGCAACCGTCGCCATAGTGGGCCGTGTGTGCCCAGGTGTTATCGATGCGGTCAGCGGGGGCATGCTGCCGCCACGTGTACAGTCTCAGAGCCGTTGTGCTTTCGTTGTGGGAGGCCGGGACACAGAGTGTGAGACTGTCCAGAGCCAGGACCAGCGGTACATGGTGCGAGTTCAAGTGGGGCCAGAGCAGAGCCGTCGTCATGATACCAGGGCGCGGGGCCGGGTCTTTCAGGCGACTGCAGAGGAAGCTAGAGATGCTACTGATGTAGTTTCGGGTATGTTTTTCTGAGCTTGCTTTGAGTGTATGTCAGTGTGTGGTGGGTTGTTGGGCTATGTTTGTGATAAGCGTATGTGTTCTGTTGCGTGTGACTGCTTTGTTGTGTTTGTGATTATGTGGCTCAGTGACAGAGGTGTGGAATGGTTGTGTATGGGTTATATGGGATTGTTATATCTGGGTATGTGTGTGAGAGTGGGATATATTGTGGTAAGATGGGTTATCAGAATTCTGGGATTGGGCATTGTGCTATGTTAGTGGATCAATCATATTGGGTTGTGCGAGTTATATGAGTAATTATTGCGAATGTGTTTGTGGTGCGCTAGCGGATTGATCCTTTTGATAGTGGATTATCATATTGATAGTGGATTTAAATTCTTGTGTGTGTTATCCATATCTATGATATTGCGTTTTATGAGATGTGTTTATCTGTTGCGATGAAAAGAGTCGAGAGTTCTGTTGTGACAGTGGATTAGTCTATCTGTTGTAACATCCCGTTTTTGTGATAATTGCGTGTAATTATTTTAGTGGATGTTTAAATAATTATCATTGCGTGGGTCCAATAATAGCCCGAGTAGTGGATTATACGTGTCGGGTTGCGAGTTATGTGTCTCCGGGTTAATAATTAGTGGATTAATTATATATTTGGGTTCGTGGAATTAATTGGGTTAAGTGGATATTTATTGTGAAAATGGGGTATCGGGTTCGGGTTATGGGGTCGGAACCCGCTGAAAATAGAAAATATATGTGCGTATCTTCCCTTTTGTTGTTTCTTCTTTTGGGAACCCTTAAAGAACCATGTATATGTGTGTGTGATATTATCTTGCTGCTGGAGCTAATAAGAAGCTTGAAGTAGTTACAAAATTGTGATTTAATCCTCCAATCCCTTCAATCTTGTGGTGTTCTAAGCTAAGGTGAGAATTCTTGACTCTAGCCTTGAAAATTCGAGATATATGATGTAGGAATTATGTGAAAGGGTTGTGGGATGTGTATGGTATATAGATATGGGTTATATGTGTGTTTCTTGGCTGGAAATCGGTTGCAATGGAGGAGGAAGCTCCTGGACAGCAGCAGATCAGCGAAGAAGGAGGGCCAGACCGCCAGGGAGCGCGGTCGCGCTCGGGGAAGCGTGGCCGCGACGCAAGGGGCAGGGGCGCGGGCGAGTTGGGCAGCGCGGGCGTGTTCGGGGCTTTTGGGCCGGAGTTGTTGGGGTTGATTGGGGTCGGTTCGAGGGTTTTTGGAGTCGGGTTCCGCTTGGGATTTTGGGTTATATTTCGTTGGGTGTTCGGGAAATTGTTGGAATTATTTTGGGTCGGGTTTTGATCGAGTTCTCGGGGTTTCATCGGGGTTGTTTTCGAGTTAGGGTTTTGGGATTCGGTTGGGGGTTGCTTTTGGGTTCGAGTTAAGCTCATTATGAGTTCGTGGATTTGTGTTAACGAGTTGGGATTTGTGTAATTTCAGGGACGAGTCAGCGAGTCGAGTCGAGTCAGAGATTCCGAGATTAGTGGATTGACCAGGTGAGTACCCGAGTTCTTTTTAAACCGCGGGATCGTTTTACGAGTCATAATAGTGCAATTAGTTTCGCGTATGTGTATATTGTGTATTGTGAACGAGACAGGGACGTGAGCCACAGGTATGATTCTATCCCTACATATGTGACATATGTGCATGAGATGAGATCCAGTCCGGGGTCCGTGATGAGTTCCATACGGACGGTGATTCGCGATGGGTTATCGCGCGGGTTGACTGTCCCTAACAGTCCTTGGGGCGTGTATACACGGCAGGGCCTGTAGCCGGTTCGCGCCCGTGCTACAGGGTTGTGGCTAACCACCGGTGCGCACGGTCGTTAGCTGGGGGAGGGTCCCCCTTCAGTGATTCTGTACAGGGCTTGGGATCTCATGCTATGTGTTAATACCTGTATTGAGTTGTTGATTGCCAGGGACAGAGATTGAGCTTGTGTTGTGTGTACGTGCTACGTGTATGTGTGTTACGTGTTTTCTGTGCAGAGTCTAACCCTCGAGTACTCACGAGCTTTCGAGCTTACGTATTCGAGTCTTCCGTGTTCAGGGCTTCAGTGAAGGGTTCAGTAGCTGAGTTTGTTAATCAGAGACTAGCCGTTATGTGAAGACTCTTGCAGCTGCCTTTGTCATCAATTATGTTAGTGTTTGTGTCTTATGGGATATTGTTAATCAGTGAATGATGTGTAAACAATATTATGTAAAAGTTTTAAATTAATGGTGATTCCGAGTTATCCTATGACCTATGCGTAATTGAGTTATTGAGATGTGCCACCTGTGTATTGTATTGACGTGGCATTTCAGGGTTCGGGGAGGGTGTTACAATGGGGATCCCCGTTTAGTCCCCGCGGTTTTTTTAAACGGGGACGGTATTTACATTCCTCGTCCCGAACCCGTCCCGTTGCTATCCGTAATCGTAGCTAATTAATTAATAAGAATGGATTAAACAAAATGACATTTTTTTATCGACAAAAGGACATATTTCGTCATCGTGGTTTGATGGTATATCAGGATTCAGTCCATTAACCTTAAAAATCTCAAATTTTCATTCCTATTTTGTTAATTTTGTCCGATTTTAGTCCCTTAAACATTAAAGTTAACAGTTCTTAACGGTTTAACGGTTAACTTTATAATAATGACCTTTTACCCTTTTCATTTATGACAGTTTAGCCCCCTATGGTTTTATTATTTCTCATTTATAGTTCAAAATTTATTTTGTTATTTATTACTATATTTATGTTATTTACATATATAATTGTTTTATTTATAATTTCAATTATTCTTTTAGCATTTTCTTATATTTTTACTATTCTTAGTATTTTATTTATAAATTTATTTTTGTATCAACTGAAAATCTTTATTTTCTTTATCTGTAAGTTTATATTCATTATTAATTTTAACATTATATATATTAATTAACAATATAAGAGTTAGGGTTGTGCATGATTCTGTTTTTGTATAAATTCAATATTTAATGCAAAATGCGTCTTTCTAAACCTAAAACCCGAGTTTGTGCAATTCGGTTTCTTTGGGTTTTTGCGATTTTTTCTTTCATTTTTTTTCTAAACATTTTTAAATTCAAAGTGAAAACCTTAAATTTATGGTTTTTCGCTAAAAGGCTAATTTAAATGAAGTAAACTAAAAAGTATGATAATGTAATCCAAATTTTAATTTTCAATAATATAGCATAAATGGTGCATTTTATTCTGACTCTCAAGCAAAATAATTAAAGGAATTAAAGAGATAATACAGATAATATACGTGTAGTGAATATATAAAAATAAAAGATAATACATGAAAAGCACATATCATTTTACATTAAGTGCATTTCAACTTCATACAAACACGTATATTTAATCTAAGGCACATTCATATATGTATAAAAAGTCATATATATCGAAGGTTGACAACGATAAAATGGGTGGAGAAAATAGTAGTAGTACGTGAATAGGAAAGTGACAACGATATGCGACCGATAAAAACTAAAAAAAATCACATATATTATGTCAACAATGATATTATAATAATTAAAATTAATAAGTAATACAAAGTTGTAAATTAATAAAGTAGTAAAAAAATATAAACTTTTAATGAAAAAAAGAAATTTATATTTGTAGATTAAGTACTAACAATAGTTCATGTAAATAAAATATTAAAAAATAAGTCTATATAAATTAAATAAGTGTATTTATAAGTAAAGTATATATAGTTATAAAGAAAAAATAAATAAAATAGGAAAATAAAATCACGGTCTATATATATATGTGTACAATTCGGTTATTTTTTATTAAACCGGGGTCTATATATAGATGTATCCCGGTTGAACGACCATGGTACTTTACATTCAGAATAAACCTACCGGGGTTTATTAACATCTTTGACAGGGGTTCATCATCTTTTTTTGTAAGAAAAATAGCATTTTGCGGCGACAAATGTCGTCGCCAAAGGTTCAATTGTCGTCGCGGATGACCTTTTGCGGCGACATGTCGTCGCAAAATGGTCGTCGCCGTAGCCTCGTCGCTAAATATCTTTTGCGACGACATTTTCGACCTTTTGCGACGACATTTTCCTGCCATAACCTGTTGACACGTCATCGTCTTTTGCGACGATATTGTCGTCGCCAAAAGTATTTCAAAAATTAATACAAAATTAAAATAAATATCTTTTGCGACGACACTGTCGCCGCTAAAGACAACTTTTTGCGACGACATGTTGTCGCAAAAAGTAAAAAAAAAATTTCCTAGTGGGTTTTAGCGACGACATGTCGCCGCAAAAGGTCAACATGTCGTCGCAAAAAGTGGCAAAAAAACGCACGGCTTTTTGCTGTTTTTTTTGCCCCCAATCGGGTTATATAAACCTGTTTGCAGAATTTACAATTTGATATGGTTCCAACAAACTCAAATCTAATAAATTTCATAACATCGAGAGTTACAAAATATTTACCAAATACACATTTACAATTAAAAAACATTACATAATATAAACTAATTATCTTCGTCTTCGTCGTTTTCCTCGTCTTCGTCGTTTTCCTCGTCTTCGTCATAACCAGGAACGTCTATATTTGCGGCTCTTAACGCGTTGTATAAGAGTTCTTGTCGAGCCATCAATTTTTGTTGCTTTTTAGTTTGTCGAGCAACTAATTTATCAACTTCAGCTTTTGAATACGTTTCTGATTGTGATTGAGAGTTTGAACTCGATAAACTGCCTGGTAATTTTCTACCAATTCCGCGACTATGCCCACGTCGTTCTCCCAATACTTGAGACAATATTTCTTCTTCGGTCATCGGGTTGGAACTTCCGACTTGATTATTCCGAAGCTGCTCCATCTCGTGCTGTGTAATTGCAAAAAAATTTCGATATTATATATATTTCATAATAAACACTAAAAATAACTATTTATATACAATTTAATGCATTTGAGTAAAAATGATTACTTACATATTGTCTTGCGGCAATGTCATTGGCGAAAACGTTATTTCGTCGGTGCATATCACCAAATTGGTCAATAAGACAGGAAACTGACCCGTCGTAGGGTCGTACTGTAACACATTGAATGTATATGTAAATATAAACATATATATCAAATATATATTATAAAATGCGTGAATTATATAGTATTGTGTCTATATTAACATTATATATTACCAATAACATATTCTTGACACACACACACACAAGTGTATACAACCATCATGTAAGTGGATATATTATCAAGAATACATATTACAATCTCTATACAAATTATCATAACTATATATATATATATATATATATATATATATATATATATATATATATTAATTCGTCGCAAATTAACAAGTATCTTACCAAGTATATATATCACACAACTATGCAACTTTTATATCGCAAATTATATATAGACACACACACACACAAGTGTATACATTACAATCTTTATACCACCTATATGTAATTGTATATAACAACCATTATTTAAAGATAAAATGACTTACTAACCATGTATATGCATATCAAGTCTATACAAATGATCAAGAATATATATATATATATATATATATATATATATATATATATATATATATATATATATATATATATCACAGAAGTGTATCGCAAATTAGCAAGTATACTATATATATCAACTATCATTTAGTAATAAAGTGACTTACACGACGATCTTGTATTTGAACATATGCTTGGGATCCATGATAACTTGGATAGAGTTGTTTCGCTCTATTTGCAGCATTTACAACTCCTCGATGCATGGTCCCCTCTTGCATAAAGTAGTCACAATACTTGTGCCACTCATCAATTTCCATTTGTTCTGGAGGGAAATTTCGAATTTCATCCGGATGTTCGTACCCCCCTCGATCGGAAAAATGTTTTATTTTAAAACGAGATTTTCGATCTTTAAATCTCGATGCACATTGTGCATTAATTCCCGCAACTATTTGCGTCGAATGTGGACCTGACAAATGAGGTCCCATGTCAAAATATGTCTGCAATTTATAAAAGATAATCATGTTAGTGTGTATTTTTATAAATTTACAAAAATATATTAAACAAATTTAACCTGTAATTCAGGCCAAAGAGGGGCCTTTAGATGATCGGGTACATCACCCCACGAATTATAATATTTGGGGATGTCACCGACAAAAGCCCCGATCAAGTTATTGAAACCGCCAGCATTATCTCCAAGGGCTCGATACGTCCCCTGTTTAATATCAAATCTAATGGGCAATGGTCGTTGCCCATTCTTTTTCCATAATTTTCTTAGACCTTCATTTGTGGTTTTTCCACGAGTCTTTGAACCTACAATTCAAATGAACCAAAATGAATAATACAAGTAATTAAACTAAGTAAACTAAAAATGTTTAAAGAATTTCTTACTACTTTGACACATGGATGGTGGTTGCCAAGAACCCCCGGGAGGATCACCACCACAATCACCACCATGACCAGTCGCTACAGTCGTCATCTTTCAAAAAAATTAGAAGTATAATAACCTACAAAACAAACATTAGTGTATGTTGACAGTTCAATAAACATATTGAAAAAACAACTCAAGAAACATATTATAACTAATTAATGTCTTCACAAATTACAACTTAAAAACAATTGGATTCATCACTGGAACAATAACGTATTTCTCACTCATTATCAGACTCCAAATTATCACTGTCAGATTTATCAACAACGTCAACATTGTTTTAAGTTAACTTTACTAATTAACTTTATGTCACTTTAAAGTAATATATGTTTCTATTTGATGATACTTTAATATATGTTTTAAGTTAACTTTACTATAAATGAATATATGTTTTTAACACTGATTAATATACATATTAATATGTGTTCTAATTTGATAATACCTCAATATATGTTTTAATTTGCTTTTAATTCAAATTAATATACGTTTTAATTTGCTTTTAATTCAAATTAATATATGTTTTAATAACACTAATCAATCTATATACTAATATATATCTTCATTTTATGACATTTTAAAGAAAAACATATGTTATAATTAATCTAATGTTACTTTAAAAGTAATATTTTTTTAATAGCACTAACTAACATATATTGAATAACACAAGTTAACACTAATTACTAATAATAATACTAAACACACTTTTAAAAATACGTATTAACATACATAATATAATTATAATTTTTCATACTTTCTAAACAATAAAAAATATATTGCAATTAAATACACTTTTTTCATATCATAAAAACTCTATATGCATATAAAATTTATTTTTTCTACTAAAAATCATATTAAAAGATAATATTTTCATATCATAAAAAATCTATATTTTTAACACAAATTTAAAACATAATACTTTGAAAAATGATTTAATAACTTAAATAATATGTAAAAATCAGAAATTAAAAAAAATACTAACCTCAAATGTCGACCCACCGGAGTTTTCACCGGACCGAGGAACTAAGTACAAATGTCAACCATCGGAAAAAAAAAACAAACCTTAAGTATTTCAAGAAATTTATGAAAAAATAATTGCATTTATGTTAAATGAAACTAACCTTAAAATTTGTTCAGAAATAACCAAGTAGTCGTTGGAGCTTCAACCAACTTGTCGTCGGAGCTTCGACCGGAAAAAATGGAGACCGGGAAGTGGCCGGAAAAATGGAGACCGGGAAGTGGCTGGAAGAAATGGAAGAAGATGGTCGGCGGAGCTTCAACCGAGGGGGCCGCCGGAGCTGCAGGTGGCCGGATATGGATCCGAGAGAGAAGTGGGAGGAGAGGGAGGTAGGTGGAAAGTGTAAAAATAAAAACGGCTGGGGCTGTAAGTAGGTTAAATCGGCTAACCCTTCTGCGGCGACAAGGGTGTCGTCGCTGTAGCCCTATCGCGGCGACATGTCGCCGCAAATACCCAAAAATGTCGTCGCAAATACCTCGAAAAAAAACGCGGTCTTTCTACCGCGCAAAATGTAATTTTCGTGCCAAAAAAAAAATAAAAAATTTATATCTAATACCTTTTTGCGACGACAATGTCGCCGCAAAAGGTCATCTCTGAATATTGACCAATTTAAGTCAAAAAGCAGTCTTTTTTTGTCTTTTAGTGGGGTTTTTGCGACGACATTAGTCGCCGCAAAAAGCCTTCGTCAAATTTTCTTAATTTTCTTGTAGTGGTAGTGACAAATGGTAAATAATAAAACTATAGGGTCTAAAAACATCATACTTGAAAAGGGTAAAATGGTCATTATCACAAAGTTAACGGTTCAACCGTTAATGTTAACAGACCAAGAACTAAAATCGAGCAAATTTAACAAAATAGAGACGAAACTATGGATTATTATGACCGATGGATTGATTAAGTCTGATAAACTATCAAACCACAATGACTGGGTAGTTATTTGATCAATAGTTTTATATCACAAAACTCATTGAAAAAAGATACAAGCTAGTTAAAGCGGTAAAAAAATGGGTAGATACGAAATTGATAAATTTTGTTGGGTGACGACGAATTAGATTGTTTTGATCAAGATCTAAGATCATATATAACCAGTATTATTATGATTATATGTTGAAATTAACTTATATTTCTTACTTTTAATAATATTGTAAATTCTAAGCTTTTAGTTGGTTATTAAGTCATCTGGTTTATAACTTGGATCGTTAGATCATTAGTCTAGCTAGTATCAAATTATTTATAAAATGTTCATCGGTTCATGTAAACGTATTCAAAAGATTTATTTAAAGACAGAATGTATGTGTGTGTTTGTATATATGAGGCAAATGAGTAGTTTAGGAGTAGGAGTAGATTAGTTTGTCGTTCAAATATATATATAAAATAATAATTATGTAAGTAATTAATGGTTAAAAATGACTGGGTAGTTATTTGATCAATAGTTTTAGAGTTTAGTCTATGAATTGAAGGTGATTATAAAAGCAATTAAGTGAATTTATTGTATCATTGAAATACTTGTGCATGGAATCTTTAGCTTGATTACACAATACCCCTTGGAAAGGGCTCGATAATAATATTGTAACTAGGAAGCAATTTTCCCTTTATTGCATAGTCATTATAAGGTTTCTATTTATGGCTCAATATGTCGCACTTTCTTGCTCGATCGATCGGCTTAGAAATGGAACCACGAATGTTGAGAAGGCGGTGGTTGTCCTCCACCATCGCCGCCGCCGCCGCCACCACCGCCTCCACCTCCACCATCGCCACCGCCACCTCCTCCACCGCCGCCTCCGCCGCCACCATCAGGAGGAGGAGGCTGGCTGGCTTCTGGAGGTGGTGGACCCAATGGTGGCGACGGTATTCCGGTACCTGGTGGAGGCTCACCAGCACCTGGAGGAGACGGTGCTTTGTCTTTGGGAGAACATTCGACGTAGCAAAAGCACATGTATTTGGATTCACGTTGGTGACACGCTCCGTGCTTTGCACCCTCCCATTCTATACATTGTTTGTCGCACTTGTTCGTATCTTTACACTTTCCGAACCATGTCTTGCTCGGCTTTTCACATACTTTTCCTTTCACGATTGTGATTTCTGTACGTTCACATGTCATTAGTTCATGTAAAAGAAAATTAGTTCATAATGAGAAAACTGAATGAAGAATTAATATATAATAATAATAATAATAATAATAATGAGAAAATTAAAAAAAAAAGGGAGCTAAATTAATTAATAAGCACCTGATATAGCAAGAATAGAGATGAGTAGAAGGAATGCGAAAAATGGAATTGAACTTTTTGCCATGTTTGCTTAATTAATTAAGCTGTGAGGAATATGTTGAGATTATGGTGGTATTTATAGCCTAATTATTTGAGAAGTAAAGGAGTTTCATGTTGAAGATGAACCAAAATTTTGGAAATGTAAATCACCAAATACCATATTTTCACACGTTTTTTTTACTCATCAGGTAAAAAATAAGATGAATTAATTGCTTGCAAAACTTTCTCTTAATTTTGAGACAGTTTATTGACGAAACCATAAAATTGACATTCTGCAAGCCAAATTAACGAACGAGTTCTTAATGTCGATATATTTCAATCATTTAAGTTAAACGGTCTGTATCAGGATTTGTTTGTTTACCTCTTAATGAAATCATTAAGAGGTCATTTTATCTTTGAATGACTTCTTAATGATTTCATGAAGAAGTAAAAAAACAACCACTTAGTATCTTGTTGACAGCCTATAATTATAATAATTGCAAGATTCCATCTTACTGGACTAGTCTACCAACAAAAGAAACTATTCTTATTTGATTGAAGTTACAGCTTAGAATAACCTCAGTTGATTGAATTATGATACAAAGAAGAAAAAGGATCGAATAATCATTGTATGATGAAAATAGAATAACCGCCTATTTTTTGTGTTGTGTACTTAGCGGGTATACACTATAAAATCAACTATAAAAAAATTGTTTATCAATTTGTATTTATTGTTTATCAATTTGTATTTGTAATAGATAGATGGCATAAGGATTTTTGTTGATAACTCTAAAACCGGCCTAAAAAGCCAATTTGAGAATTCTTCTGATATGGAATCGTAGTCTAAATAGAATCATGATCTAAAGATATCCATTAAACATAGTCTTGATGATAACTGAAGCTTCGATGTGTTAACAGTGTCTCGGTCACGGTCTTTAGAACAAAAAAACACTTATATGAATCATATGATCACGAGTTTACTAAAGATGATAAATAATTATAATTAATGTATTTAATTTATTCTTTTTAGCGCAACAACATTTGATAATAAGTTGTTTGCTGATCTGATACTCTTATCAATTGTCATTACTACGTACCAATGCATCGATCATCACATTAGACAAGTGCTACTCGATCTGTTGATGTGGTTTTCATCCTTGGTGCCATATATTGCTTCAATGGTGATCACACCATTTTTAATTGTGTTGTTTGTTTTCTATAATAAGATCTTTTTTGGAAGACATTTGACATGTAATAATCAAAATTGAAGACATGAGAAGGTTTTCGCATATCAAAAAACAAACGGCACAAGCTTCTTTATGATCTATTTATGTTTGGAAGGTCGTAAAGTACTAATTAAACTCTATATATATATATATATATATATATATATATATATATATATATATATATATATATATATATATATATATATATATATATATATATATATATATATATATATATATATATTAGAACACTAATAATATAAATTAATGTTTACACAAGGTTTCATCATTCAAATTATGTTGTTTAAGCCAAACGTTGTTTGACACCCGAAACATTAACTTAATATATGTTTGAAAGACAGGTTCTAAAGAGTTAAAGTGTGTGGAAATAGATGATTTTTTCAATAAATTTTAAATCTCAATCACTAAGTCATACTTAGAATACTTCAAATTAATTGTACGTTTATGTTTTCTAAATATATAATCTTCCGTCTTCATTAAATATATACAATCCTAGGACTTACTATATACATAATTTCCCCTTATGGACACCTGTAATTTTTTTTAATGTGGCCCGCTGCGGTGAAAGAAAAGACTAGCTTATGTGGCTGGTCGCACTTACTAAACCGATCGATTTTGAATTTAACATTTGTGTGAAGTTTTACTGATCGAGTCGGTTGGTGATGACAAAACCTCTAATAGGAGTTGTAACTATATATGATCAAATATAGGACGATAAGCCCAGTGACATGATGTTACCAGTTGATCATATCCCTAACTACATGCTAGCATCATCATAGGGTGAAAGGTTTTAATTTATTTGTTTTGAAATCATTTTCATGATTTCTAATTGTATTATTTACAGTTAATAATTAAATTCATATTAATTAGAAGTTATATTATATATGTTGAACCAAGTTTCAATTTTTTCAGGAAATTCTTTAATTTGGACATCCGTCGTTACGTATATAACGTTTAGGCCATCTTTATGGCTTGATGAAAATCCATGCATGCATTTAAAATTTAAAATGTTATCCTCCAAATTAATTTGATCGATGGAGTACGTTTGGACTTTGGAGGGCCAAAATTATTCTCCAACAATTATATATATATTGCCGACGGAGCAGAGAGAAAAAATGCTCACGTGGCGCAATATTAGTGGTAAAAATTCAAAAAATTAAGGCTTATTTGGCGCAATATTATTGGTTAAAATTCAGAAAATCATGGCTACTGATTTGACGCAATATAATTGGTTAAAGTTTCCAAAAATAATGGGATTCCCCCCACTATTTTAGCTCGATGAGATTCCACATGATTATCAAGATTTTTCTACATATTTTAATGTTTCTGCAATTAAAATAAGTAGATTTTCCAGAAATAAGTAAAAAATGACAATAAAATTTCAAATTTTCACTGTTGGAAATAGTTGTAATTTGGTTTATCAAGTTAAATAAAGATAACAAATCAGATTTAATCCGCTAGAAAATTTTAAATTTGCACTGCTGGATATAGATGCAATTTGATTTATCGAGTTAAATAAAGATAAGAAATCAAATTTAATCGGCTATAGTATAACTGAAATATTAAGATATGCAGAAAAACACTAGATAATATCAAAACTGAATATGCAGTAAAAAAGATTCAAACTTGAATAATAAATACTAGTTTATTACCCGCGTATTACGCGAATATTTTTAATAAATATAAAATATAATAAATAAAAAGATAAATATATAAATATTATTTTTTTAACAAAAGTATATAATGTGATATTATTATTTATTATGACCTATTAATTTTGTATACATCTAATATATATGAAGAGTAATTATTTTCTTATATAATTTTGATTTGATTTGATTTGAATTTAAAAGTGGATTATATTAGATTTGGATAGATTTAATTGATAAGTTAGTAGAGTATTAGATTTGTTTGATTTGATTTGATTTGAATTTAAAAGTGGATTATATTAGATTTGGATAGAGTTATTTTAAATTTCTTTATTTTTTTTAAATCTATAACTGTCACGTGTCGATTCATGGTGACGACACGTGGCTTCACAAAAAATGAGTATAGTTACTCTTTTAATAGTATAGATAGATTCTCAGCTGCATATTTATCAAGTTATCAATTCTTTATATAATTTGAAACCTGATAATTATTAGATGTTTATATAATGAGTTAAAAGTAACAAACTATGAGATAAAACATGCTTTATTGAAGTTACGTACTTATATATATACATATATATATATATATATATATATATATATATATATATATATATATATATATATATATATATATATATATATATATATATATATATATAGACACACACACACACATACATACATACACACACACAGAGTCAATAGGCATAATCAATATTGATAAAAAAAAACTGCATCAGCATCTGCGTGAAGAAAATTACACCCTTTCAAGATGAACTTCACGTATGCTAATTAACCAGATGAAGAGTCGAAGACGTTTTCAACTCCTGGAAAAAAAAATTGACAGTATCTTCTTTAATATTCTTTCAATATTTTGAAAATGATGTACATATATACTATAAAACACATAGCATATATATGTTTTTTAATATTCTTGTATTTGAATTGCATTGTTTTTTTTAATGTTTTAAATTAGTTTGATGTATATTTTTAATTTTAAACATAGAAAGGAGATATCATAACGATATGTTGACTTTTACCAAACAAAATATAGCAGTTTCAATAAAATATAATGTAAGGATTAAATGATTAAAAATAATAATATTAAGAGACCAAAATTATATAACATGAATATATAATGATTTTTTTTTCAATATTAACACTGATATTTACGATAGATGAAACTAAGTTTAGATATAGCAAGTACAATATGAAATATATTTGATGTTGTATTAAAACTATTACTAGAATGTGAATAAAATAAACTGACAACCAAAATATATGTGTGATTATAATGCATTTTTATTAGAATATATAAAAAATAAAACAAACTTAACAATATCTTTAGATTTTCCAACATAAATTATTTAAAAAAAAGTTAAAATAAAAAACTTATAATTTCTTATACCAATAAACTGACAATAATGGAGATTATAAAATTTTAAACAAACAAACCTCAAATATAATTGCGTGTAGTAATTTTCATGACAAACTTAAGTATTTTTTTTCTTAACAAACAATGTATAAGAGAATATATATGTATAGTCTTTCAAAATAAAATATTTTTGTTGTGTAATTGTTTAATTAAAAAAGTATTAATTTTGAAATAAATCACCCGAGTAACGCACGGGTATTCAACTAGTTTGTTTTAGCAAACCAAAAGATATATTTAATTATTATATCAATACATTAATTGAATTGAATACACTTCTAATTTGTTTTAAACTTCAATAAACATGTTTATATGGAGTTAATATTATAAACAAAACCATAAAGACATAAATTTTTTTTTCATATTAAGTGTCTAGATTTTTTTTTCAATTCTTTAATTAATCCTCTACACAAATTTTGTCTTATTAAAAAACTAGCTTATTTACCCATGTAAACATGGGTATTTTTAATGATTATTTATGTTTTTAAAAAGTTTAATATAAAATTAAGGATTTATTATGAAAAAAACCAATGTGTTTTTATTTTTTGTGTTTTTGTTCCTCCATATTATTTTTTTCAGAAAAATCTTCAAGTTAATTTTTTTCGTTTAGTGAAATTTGACTAGAGAACCCGATTTTTCAGTCTTTAAAAACTCAGTCTACAAATTATAATATAACTATAATAGACAAATTTCACAAAACCAAGAAAAAAAATCAACTTGAAGATTTTTTGAAAAAAAAACATGGACAGACTAAAACACAACACCGTGAAAACTTGTTAATTTTTTTCGTAATAAACCCTAAAATTAAATACAAATTTACTTATAAATAATTTTTTCTACTAAAAATAAATTTAAAATTAATATTGTATTATTTAAAATTTTAATGTGTTTCATTTATTGCATTTCATGAATTAAATAGGAAAGTATTCAAAATAGATTTTTCTTTTATTTATAATAGATAAATTTGTAAATGAAATATTTAATTATTGAAAAAAGGCGGGAAAATGAAAGTTTAATACGATGAGGAAGCGACATGTGTCCTGAATTGTTTCCTTTTATTAATATATATAGATATAGATTTACATATTGTTACACGCTATTTACTGATCGAGCTGGTAAATTAATAAAAGTAAAACAAAATATTTAAGAACATAATCGTTAAATAGGAAAACATCGTAAATTTTTTTTTAACACTATTAACCCGATATAAAATACAATAGGAACTTAAATAATCATCAAAAAGTTCAAAGACTTAAAAGTGAAAAAATATATGAATTCTTTTTAAAATATATTTTTTTGAACAACAATATATAAAAAAAAACAGGAACAGAGGAAACACAAAAGCCATGAAACCTCTCAACCTTTTAGAAGAGCTAAAAGAAAGAGAGGGAGGCCAAAAAAGAGAAAAAATTACACGAACAAACAATACAAAAGCCGACAACAAAACACTCTCAAAGACAAGAAAGACAACACAAGCCCTACAAGTCAGCCGGACTAAGCCATTAACTTTTATTTTGTAGATGAATGTTGTAATTAAATATATACATTTATTATAATAATAAAAAAATGTTTATTAAATACATCAATTTTTAAGAATAAATTGTTTAGAATTGAATAAAGTAGGTACACAACCTATAATTACCAAGTTAGAAATTAAAATTGTTAAACTTAACATATATATACTTTGATATTCAAAATGCAAAAATTACCTTTTACCTGAAATTAAGTTGATGTTAGGATTAATACCAAACTAATATGAATTAAACGGATGAAATTCAGAAAGCTATCTCAACAAGTAAGTCAAAGTTCGTTGCTATCCCAAAATTCGGTAAAACAAATTAATTAAACACCACTGTTCCACGTCTTTAGATCACCCAATCTCACTTTTAAATCTCCATAACAACTTAAATTACTTTAAATTAGTCGTAATTCTTTTTAATCTCCAGTAATTAATAACTATGTAAATAAAATAACGTTTACCCAATTGTATTGCCATGAACTTGAATATGGTTACATATGTGAATCAATGTTTCCAAAATCGCGACCTTGGACATAGGATCGTACGATTCTACTATTAACATTCGATTCGGATCGTTGTAGGATCGTTTCTAGCATAGGATCGGTATCAAGATCGTAGGATCGATTGTATGATCATATGATCGGATTGGAACATTTAATCAAATATTGACATTTTTACATGATTTTTCCCACAAGATCGTATGATCGATTGTATGATCATAGGATCGGATCAGAACATTTAATCAAATATTTACATTTTTACATGATTTTTTACACAAGATCGTAGGATCGATTACCGATCCGATCCTACATTTCACCCGAAATCCTACTATTTTACAAGATAGAATAGTGGGTCGATCGTATGATTGTTTGATTTTAATTTACATGCATGACTGTAATTATTTGCAACATAAACTTGTGGTGTTTCCCAATTTAAAATATGAATGTTTTTTTGAAGTTTTTGATAACATTTCGTAAATTATAGTTCCAAGGAAACCAAAAATGATGTTTTTTTAGTAGGATTTTACGATCCTAATTCGATACTACGATCCCGATATAAATTATAAATTTGGATTTTATTTTAATACACTTCAACTTTTAACTTTGCTTTTTGTTTCTATTCAACTAATCTGAAAATACAATATACTATTAGTAATTAATAACTATTAAATTAATTAACTAACGTTTACGCAAATGTATTACCATAAACTTGAATATGGTTACATATATGAAATTATCAAAATTTGAAAAAGAGTTTGATAATACAAAACATTTTTAATAACCGTTCGTTAATTTTTCTATAAATATACTAATAGTAAATTTAAAAAAAAAACTTAAGATGTGGAAATAATATCACTTTAAAAAAAAAGATGTGGAAATTTAGAAAATAATATAAGTTGTTCCGCATATACGTTTTGAGGCCCTGTGATATTTTATTATATAATTTTAATTTTTAATTTTCAGTTATTATATATTTATTGAAAGTTTATTTAATTATATTATTATTATAGATTAATATTAAATTTTTTTTTTCTTATTTTCGTAATTAAGTTCCTAAATTTCATTTCTTATTGTCTAAGTTTTTATACTTTTTTTTTTATTATTGTTTAATTCTCTAAACTATTTTTGTCATATTCAAAAATATATATATTTGACGTGTTTAAGTGTTTAACTGGTTACGAAACAAATAACATTAGTTTTTTCATTTGATTAATGTCAGAAAAAACTCACCATATTTTTATATTTCAGCAATTAACTCCCTAAACATTTTATTTTATCAGTTTTATTTTACCGGCTGCCGGTAAAAAAATACACTTTTGAATAAGACAAAAAATAGTTTGGAAACTTGACTGAAAAAATTAAAAAAAGTTGATTGAGTTTTTTCAATATTAACCCTAATCTTATTTACACTTTGTTTTTTTTTTGTTTTTTAATTAAAGGGAAACCAACCATTTGGAGGCCGCTACCAACTATTAAATCTTATAAATAAGAGTACATACAGAAATGGTCTCTGTAGTTTGCTTAACATTATAAAAATTGTCTCTGGTTTTTAAAAATTATATAAATAGTCTATCAAAACACTATTACTTGCAGAAATAGTTTCTTCATTTTATGACTTTTTGAAATGACGATTTTACTCTTATTCTCAATATCAATTTTGGTCGCTATAATATATAATTAGTTTTGATTTTAGTCATTTTTATAATTTTTTGTTTTTGTTTTTGTTTTTGAATTTTTATTGCTAATTTAATAAAATGTGATTTAATTATTTATTTAAATAATTTATTTTAATTCTTTTTTATATATTCAATTTATTTATTTACATATCTTTTGTTAAAATATTTATACATTTTTAAATTTTTATACGTTGCCAACTAACTATTTCATTACGTTATCATATTTTGATTTGATTATTATTCTATAAAAAGAAAATATAAATCTAGGGTTTTATTTGTTTTGATTAAAGTAGTTTGTTACGTTAATACATTTCCATGTGAATTTAGTCTTTTTTTCATTTTGATTTACATATTTGCTACATTAATCCATTTAAAACTTAGTATGTTAGTTGTTCTATTCTAATTATTTTGTTATATTAATTTTGATTTAATTATAATTTTTAATAAAACTATGTCGGCTTGACATTTTATTCGTTTTGATTTAAAATATTTTAGTGTTAATACATTTCAATTAATTATAACTTCTAAAGATAATATATAAACTTAGCGTTTTATTTGTTTTTTGTTTAAATATTTTGTCACGTTAATACCTATCAATATAATTGTAAGTTTTATCGTTTTGGTTTGTATATTGCTTTATATACGTTTTGGTTTGTATATTTTGTTTATATGTCTTGAAACACATATATATTTATATGTATATACGTTTTGAATAAAACGTATATAGGTTTCGTTACATACGTTTCGAAACCTATATAATGAAATTACAAACCAAATCGTATAGAAAGAAATATACAAACATAAACAGTAAAAATTATAATTAAATCAATACGTATTAACGTAACTAAATATTTACGCAAATACAAATAAAATGCTAATTTTATATATCTTTTTAAAAATTTATAATTAAAATGAAACGTATTAAAACAACAAAAAATATTTAAATAAAAACGAATCAAATGTCAAGTCGACTTAGTTTTGTTAAAAGCTAAAATTAACTCAAAACGTATTAATGTAAGAAAATATTTAGAATGAAACAAATAAAATACTAAGTTTAATTGAAACGGATTAATGTAGCAAAATATGTAAATCAAAAAGACAAAATTTAATTTGAAAGGTATTAATGTAACAAAATATTTTAATCAAAACAAATAAAATTTTAGATTTACATTTTTTTTTTCTGAAATTATAATTAAATCAAAATATAAAAGAGAATTAAATTAAACTAATTAAATAAAATAATTAAATCATATTTTATTAAATTAACATTTAAAATTCAAAAACATAAACAAAAAATTATGAAAATGACTTAAACCATGAGGGACCAAAATTCAAACAACCATCATTATTTTGAAAAAGTATTATTTTCAAACCAACATATTTTGGTCTAGACAAACACAGCATGCTCTTGTAATCGAAATAAACATCTTTGTTTTAAAAGTTTGGAAAAAGTTTTGTTTTTATGTTATCGAAAACTTGAAAGTTTTAAGTAGTTTGAGAACTTATCAGAGAAAAAAAAATGAAATGGAGACTTAATCGATAAAATTTTATACTTTGATGGTTTTTGCAAAATAGATTTAAGTAAGTTAACCTGTTATAATAGGTTAACAGGTCAATTTAAAATATTGAAGCAGTTTGGGACTTATCAGAAAAAAAATGAAATGGACACTTAATAGAAAATTTTTTGTACTTTGATGGTTTTTTGAAAGTTTGACTACCAAATGTGCACAAAAAAAAGTACACTACATAAATGAGTACAAACTCAAAAGTACACAATTATTTGACGTCATTTTCCCTATTTCAGCTAAAAAGATAATTATACAACTTTAATATAAAATAAGATAAACGATAGTTTATTTTTTCTATAAAACTATAAAAAGATTCATAAACAAAATATGTATCAAATTGATAAAATATGCTTTCATTTTATAACAATATAATAGAGCATTAATTTTCAACTCCTAAACATTATATCTATCAAGTGGAAATGATATGTTTTGAATTTGATAAGCATTATGTTTAATAGTCATTAATTCTAGGAAGAATTTCATATATATCATTGTAAATTTTCAATATTACGTATATATCCTTACAAACATTCTTATTACATATATATCCTTCTAAACCTTTAAATGTCATATATATATATATATATATATATATATATATATATATATATATATATATATATATATATATATATAGGGTTGGGATCATTACAGAACCTTAATTTAGTATAGAACTATAGAACCAATCTAAACCATTGGATTATTATATAACACTAGGGATAAGATAGTAATTATGCAATTAACATTGAATTAATAGTAGCCTACCAAGTTTGACTGCCCACTTTTGACCATTATTTTGCTTCTGTTAATTTTGAAGGTACATGCAGTGTTGCATCGACGTTGAATTATATCGGTCATGCTACATTGCATCGTGGTCTGAATAATTTTTTTTTTTACGAGAAATAAACACGTAAAATTTTTTCTAAAAAAATATGTCATTACTGTTCCCATTAAATCAACCAACTTTTGAGTACTAATTTTGACCATTATTTTGGTTATGTTAATTTTGAATGTACATGCAGTGTTGCATCGACGTTGAATTATATAAGTCATGCTACATTGCATCGTGGTCTGAATAATTTTTTTTACGAAAAATAAACGCGTAAAATTTTTTCGAAAAAAATATGTCATTACTGTTCCCATTAAATCAACCAACTTTTGACTACTAATTTTGACCATTATTTTGGTTCTGTTAATTTTGAATGTACATGAAGTGTTGCATCGACGTTGAATTAATCGGTCATGCTACATTGCATCGTGGTCTGAATAATTTTTTTTTTACGAAAAATAAACACGTAACTTTTTTTCGAAAAAAAATATGTCATTACTGTTTCCATTAAGTCAACCAACTTTTGACTACTAAGTTTGACCATTATTTTGGTTCTGTTAATTTTGAATGTACATGCAGTGTTGCATCGACGTTGAATTATATCGGTCATGCTACATTGCATCGTAGTCTGAATAATTTTTTTTTACGAAAAATAAACACGTAAATTTTTTCGAAAAAAACATGTCATTACCGTTCCCATTAAATCAACCAACTTTTAACTACTAATTTTTACCATTATTTTGGTTCTGTTAATTTTGAATGTACATGCAGTGTTGCATCGACGTTGAATTATATCGGTCATGCTACATTGCATCGTGGTCTGAAGAATTTTTTTACGAAAAATAAACGTGTAAAATTTTTTCGAAAAAATATGTCATTACTGTTCCCATTAAATCAATCAACTTTTGACTACTAATTTTGACCATTATTTTGGTTCTGTTAATTTTGAATGTACGTGCAGTGTTGCATCGACGTTGAATATACGATATCAAGTGTTCATTCGACATTGAATGATACCGGCCATGCTACATTGCATCGTGGTCTGGGCAATTTTTTTTAACGAAAAATAAACACGTAAAATTTTTTCGAAAAAAATATATCATGACGGGTCTCGTTTTAAAGAGTACAAAATTCTCGTTTTTATGGTATAATTTTTTTGATTTAACAATCAATCATATAAATGTTATTTTAATTTAAAGAAAAAGAATATTTATTTTACTAATGTAAATCTTTTTGCTATTTGCAATCTATTCCTTTTTTACCCTGAAAAATTAAATAATCACTAATGTCAATCTTTTTTTCACTAATTCCAAACTTTATGGTTTTAATCAAGACCATTAGATTAATTTAATCTATGGACGATATTGGTTCTACGGTTCTACACTAAATTTAGGTTCTGCAATAATCACACACACACATATATATATATATATATATATATATATATATATATATATATATATATATATATATATATATATATATATATATATATATATATATATATATATATATCCAAATGACTATTTTAAATTTAATTACATCATTTAAAAAATATTAAATATCATTTTTAATTAATTTATTATTGAATTAAATTAGAAAACGATATTTCTTTATTTTTCAAATTTAGTTTTGTTCGAATTTAAGATGGTAGTTTAGATATTCAAAAAAATTTTAAATGATAAAATAAATTTAAAATAGTCATTTGGATATATATACGTGAGATTTAAAGATTTAGAAAGATATATATGTAATAAGGAATTTTGCAAGAATATATGCGTAATATTAAAAGTTTACAAAGATATATATGAAATTCCCTCATTCTTCTATGTCATAAAATATGTCCACATAAGTTTCATAACCGGTTGGTATCGATTTTTAGGTAACTCAACTACTTAATTGAAACACTTTTAAAAGTTAGACAACTAAATGTGCACAAAAGAAAAGTACACAACATAAATGTGTACAAACTTAAAAGTTCATAGCTATTTGATGCCATTTTTCTTAAAAAAACCGTACACGTAAGCATGGTGACCGGTTGGT
Source organism: Centrapalus pauciflorus (assembly GCA_020465985.1). Taxonomy (NCBI): domain Eukaryota; kingdom Viridiplantae; phylum Streptophyta; class Magnoliopsida; order Asterales; family Asteraceae; genus Centrapalus; species Centrapalus pauciflorus. The sequence continues at coordinate 195,557 of JAANYP010007197.1, forward strand.
GCCGGTTTCCAAGTCACCCAACTACCTAATTGAAACATTTTTGAAAGTTTGACTACCAAATGTGCACAAAAAAAAGTACACTACATAAATGAGTACAAACTCAAAAGTACACAACTATTTGACGACATTTTCCCGCTGAAATATGATGATACAATGTGACAATTTGCATTTTCCTTTATAATATATAAAATAATAGATAATATATATATTACAGTTACACCAAGTAATTAAATTTGTTCCCACAAATTAAAACAAACCACGTATATAATTATTTAGGTGCATATATACATACAATGTGTATTACAGTTAGACTAAAAAAATGCTGAAAATAATCATATATATTCTGAAGAATAATCCGTACATGTTTTTCTGTCCAAATTAAAAACAAAGTTAGATCAATGATTTGGTCCCTTTTCGGCTTCAAACTCGTCAAGGGTACGTTTTATCTTTGGCTATTAAGTTATGTTATTGTTAGTCGGAAGCGATGACTGTGACGCAATTGTATTCAAATTGCTACAGTCTAATTGACAGATGCACAACCATTTACCCATTCCCAGTTGACAATATCCTTTGATCGATTTCTCCTTTTCCTTGCATAGTTTGTCACACGCCTTGTCCTCGCAAGTACGTTCTGTCCAAGTGAAGCTTGGCCGCTCACAGTATGGCGATGGTCTGCTTTCTGTTAATTATACTAATATAATTTAGTAAACTAGCTACTTAATTAGTACATATATAGTAAATTTGTTGTTATTTGGGTGTAAATTTATGACGATATAACGATGAAATTAATGTTTTTTTTTTATAGCAGACTTAACACAATATAAAAGAATGCAAATGTTTTAAGATTCCCTAACATGAATCATGCACATAACTTGCATATAATCATATATATATTTCATATTATTTTCGTAATCTCAAAGCTTATTTTAGATTCTATGATCATATATATAATTCTCATATATTTAAGATTGAATTTGCGTAAGCACCTGAGGTAATAAGAACAGAGAGGACGATAAGAAACACAAGGAAAACGAGTGGCCGATTCCTTTCCATTTTTCTAATAAATAACGTGAGGATCGCGGTTGGAGATATAATACTTGCAATAGATTAGATGGATGAAAATGTTGAGATGAGAAAGGGGTATTTATAGTTGAAGGAATGAGTTTTAATTAAGGAAAAATGTAATGTTTTCTTAACAACTTGACATAGATCAAGTGGTCACCACCACAGATGGAAGGGGTGTTCCCTTTGGTTTAGGTTTCGAGTTCGAGCCTTAATTACCAATGGCGTTTCTCCTTTGTTTTTTTAAAAAAACATATAGTCTTCCATTGATTTTAATGCGTAGGTTTTAGTTTTAGTAGGTATTGACAAAATACAAACAAATTAATTAATTATTAAATATAATGTTAAGGAAATAAGTAAAACAAACTTAATTATATCAAAAGATGCATTAAAAATTTACTGAACACATAAAATTCAAGACGCCAAAAATAAGGAGAAGCAAAAGTGATTTAAATCTATATCTATATCTATCTATTAATAAAACAAAATAATTTTGACACATGTCACTCTCTCGTGACATCTCAATTTCGTTTTCCCATCTATTTTATTACTATAATTTCTATTCTAATGTTAATGAAAGTTAATAACTCTAATGATTTTTTATAAACTATTTATGATATTTTATTTTCATAACATTTAAAATAAATCTATATATATAGTTAAAAATCTATGGATTAATCTTCTATTCTAGTCAGTAAAATTTTTATTTATTCGTATATTATGTATTTTAATGTTATAGTTTATATCGTTTAAATAATTTATTTATTGAGTTTTAATATTAGCATTTAAGTATTAAAAATTTATAATTGTAATATACTAATTTAATTTTATATGTATTTCAAAAAAATATTATTTTATAAATACAACCCATGTAATACATGGACGAATAACTAGTAAAAAATCAAAAAAAAAAAAAAAAAAAAAAAAAAAAAAGACAAGTAACTCAATTTCGTTTTCAAAAATAAGCTTATTTTACACATTGGGTTTTTTTTTTAAACTAAAAGGAAACCCACCATTTGGAGTTTTGGACGTTAATTTTTATAGATACTAGATTAGTACCCATGTATTACATGGTTAATTTAAAAACCAAATATTTATAACTATGTATGATATAATAATTTTATTATTTTAAGAATAATAGAATTTATTTATTTTTAATTAATTAATTATTAAGATCAATTTTGAATATAAATGATTTGCTTTAAAATATAAATTAGATTTAGTAAATTAATGACATGACAAAAGAAAAGTGTGACATGTGACGAATCAAATGAGAGCATGACACATGACGTATTATTTACTCATTTATTGGTACTATGTTTGTTGACTCACGTAGGGGTGAGCGACGAGTATCATTTCCCAAACCCGAACCGGTACCGGTACCGGCCGATACCGGTACCGGCCGATACCGGTACCGGCCGATACCGAATTAATATATTCGGTTCGGTATTCAGTTTTTAAATTACCTAAAATTCGGTATTCGGTACTTTCGGTTCGGTATTCGGTTATTAAATTAGCTAAAATTCGGTATTCGGAACCGAACCGGCACCATATAAAATTATACGGTTCGGTATTCGGTTCTTCCAAAACTAATAATTCGGTTTCGGTATTTTCGGGATCGGTACCGGACTACCGGTTCGGTTCGGTAGGGTACCGAGCTCACCCCTAGACTCACGTATTACATTGATATTTTAGTTAAAAATATATATTAATTATAAAAAAATAAATTAAGAGCATATTAAAAATAAGAGTTTATAAGAAAATTTGAAAGGAAAAAAGATTTTTGAATGATATATTTAAATATTTAATCAAGTATACATTAAAAATAAAATATTAAAATATAAGGATATGAATTATAAACGGTGTTAACGATTTAACATTATTTTTCTTATTTAAGTTTAAAATACATTAATTTTAACAAATTATGAATTACCATAATTATGGTTACAATGATTAAAACAGAAAAAAAGTCATTATTGTATTTTTATTTAAATTAATTAAATTGTATAAATGGAAAAACTAAATTAGGAAAATTGGGTGGGAAAATGATATTTTCTATTATTGAGAGAATGACACGTGGCGAAAAACATTTTGCTTTATTTATATATATAGAAGATATTACGGCAAATCTTTAATAAACTATTAAATCCTATAAATAGGATTTTTTTTAATCTAGTATGAATCTAAAGACATTAATTTCTTAACACATTTTGATAATATTTAAAAACCATAACATAACATTTCTTTTGAAAATTAATTTTATTAACTCCAAAGAAGAAAAGGATAGGTTCTGAGAAGGGGATTTAAACAAGGATAATTGCGTAAAAAACTTTCAATTTTTCAGTTTTTTGTGATTAAAACCCCAAACCATTTTTCATTGCATAAAAACCACGAACTAACTAAAAATTAGTAAATCGAGATTTTATCAATGGGTAACCGGTTGAAACCGATATTAATCCTACGTGGACCGGTAAATAATTAACATTCGTGGAATAAATTTTAGTTGTTGAAACCGGTTGCCAAGTATTACACATTATTTAAACACTCGTTAATGATGCAATCCCGTTTAAAAATTACAGTTTATAATTATCAGCGGAGCTTTAAATAATGTGTAATACTTGGAAACCGGTTTCAACAATTAAAATTTATTCCACGTAGGTTATTTACCGGTACACGTAGCATTAATTACCGGTTTCAAACGGTTACCCATTGATAAAACCTTGATTTACTGATTTTTAGTTAGTTCGGGGTTTTCTATGCAACGAAAAATGGTTTGAGGTTTTAATTACAAAAAACTGACAAGGCATACCTTCTTCGGATCATCTTTTGATAAATTAACAAAAAACTCTCAAATTGGACCATTTTCGTGATTAAAACCACTGACCATTTTTCATTGCACAAATTTCAAACCGACAATATCTCACGGAATGGAGATATTACCGGTTATAACCGATTGAAAGTCGTAGGCCACAGTCGACAAGTCATCGATCAGTGGCCACTGTAATTTTGCCGAAAAAGTAAATTTAATAAAAAGAACAAAGATTTGAATAAAGAAAGCAACAAGAAATGTGAATTTGAACCATAAAACACAGACACGTGAGTTCGCTAGAAAGAAGTTTCTTTGGATACGAAGGGTTTGTTATCAGATTGCAAGTTTTTTGTTGAAAAAAACCTTAGTTTGATAAGTTTTAGTCAGTTTGAAGATTTTTGGGCAGTAAGAAGTTTTTTTAGAAAGAATTTTCTTTGGATACGGAGGGTTGGTTATCAGATTGGAAGGTTTTTTTATTAAAAAAAACATTAGTTTGATAAGTTTTAGTCAGATTACATTGATGTGATGCATGATTTCATGCACTTAGAATGTGTCAATGTGCGTGAAATTTATATATCATCTGTATAATGTTAATTAAAACATGTTTATGAAAAACTAATTTTGTAAAAAAAACATTAGTTTGATAAGTTTTAGTCAGATTACATTGATGTGATGCATGATTTCATGCACTTAGAATGTGTCAATTTGCGTAAAATTTATATATCATCTGTATAATGTTAATTAAAACATGTTTATGAAAAAAATTTCAAAAAAATTATTTTTAACGGTCGTACCTTCTGGTGCGCTGCATATTAAGTGGTACTCACTTGAACCTAAATTTATATATCTGTGTGTGATATGTCTGCGTGTGTGTGTGTGTGTGTGTGTGTGTGTGTGTGTGTGTATATATATATATATATATTCATGTGCTTTAAACTTTGGATTATAAAACGCATAATTTTATCAGTCTTTTCCATTAAGTAGATATTATTTATAGTAGGTGTGTTATATGTGGACCAAATACACGAACCGAACCGGTACCGGTCCCGAATAGCACCGATTATAAAGTAATGGTACGGTCCTCGGGTTTAGATTTTAGCCAAATTCGGGTTCGGTCCTAACCGGGTCCGGTCCGGTAACACCTCTAACCTTTGAAATGGAGTAAGTTTTTGAGTTTTTGTATACCGGCCAAATACTCGAACCGAACCGGTACCGGTCCCAGAGAGCACCGATTGTAAAGTAATGGTCCGGTCCTCGGGTTTAGATTTTAGTCAAATTCGGGTTCGGTCCGGGTTTGGTCCCGATAAGTCGATAACACCCCTAATTTATAGTCGGTTGAGAAAATAAAGTCTTGTTCAAGATTATAATCTGGATTAAGTTATATATTTCAATAACAAGTGTTATCCCACATGAGTGAATTTGAGAAAACGATGATGAGGTCTGGTTTTCTAAGGTTTAAAAGAGAGAATGAGTAAATTTCAAATGAACAGGTTTTTTGATTAAAAAAGGATTTATTATAATAAAAGTTTAGGGTTACGACACATTCATCCCGGCTTCTACTAGCATCGATCTTTTAACTTTTAAGAACTAAAATTTTAATTCTTGCACTTGTACTTGCATAAATAATTGTCAACTAACTTATAAAGCTTAGAGGAACATTATTGTTTCGAAACTTACGGGTTATTTGTTTAATTCTTAGTGGAATCATTAAAAAGTCGTTTAAAGGTAAAATGACATCTTATTGATTCTATTAAGAGGTAAACAAACATAACCTTAATGTCGTTATACGTACAATGGGTATTTCAAAAGCTTTATTACACTAAAACGATGCTGAATTATTATATTAACCTTGATCAGCTTATTCATAAGTCATATAATTAATTAAGCTAGGTGTGTGCATATATGGTTTTACATCCAAATTAAAGTTAATTAGATCAATGAATTGGTCCTTTTTCTTTGGCTATTAAGTTGTCGTTATCATTAGCTAGAAGCCATGACCGTGACGCTATTTCATACATTGCTACAGTCTAATTCGCAGATGCACATCTGCTTATAACCGGCCGGTTGACAATATCCTCTGATCGCTTTCTCCCGTTCCTTGCACATTTTGTCACACGACTTCTCATCGCACTTTGGATCTGTCCAATTATAGCTTGGTCGTTCACAGAATGGTGATGGTCGTCCACTTTCTGTTAATTAATACAAGTCATGCAAAACCAAAAATGAGTTTAGTACATTAAAATTAATAATTTTGTTATTGGAATATTAAATAAATCAAATGACCACCACCAAAGGTGAGGGAGTTTCCCTCTTGACAAAGGTCTCGAGTTCGAGCCTTGCCAAGAGCGTTTCTCCTTAGGTGGAGGTGTGGTGTTTAGTCCTTGATCATCCTCAAGGTGTCTAACAAAAAAAAGGTGCTAACCACTAACCACTAAATTCAGGCGTTAAAAAAAATAGATGTACAATTTGAAGAACATATCAAAATCATTGGGAATTGACTACATAGTATATATATTTAGTAAATATGTACCTAAGCTTGATAGATGTTGATCTATTTTATTGCAGTTAAAAATTCAAGAACGAAAACACATGAAAATTTTCTTTAAAAAGCACAAAACTTGATTGATGATCATAAACTTTTAAAAAAACTAGCAAGATCGAATTTGTGTAAGCACCTGAGGTAATAAGAACAGAGAGGATGATAAGAAATACAAGGAAAACAACTGGATTCCTTGCCATATTTCTAATTATGAGAGAATCACAGTTGAAGTTTATAATACTTGCAAGAGGTTAGATGGATGAAAACGTTGACACAATAAGGGGTATTTGTAGTAGAAGGAATGAATTAAATTAAGTTTTTTGCTAAAGGTGGGGAGGCTTGCCTCTAGGAGAGGTCACGGGTTCAATCCCTGACATTGGTAAATCTAATCTAACTTTGGGTGTAATACTAACAACTAACTAGTCTTTCAAAAAAAAAAGTTTTTTGCTAAACGACAAAACACATACCTTTTAATTCTGATTACTATGAGACACGTACTTGTAATCCAGATTAACATATTGGTAGCACCAGCATCGAGATACAAGCCCTTACAGTATTATATTGATTTTAATGCATAGGTTTTAGTTATACGTATTGACAAAACAACAACAAATTAATTATTAATTAAATATCAGGTTAAGAAATAAGTAGAATCAAAATTAACGAAGTTAAAAGACGCATTAAACAATATCTACAAAAACACACACACATAGTCACATACACACACAAAAATATAATATAGGGTAAATTACAAATTTCGTCCCTGTGGTTTATTAGAAATTATGGTTTGAATCCTTTAACTTTAAAATTTACACTGACAGTACTTATGGTTGAAGTTTTGTTACGCATATGATTTTTTGGCCATTTAAAATGACCAATTTGTCCTTACTTGTTTAATAATTATTATTATTGTTGTTTTTATTGATATTTCTATTATTATTAAATAATAGACCAATCAAAAAAAATATAAATACCAGTAAAATTAATTTAATATAAAAGACATAAATTTGAATAATAAATTATTAATAAAGACAAATTCATAATATATATTATTAATTAAAAACTAAAAAATAACGTTCTTAGTTTATATTTTTTTTATTTTAAAAAAAAGTAAACATTTTTTTAAATAAAAAAATAAATGTAAAAATAGTCAACTTTTTAACACTTTCAATAAACGTTTAAAGACATTTTTTATAGTTTAAACATTTTGAAAAATAATGTTTAAAAACTAAAAACATTTTGAAAAATTTTAATTGTTTTGAAAAGTTTAAAATTTCTAAAAGTTATTTTTTGAATGTTTTTAGAAAAGTTATAGAAAACTATCAAAAAAAATCCAAAAACTTCAAATTTATTTGTTGTTCATCAAAATGTTTGATTTTTTGTTCTCTTATTCACGAAAACGTTTAATTTTTTCAACAAAAAATCAATAAGGAAACCTAAAGTTAAAACACTATTTTGTTTTTAGTTTGTAATTATCAAAATGATGAAATAACAATTTATGTTTTTATAGATGTTTTAATCCTTATTAAAAGTCATTTAACGTAAAAATGATAAAATGAATACTTAATAATAATAATTTATGTTGTGATTTACAAAAGGTTTACATTTTATTTTAAAAAAATCTAAACTCAAAACGTTATTTTTAGTTTTTAATTAATAATAATTATTATTCGTATGTCTTTAAAAATGGTTTATCATTTATTTTCATGTGTTCAACACTAAATTAATTTTACTGAATTTTAAAATTATTTTGAATTATTTTATGGTAATAGAAATAATAATAAAAACAACATTAATATTAATTATTAAACTAATAAGGGTAAAATGGTCATTTTAAATGGCCAAAAGACCATATCCGTAACAAAACTTTAACCACAAGGACTGTCAGTATAATTTTCAAAGTTAAAGGACTCAATACATAATTTATAATAAACCACATGAACAAGATTTGTAATTTACCCTATAATATAATATAAGTGGCCAAACATTAGAAAGTAAATAAACATCATAAAGAATTAGAAGTAATTTAAAAGAATAAATAAAAAATCATAAGCAATTCTAACTCACATTCAAAATAATGTTGTTTTAAATTATGTTTTCTTTCATTTCCCTTTTCTTCATCAAAATTTATCATAATTTGGTCTAATTTCTTTATTTCCCTTTTCTTTCCCCCTTAAAATTTTTTTGAAGAACATCACTTTTATATGATATTCCTTGGTTTTTCTAGCTCCTTCCCCATCTCTTGCCTTTGGCTTTCCTATCCTGAGAACACAACAGTAAAGCATAGATCACAAACTACAAATACCATAATAGATCAAGGAAGATATCATTAGATTGGGTGTTAGGACATTAATTTAATATATTTTGTTAAAAAAAAGTATTTTGATAAATATAGCTAAATCACTTAAATAATTATATATGATGCATGTAAGTTATATGAATTTAGAAGATTCTAAAAAGTATCGAATATAGTTTATGTTTGTTTCGTTAAGACTTCACAACATTGTAGTTCTTTAGACATTGCATTACAATATTGATCGAGGGGTTGAAAATAATCAATAAAACTTTCTAGCTTTTAATAAAAATAATTTGTTGTTAATTTTATAACACAAATTACAAAGAGTTTTATGGATGAAGAACAAATACAACATATTCTAAAACTCTTTTACATTGAAGACGGATGGTACTATTAAGTATTATTCACTTATACGGGAAGGTCTAATTATAACTTAAATGTTCTCATAACTTGATGATAGTCTACAAGATCTTGCTGATATTCTAAGAAGTACTTAGCTATAAAACACCTTGATAATTCATGCACCAAAAATGGTTGTCTTTGATCTGATTTCCTACTTATATAGACAATCTTGCATTTAATACTCTCAACAATATTCGCGAATTGTCACGTCCTGATTGGTTGAGACAGGAATCATTTACTGAAAAGATATCTACTGGACTTTAAGATAACATACATGATAAGAAAAACATTATTAAAATAATAATATATTTGTTAATCAACATTTTTCTGTTGACCATCATCGTATGGAGATCTAACATGTTTGAGTAGGCTTGCCTTTGTTGACCATTATCATGATTTTTGTGCGATGCATTATCTGATCCAAAAAATATAAAGTGGTTTATTAGTTTCCCGGGACATTATGGTTGTTCTTCGCACCATTCTGTATATGTATGTATGTATGTATGTATGTTTCTGTATTTATACATATTTACATACATACATATACGTGTGTATGTATTTTTTTTTCTATGTATGTATGCATGCATGCATGTATGTATAAGATTTATGCGGGTAAACTCAAAAGTCTTGAAGGGTAGGCTCGAGTGGTTGTCTTCCCAAAAGTTTGGCACCAAAAGTATTATAAGCTCGACTACCTCTCAAATGACCAATCGTTTGAAATTCATTCAAGAATGAATGTGACTACTATTGTAATTTATGAATTATACATCGGAGGTGATTTATATAATAATTTTTTTTATTATCTATAACAATAATGTTTTATAAGTTTATAAATCATATTATACATTGTAATGGATAATAAGAAATTGTTTTGTACAAATAACTATCCACTATTAACTATATGGGCAAATTGCCAACAAATGTAACTTAAATTAAAGGTGAAATGTTTTAGACCAATAAATCTAACATAAAATTTACTTTTGACTTAAAAATGTATTGATTACCAATTAAAAAGGTAATTTTTTAATTTTATATTCTTTTTCCATCAAAAAATATATTTTCTTACCTTTTCAAGGCTTAAAATTTAAATTTCATAAATTTTTTTTGGCAAAAATGAATGTGAAAACTATTGTAATTTATGAATTAAGCATTGGAGGTTATTTATACATAATAATTTTTTATTATCTATAACAATAATGTTTTATAATTTTATAAATCATACAAGATATCCATTGAAATGGATAATAAGAAATTGTTTTGTACAAATAACTATCCATTATTAACTATGTGAGCAAATTGCCAAGAAATGTAACATAAATTGAAGGTGAAATTTTTTAGACCAAGTAATATAACAATGTATTTTTTTACTCAAAAGTGTATTGATTACCAATTAAGACGGTAATTTTTAATTTTATATAATATTTATCAGAACAAAATAATATTCTCTTACCTTTTCCGGGCTTAAAAATTAAGTTTCATAAAATTTTTAGGCAAAATAGAATTTTATGTTGATTTTAATGGTTTAAATTTTTTCTAATAACTTTGTTTTCAAAACTATATTTAATGTTATATTTCTTGACAGTTTGCCCTTATTATTATATATAAATTTCAGTGTATCCCTAAGATTCCAACGTACATCTTGTGAATAATTATAAATCATATATTTTTACATAAACATGCAATATCATAAGAGTTTTCATCAAGGCGACCATACCAAAGATTCAGAAAGTAAATTTTGTGGATGATAAAAAAAATTATGTGAATGGTGTGAATGATGATACACTTGGATGACCATTCATATATATATATATATATATATATATATATATATATATATATATATATATATATATATATATATATATATATATATATATATATATGAATGACCATTCACATAGTTTTTAAGAATATAAACAATGTGAATGTCAATGAAATTCACATATAATGTGTGTAACGTTAATTTAAACATGATTATGAAAAAGAAAATTAAGAAAACAAATTTTTTAAGGATAGTATTTTTGGATGCATTTGATTTCGATTGGTACTCTTTTGAACCTGAATTATATAAATACATACATACGAATATACTAATACATATACATATACATATATATATATATACATATGTATGTATACATGTATATGGATGGAGATTTCATGTACACAATTTTATTAAATTATACAATAATCTTATTAGTGTTTGTTTAAAACATTAGGATTGTAAAGATTTTGTCCAATGGAAGTCAAGGTTCATGTACATGTTAAACTTTTTAATTTAGGTTAGTTTTGAATTTACAAATGGGTTAATTACGTCAAAAGGTAAAATATTATCATTATTTTTTCAATTTGGGTAACATACTAAATTTTTTTCTATTTGAGCTAACATACTTTCCAAATCAATCAATCAAGGTAACTGTATCGGATTGAAAGGTAAAAATTATTGACGTGACAGTTTATTTATCCAGTCATCAGTTTTTTAATTTCTAATATTGCTTAATTATTTTTAAATTTGCTCAAAATAGCAAGGTATTATAAAAAAGTACTTTTAAATTGCACAAAATAATGCATATCATATAACAATTAAACTGTCATTTTTGCAAAAAAAAAAATGTTGACCGGACAAAAAAACCGTGACGTCAGTAATTTTTCACCTTTCAATATGATATAGTTACCTTAATTGACTTGATTTTGAAAGTATGTTATCTTGATTAGAAAAAAAATAATATGTTATCCAAATTGAAAAAAATGTAACAGTAAATTTCATTTTGATGCAATTAACCCTTTAAAAATTTATATGTCAAAAACTTATTATGATATATGTTATATTGATTTTTTTTTGTCTTAACAATAGCAATTTCGTAATTATTATTGATTTTTAAATGTTATAATTGATAAAGACCAACAAATATGACAAAATGGGATCAATTTTACAAAAGATATATTGTCAACAATAATTTATTAATGATGCATTAAATTGTTTTAGTAACAATACACTTATAGTTTATTTACAAAGTATCCAACTTATCATTTGCTATAAAAGATTTACTAGTATTATAAAGTTTATTATTATTATTTTTTTAATGTTTCATCTACGCCATTCATTTTAGCATCTCAAATAAGTTGGGACCCAATGTGAAATTTTAGACCATTGATTAATTACGGTACATGTAACATTTATTAATTACAAGCAAGTCTGAAATTAAATGCTAAATACATATATAGTTCCGTTAATATAGGTGCATGGAAGGATGCATTTTCAATTTATTCATAATCATACAACGCTTGTTATTCAAGGACAATCGGTAGATGTTTCCGATCGACGTAATTAATTCAAACCTAATTAATGCTCTTTGGCACTTACATGATCGATCTATTTTTGGGAAGGAGGTGGTGGTGAACCCCCACCATCAGCTGGAGGTGGTGGTGAACCACCATCAGCAGGTGGTGGTGAGCCCCCACCTCCAGCAGGAGGAGGCGATCCAGCATCTGGAGGAGGTGGCGGCACAGCACCAGGAGGTGCAGGTACGGCACCTTTTGGTGGCTTCTTGGCACAGTCAAAATAGCAGAAACATTGATCTTTCCCTTCACGCTTGTGACAAGCTCCGTGGATTGCTTTCTCCCAGCCAATGCATTTCTTGTCGCACTTCTTCGGGTCACACTTTCCCGACCATGTCTGGCTCAACTTTTCACACATCTTCCCTTTCACCATCCCAATTTCTACTCATTTCATCAATCAAAATGCATGAATTAGTTAAAATATTCTAAATTACTAAATAAAACATTAATTACTTAAGAATTTCAAAGTATATATATTGATGAGAAAATAGTGATTGAGCACCTGAAATGGCAAGAACGACGACAAGGAGAAGAAATGCAAAGGAAGCAACTGATATTTTCGCCATTTTAGAGCTACGACGAAACTCGAGAACAGTTGGTACAAGTTGGGTGAAGAAAAACTAAAGAAGAATGTGAGTATTTATAGGAGAAAGGAAGGAGCTTAATTCTGTAAAATATATATACGTCTTGAAGATGAATACATGCAAATCTTGATAAAAATAAATCGCCAAAATATCAAATATTTCAACACATGCTATCTTACACTTTGATGCCTACTTTTAACAAAAACAGAAGGAAAGAAGGAAAGTAGACATGTTTTGAAATTTTAGTTATTTTTTAAATTTTTTAAAGTTTAAGTGGGTTAAACTTATTACACAGTGCATCACAAGGTTTCTTAAAATGAAAATCTTTTCATAAAAATGATTTAATTAACATTAAAAAGATAATACATATACACACATTTACACATTTTTAAGTGTAAATTTATGGAATCAGGAGATGTAAATATACGTTCAAATGCAAGCAAATTTATGTAAGTGTATTATTTTTAAGGAATTAGAAGATGTAAATGTATTCAAATTTTATATATCATTTTTTTCGTGTTAATTAAAACATGTTATAATTAATGTGGTACCTTCTTCATTTCCTAATAAACCTATTAAATTTTTTCTCAAAATCATTTCCTTTTTATATCATCAGAACACATAACGTATTTTCAGAAAATTTTTAATCAAAATAATAATAAATAAAATATATAATAGTTATAAATATAATATTTTTACACATATCATTACAAATAAAACAATCCAGATTTCTAATTTACAGAAATGGATATGTGATTATGTGAAAGAGAAATAAGAGCTAACATATTTTTAGAAAGTAGACGAAAAAAAAAAACAAAAACAAAATGTAGGGGTTTAGGAAGGGTTTATTGGTTTAAGGCGATGGGGAACCCGACATCCGAACCCGTTTTGACCAGGTAATCTCCGAGTTGACCGGGGATGGGGACGGGTAATACCCGAATACTAAAACCGGGGACGGGGATGAGATTACCCCTCGGGTACCCGTACCCGAAACATAATATAAATATAAATAATATATATTATATATAAATACCTAAATATTGCATATGAATATCATAGTTAAATACATATATGAGTAGTTAAATGCTTAAATATTATACATATGAATCATATATTATATGCATAGTATATAAAAATGTTTGAATACACACACACGCACACACACACACACACACACACACACACACACACACACACACACACACACACACATATATATATATATATATATATATTCAGGTTCAAAAAGGTACCTCTCGAAATCAAGTGCACCCGAAGGTACCAACCTTAAAAAACTTTTTTTTAAATTTTTTTCTCATAACTATGTTTAATTTAATGTTATACGCATGATATATGAATTTCACACACGTTCACACTTTCTGTGTCCTTAAAAATTATGTGAATGCTCAATTCATATTTATGTGAATGATCATCCATGTGAATGGTCATTTCACATCATGTGAATGGTGTGAATGACCATTCACAAGAATTTTTTTTACCATTCACAAGATTTATGATGTTGTTTCTTTTGAAAAAAAGTCTTATAATGTTGTCTTATACATGTCTATGCAAAAAAAAATATATGTGAATGATCATTCACATTAGGTTACGCTGGGTACGCTGGAATCTTATAGGTACGCTGATGAACCTGATTCTATATATATATATATATATATATATATATATAGGGTTGAGATCATTGCAGAACCTTAATTTAGTGCAGAACCATAGAACCAATCTAAACCATTAGATTATAATATAACACTAGGGATAAGATGATAATTATACAATTAACATTGAATTAATAGCAGCCTACCAAGTTTGACTGCCCACTTTGACTTTTTTTTTACTCTTTTAATATATAATGGACATGCAGTGTTGCATCGACGTTAAATATACGATATCAAAGTGTTCATTCGACATCGAATGGTCGTATGGATAAAAAAAATTTACGAAAAATAAACACGTAATTTTTTTTTCAAAAAAATATATTCATGACCGTTCTCGTTAAATCCACCAACTTTGACTACTAATTTTGACTATTATCTATCTCTATTAATAATGAACGTATATGCAGTGTTGCATCGACGTTAAATATACGGTATCAAAGTGTTCATTCGATATCGAATGATCTCATGATCTCACCATGATATATTGCATCGTGGTCTGGGTAAAAATTTTTTTACGAAAAATAAAAAAGTATATATCATAATCGTTCTCGTTAAATCCACCAACTTTGACTACTAATTGTGACTATTATTTTGACTCTGTTAGTAATGAACGTATATGCAATGTTGCATTGACGTTAAATATACGATATCAAAGTGTTCATTCGATATCGAATGATCTCATGATCTCACCATGATATATTGCATCGTGGTCTGTGTAAAATTTTTTTTACAAAAAATAAAAAATATATATCATAACCGTTCTCGTTAAATCCACCAACTTTGACTACTAATTGTAACTATTATTTTAGCTCTGTTAATAATGAGCGTATATGCAGTGTTGCATTGACGTTAAATATACGATATCAAAGTGTTCATTTGATATCGAATGATCTCATTATCTCACCATGATATATTGCATCGTGATCTGGATATTTTTTTTTTTTTACGAAAAATAAACACGTAAAAATTTTTCGAAAAAAATATATCATGACCGGTCTCGTTTTAAAGAGTATAAAATTCTCGTTTTTATGGTATAATTTTTTTGATTTAAAAATTAATAATATTAATGTTATTTTAATTTAAAGAAAAAAGATATTTATTTTGCTAATGTCAATCTTTTTGCTATTTCCAATCTTTTCCTTTTTTACCCCTCCAAGAATTAAAATATCACTATTACCAATCTTTTTTTCACTAATTTCAAACTTAACTCTTTTAATCAAGACCATTAGATTATTCTAATCTATGGACGATATTGGTTCTACAGTTCTACATTAAATTTAGGTTCTGCAATGATCCCATCTATATATATATATATATATATATATATATATATATATATATATATATATATATATATATATATATATATATATATATATATATATATATATATATATATATATATATATATATATATATATATATAATATGGTTCGAGTGAGTACCACTTGGTACGCAGCGCACCAGAAGGTACCACGCTTAAAAATATTTTTTTTGAAATTTTTTTTCACAAACTTGTTGTAATTAACATTATGAAGATCATATGTAAATTTCACATACATTTACATCTCCTAGCTCCTAAAACGTGATGTGAACGCACACTTACATAATTTTGAATATATGTGAACGTGCATTTAAGTGATGCGTGATTTCATTCACTTAGAGTGTTCGGATTTGCGTGAAATTCACATACGATCTTCATAATGTTAATTAAAATATGTTCATGAAAAAAAATTTCAAAAAATTTACTTTTAAGGGTGGTACCTTCTGGTGCGCTGTATAATGGGTGGTACTCACTTGAACCTAAATCTATATGTGTGTGTGTGTGTATATATATATATATATATATATATATATATATATATATATATATATATATATATATATACACACACACATCACACATGCATTTCTTGTTCTACATTATTATTTTTTGTTTTGAGTAACTTTAAAAATGTTGTATCATCTAAATAAGATTAAGTATATTTTTGAAGTTAAATTTGTATTAAAGTGTTAAGTTTCACAATTCATTATAATTACAAATAATACACATCTAATATACGTAGAAAAGTCGTATTAATATACTAATTAATTTAATGTTATTTAATTTTATTCTTTTGTAGGAACTTTATTACATTAATAATGTTTGGAGTTTTATGTTTCCTTTTTGACATTATAATTCGATTTAATTTTATATAGAAATATTGCATCGTTATAACAATTTTTATTTGATAATTGATCAATTAATATTTTTTTGTGTCGAGTTATTAATCTAATATTATATTAATTAAATATATAAATATAATATTTTATGTCCAATTTTTCTATTTCATAAACATTAATTATAAAATACATAATGTAAAATTTAACAGGTAAAAATCCCCGAATACCCGTCGGGGATCCCCGTTACCCGTCGGGGACGGGGATGGGGATGCAAAGCAAATACCCGTCAAGGACGAGGTCGGGGATGGGGATGGATTTTCAAAGTCGGGGTCGGGGACGGGGAAAGGGGTCCCCGGTAATACCCGTCCCCGTTGCCATCTCTACATTTGACATTAAAAGTCAAACTTATTGACATTCAAGAAATGATTAAAATCTTTCTGTCATTGTAATACTAGCTTATTTACACACGTAAACATGGTTATTTTTAATAATTATTTATGTTTTTAAAAATTTTAATATAAAATTAAGGATTATTATGAAAAAACAATGTGTTTTCTTTTTTTTTTTTTTGTGTGTTTTCGTCTCTCCATATTATTTTTTCCAGAAAAATCTTCAAATTAATTTTTTTCGTTTAGTGAAATTTGATTATAAGAACCTGATTTTTCAGTCTTTAAAAACTCAGTCTACCAATTATAAGTTGACTCTAATAGACAAATTTCACAAAACCAAGAAAAAATTTTTAACTTGAAGATTTTTTGAAAAAAAAAATAACATGAAGAGACTAAAACACAAAAATTGTGAAAACTTGTTGATTTTTCCGTAATAAACCCTAAAATTAAATACAAATTTACTTATAAATAATTTTTTCTAATAAAAATAATTTTAAAATTAATATTGAATTATTTAAAATTTTAATGTGTTTCCTTTATTGCATTTCATTAATCAAATATGAAAGTATTCAAAATAGATTTTTCTTTTATTAATAATAGATAATTAAATTAGTAAATGAAACATTTAATTGTGAAAAAAAGGCGCACGGAAAAATGAAAGTTAAATGCGATGAGGACGCGACATGTGTCCTGAATTATTTTCTTTTATTAATATAAATAGATTGTTTGACATTATATTTCACTTGTTTTTATAATATAATTGTAATAGGGTGATAGATTTACTCATTCTTCTCAAATATCATATTTCTAACCGCATCTACACCATATCAACTTTCCTTTGTCCGTTTCTTTCATTTTTTTAATCTTTCAAAAGTGTAGAAATGCACACCTTTCTATTTTTTTAATTAAACAATTAATAAAAAATTAAATTTAAAATATCTAAATATATAGAAAAAACTAAATATCAAAACTAAAATTATGAAACTAAACTTGTCATGTCAATGCTTTGCAATTTCTTTTTTGTGTTGCAATACAACTTGCAGAGTCGTGCCTTTAAAATGTGTAATGGAAAACTCTGTATCTCGTTCTCGTTGTTGTTCATATATCATCCTATGTACAATTGTAATTTCATTTCTTTTATTTCTTCGACTCGGACACAATATTTTTCTTTTATTCCTTTGAAGTGCCTTCAGTGTTACTTCTTGTCTTTAGCGTCATCGACGTGAGTGGTTGTAAAAAAAATTTGAATTGCTTGATGACATCTAGCTCGCTTGATAATAATGCATTTTTTTCTATGTTGTATTTATGACTGTTGTTCTTTTTCATCGTATTCTTCTTCATAGTGAACACCTAAAAATGTTTGCATCTGATGTCAGTAGAAAATTAAGTAGAAGCTAGGTTTAGAGATAGATAAATACAACAATTATTAGGTTATTGCATTTTCAATTTTCATGATCTAAAAAACCAAAGATTTATCTTCACGTACTTCTTGTCTTTTACTTCTCATTACCAAACGTAACCTAACACTATGTTTGGTACCGAGAATTAATGTCAAGGAAATGGAAATAAGAGGAATTCCCATGTTAACAAACATAGGATGATGAGAATTCCTCTTATTTCCATTTACCTGACTTTAATTCTCTGTACCAAACGCACCCTAAGAGTTATCACGTCATCGACTCATCGGTTTGAGACATGTTGTTTGTCGGTATTTCCATCGATATCGTGATTGAAATTGGTAAGTGAAAGAGAGATGGAGTGTAGAGAATTCGGAGTGTAGGGAGATTGGAATTGAATGAAAATTGTGTGAGCATGATGGTGAAGCCTGAATAGGTCAAAATCACCTAGTTTTGAGTAAGGAAAATAAAGTTCAAGGAGCTTAAATTATCATTAGAAAAATCAGTTTAGTGGTTCAAAGTTCAAACTGATTTAAAAAATGGAAGTTTGTTGTGTTTTTAATGTATAACTACTAAGAAACTATTTTTATTTAAGTTTAAAATTGAAAGTTAGAGATAAAAACTTCTAAAATTATAATAAGTGACTTTTATTCAATTCGTTTAATATTTAAAATGTTCGAAAAACTACAATTCAGGAAAAATTAAGAATAACATTATTCTTTGACTTTTTTAAGAAACAAGTAATTTTTGTATTTTATGTTCAGTTTATATATTTTTATATAAATATTAACTTGCTTATTTACCCATGTAAACATGGGTATTTTTAATAATTATTTATGTTTTTAAAAAAGTTTAATATATTAAGGATTTTATATGAAAAAATTAACGTGTTTTAATTCTTTTGTATTTTCGTTCCTCCATATTATTTTTTTCAAAAAAATCATCAAGTTAATTTTTTTATTTAGTGAAATTTGACTATAAGAACCTGAGTTTTCAGTCTTTAAAAACTCAGTCTACCAATTATAACCTGACTCTAATAGACAAATTTCACAAAACCAAGAAAAACAATTAACTTGAAAATTTTTTGAAAAAAAAAAACATGGAGAGACTAAAACACAAAAACCGTGAAAACTTGTTGATTTTTTTTGTAATAAATTCTAAAATTAAATACAAATTTACTTCTAAAATTTTTTTCTACTACAAATAATTTTAAAACTAATATTGAAATATTTAATATTTAATGTGTTTCCTTTATTGCATTTTATGAATTAAATTAGAAAGTATTCAAAATAGATTTTTCTTTTATTAATAATAGATAAATTAGTAAATGAAATATTTAATTATGGAAAAAAGGCGGGAAAATGAAATGTTAATGCGATGAGGAAGCGACATGTGTCCTAAATTGTTTTCTTTTATTAATATATATAGATATAGATTATTAAAAATTAATTTGTAATACACTAGCTGATAAACTAAAAAATAAAATATATAAATAAATAACTAAATTTGTCACGTGTCAATTCTTCCTAAAATTTATCACGTTTCAACACATTTTTTTGTTACTTGTTATTATCAAAATTAAATTGAGTTCAAATCCAAATCAAATCAATTTTACTCTAAGCTATATGTATAATAAATAATTAGTTTATAACTCACTAATTACATATAATTTTTTTTATAATAATAATAAACATTATTTTATTTAAAATATTAAATTATAATAACAGACTCTGATAATACTAATAATAATGTATATAAATTAAAGCATAATTTTAAAGTTTTAAAACATTCAACTTTCAGTTGATCTAGTTCTCATTTTTTAAATTTTGAATTGTAAATGTTTCGAATTTGAATGTTGCTACAAATTAGATCATGACAGTTGATAAACGTCTCATTCAGAATGTAGCAACTGACATTTTTAGAATATGGTTGGCCTATTTAGGGAATAACTTATGAAAGTTTATGGAAAGTTAAACTTATGGTTTTTAAAAGTTTCGTTACTTTGTATTTATAAGTTATGTTTAGATGTCTTTTTTTTTTCAAAAGCTTTTTAAAAACATAAGTTTTTAAATCACAAACTATCTCAAATAGATTTTGGAAATAACTTGAGTTGATAAAAAATAAACCTACTAAATAACCTTAGTAATTATGATGCAAATTTAGTTTATTTATTTATGTACTTTTATGGTATTTTACATTTTAACTTTCCAGCTAATTTGCCATATACGTCTACTAATAAAAGCTCTACATACCATAAGCTTCGATTCCAGTTCCTACAATAACCTCCAACTAATTTTTGTTTCATAAAACCAACAGGTAAAAAATTTAGTTATTCATTTATTAGTATTTATTGATGTTTTTTGATATACAGACAATTCATTGTATTCCATCTTCAAAATGTTTAGAAAATACGTTATATTCGTTTTCCTGAATGTTCATTCCATTTCTTTTCATTTCCTAGTTTAGGTTATATTCTAGAACGGTGTCTATCACTGGGGTGTGTTTGGCACCCTGAATATAAATTACAACGATAGCAAGAGAGAGATAGAGTCTATTGTAAGTTTTATAATATCATATTTTAAATAAAATTTTTCTAGATTAAATATGGTTCTGCAGTTTTGCATCAACTTTAGGATCTTCAATGATCCCCCACACACACACACACACACACACACACACACACACACACACACACACACACACACACACACAATATATATGATGCACTAACCAATAATACAATTAAACGATGATTCATTTGTACGTTCAAAAAACGATTAACGAAGATGCATCAATACGATGTGCTAACCAAAAATACAATCAAAAGATGATGCACTAACCAATAATACAAGCAAACGATGATTCATTTATACAATTATAACAATAACTAAACAATAATACAATCAAACGATGCACCAAAACATTGTACTAACCAATAATATAATCAAACGATGGTTCATCAGCACTTCCAACGTCTCGTGTTTCATGTTCTGCATCCTGTTGTTCATCATCATCTGTATTGTGTTCTACATCATGATAATCGTCTTCACCAGAAAAAATTTAAGTTTTTATGTGATGAATCAAACGACATATCTAGACTTGAAGAAATGACATAGGCGTGATACAGTAAATTGTTTAAAAGTGACGAGATGATAACTTATGCATTGTTTTAGGAAAGAAGTTAATTAGAGGATCTTATCTAAAATTAGATTGATAAATTCCATAAAAAATGTTTCCTGGAATTGACTTTTAAATTTATTATATATTTATTAAACAAAATAAAATACATAATTTCTAATTTGCCCATTAATTATTATTAACAACTTATAACACGTGGTGTGCTGTGATTGCTTCTCACATCTTCTCACCGTTAGTTTCCTCCCACATGATCCTATCTCTACATAGGATACTCTATATATACACACACACACTAGACTCTATCTTTGATCCTTCTCCTTAATTTGCTACTGAAAAATGACACCATGTTTCCTATTTCTCTTTTCGATCATCATCTTAACCTCCCTCACCCTTTCCTTCTCCTCGCCACCGCCGGCCGCACGTTTTGGAAAGAAACGCGACAATGAAACCATATACAAACTCTCGAAAGAGCTCTGTGTCGGGTGCACATCAGAGTCGTTACAATTCTTGTTTGCGCAAAACAAAGTCCGTGCATCCAAGTTGGACGTCCCATTAGCCTGGGACGTCAAACTCCAGAAATACGCTCAATGGTGGGCCGGCCAGAGGAAAGAAGATTGCAAGTTGATGCACTCGTTCCACGGGTACGATTTTAAGTTGGGAGAGTGCATATATTGGGGAAGCGGAACGTCGTGGACTCCAACGGATGCGGTGAATCTATGGGCAGAGGAAGAAAAGTACTATCGATACGCAACCAATACGTGTGCGTCTGGAAAAGTATGTGGGCATTATACGCAACTCGTGTGGAAGGCGACAGAACGCGTTGGGTGTGCCCGGGTGATTTGCAAATCGGGTGATGTGTTTATGACATGCAACTACGACCCCGTTGGAAATGTGATCGGAGAACGCCCTTACTAGTCGATCAATCAATTCGTCGCGACTTGTTCGGGCTTTCATTCGATCTAGTTCTAGCTAGATGCAATATGTATATATAAAACCATATTATTACGTAATTACATTGATTCAAACTTGTATAATATAAATAGTATATATATAATTAATTAGAATTACTGATTATATAATACAACTTGGTCTTGTTCTGGTTTCCAATTCATAGTTTTTGTTTTCACATAGCAAATATTTATACGCCAACTTCTTAAAATGTAAATAAATATTGTACTACCCCAAACGTGGAAAGATAAATAAAATAACATAATAACTCACTACAAGGA
Organism: Centrapalus pauciflorus; assembly: GCA_020465985.1. Lineage (NCBI taxonomy): Eukaryota > Viridiplantae > Streptophyta > Magnoliopsida > Asterales > Asteraceae > Centrapalus > Centrapalus pauciflorus. Next base: position 218,574 of record JAANYP010007197.1, read on the forward strand.
AATTAGTTATTTGCGACGACATTTAGCATTCGCGACGACATGTTTTTTGCGACGACAAAGAGTATTGGCGACGACATGTCGTCGTGAAACGTAAAAAAAAGGGGGGGATTTCCCAATTAGATTTATATCCTAGCGGGCGTTTGGTTCGCGGATTTTTTTATCTAGGATTTGCATTTTGTTAAAGGATTTTCATTATGCATCATTTGCATTTCTCATTATTTTATCAAAGAATCTGCATTATCTTTTAAAAAAAAATTGTTAATCTGAAAAATGCAAGGTAACTGTGATTTAAAATTCTAGGGGGGTGGCTGGGTTTTAAATAACAAGATTGAAGGGATTTTATTAATCATGGGATTTTAAATCCTTACTGAAATCTGCAGACCAAACGCAAGATTTTAAATGCAAATCCCAATGAATCCCAGGAAATCCACACACCAAACGCCCCTAAATCACTCCCCCCTTTCTTTCTCTCTTCGTCGTAGACACAGCAGCCACACCCCCTCCTCCTCCCCCTTTCTCGCCAACGACCACTCGTTCCTCTTTTCTCGTCGGCTCCGGCAACCACTAGAAGGTACGTATGTGTTCTCAAATCTCTCTCTCTCTCTCTCCATCTCTGACTCTCGATTGGCTAGTAGGTCACCGACTCCGGTCAACCGATCATTGTCTCTCCCTCGATCTCACACTGATCTCTCGATCTCTCCCATTGTTTCTCTCCAGCCACCGCTCAGATCTCCGGCCACCGGTCAAGCTCCTCCGACAGATTTCTCCGGCTATAGACTGTGAAGGTAAATTTCTTTCTTTTTCTTTTTTGGTGGATATTTAGTTGAAATATGTTAGTTTGATTATATATATTTTCTGGTGGATATTTAGTTGATATAGTTGATCATAAATTAAGATTTGTTGTATTATTATTTATACGTATTATTATGTAATTTTATTTGAGTTTAAATTTTTTAATTTCTTAATACAATTGTTTATATGTAAATTTTGTGTTTTTTAAATTAGAATGTATGAAAATAAAATTTATAAATTTGTATATGTGGTTCATTGGAAAACCTCCATACACAACCACAAATGCATCACAAATTTCCGCGTGATGCATCATTATTTCCACATGATGCATCAAATTCTCGCGTGATGCACCACCTGATCCAATGACTATAAATTGGTTCCCCGGTTTTCAAAGAAATTAGGATCTATGAAATTATGATTTGTTTATATGTATAATTATGTGTGTGTATATGTGAAAGATGTAGTAATTTTAGAATTATCAATTTTTTTGTTGGTTGTAAGTTGGTAATTAGTTATGTATTAAAGTGTATGTTTTGTAATAATTTATAGTTGGTAATTAGTTATATATTGCCTATATATATCTATATGAAAGATGTATGATTGCTTTTATAAAATTAGATTTTCTATATAATTGCAATTAACGTTATTTATCATATAAATCATATTTACGTGTTTTATTTGTAAATTTACTTCTTTTTCTTTAAATCAATTTAAAATAATCATTAAGCTTAGAATATATATACCCATCCGAAGTTGATTTTGAAATTAATTTCAGACTGTCTCCGATTTTGAACTGCTTTTTAAATACTTTACTTAATTTAGGATGTGAATGTGCATTACATTGATTGGTTGTTGAAGAAAAATTCAGTTGTCAATGGAAAACCATCATGCACCTGAAAACTTGTGAAAACCACATTGCACCACCACAAATGCATCAAATTCACCGCTTGATGCATCAAAATCCCGCGTGATGCATCAAATTTCCTGTGTGATGCATCAAAATCTCGTGTGATGCATCACCTTATTTAGGATCATGTCACCGCGCTTTTCATGAAATGCACCCAATCGGACGGTATGCGTAGGTTTCCATAGTTTTGAGGTGCATAGTGGTTTTCCATTAAACTCACCCATATATACACACACGCGCGCGCACGCGCACACACACATACATATACATACTTGGTAGCTAAGGGGAAATGCTGTCGATTTTTTTCTTTAACGATCATTCGTGTAATATGCATTCACATATGAGGTAAGGTATTCACATATGACGTAACTCTAAAGAGTTCTTGGATGGCTTAGCAAGTTTTATGGATATTGCGAAGAATTACGTCAATGAAGAAGGGAAACTAAGATGTCTGTATAGAACGTGTTTGAACATGTATTTCTACCTGCCCGATATAGTAGAGGGCCACATACATGTGAAAGGGTTTCAACGATCATACACTCAATGGTTTTTCATGGTGAACCGACTGCTCCTCGAGTTATGAATGAGATAGCTCCAACAACAGATGAGATGATTGATGTCATAAATGTCACATGTCACTTGAATAGAATGTCACTTGACAAAACAAGGATATGCTATGTATACTTTACCATTTTTATTGATAATGAATTAATATAATGAATTAGCTAAAAAAATAATATAATTATCAGATGTCTATCTATCTATTTTATTAAAAAAAAACAAATAGATTTCACTTGGCACCTAACTAGAATAACAATTGTCGTAACTTGGATACGACACGTGTAATAATCTAAGATTTCTACGTTAAAATACAATAAAAAAATTTAAATTAATTTCGAAAAAAAATGTCGGCCTATTATCCTGAAATTCTGTTTTAAATTTGAGTCCACACCTCATGTATTTCCTTATCTTCTTATCTATGCTTTTTAAAAATGTTAAAAAAGATAATTAAATTAATTTAGAAAAAGAGTTTGACTATTTACCGGATTTTTATAATTTTTTTTTCTTTCTTTGTTATTATTTAATTCTTAGTTATACATTATATCTTTTTAGTAGCATGCTTTATAAATTTTCAATCATCTCTTTAGAAATATAATATTGTTATTTTAATTGTCGTTTTTACAATGAGCTTCTTAATTTATATAAATTTAAAAAAAAAACAATTATTTAACTCTCCCGTGTAATTCACGGTAATAAGGTTATACATTACAAGAGAAGATGATGGAGAACGTTAGGAGGAATACCCGATTATATATCATGATTCATGGATTAAACGGATGAAATTGAAAAACCCCAAAAGTTGGCCAAAAATCGTTGCAAACACTCAAATTTGCACCACAAACACAAAGGCTAAGAGGAAGGTTTATACAACCAATCCAACTACGTCTTAATACAACCAATCTCATGTTCATTGCGCAAAAAATCATTAACTTGTCAGTTTTTTGTGATCAAAACTTTAAACTATTTTTCGTTGTATAGAAAATCTCGAACTAACTAAAAATCAGTAAATTAAGGTTTTATCAATAGTTAACCTATTGAAACTGATTATTAATCCTACGTGGACCGGTAAATAACCTTCGTGGAATAAATTTTAATTGTTGTTGTTAAGTATTACACATTATTTAAAACCCCGTTAAAGATGTAATCTCGTTTAAAATTACAATTAAAAGTTATCAATGGGGGTTTAAATGATGTGTAATATTTGGCAACCGGTTTCAACAATTATAATTTATTTTACGTATGTTATTTACCGGTCCACATAAGATTAATAACCGATTTCAACCGGCTACCCATTGATAAAACCTTAATTTACTGATTTTTAGTTAGTTTGGGGTTTTCTATGCAACGAAAATTGGTTTGGGGTTTTGATAACAAAAAACTGACAAGTTGAGGGTTTTTAGCGCAATCATCCCTTTTTTTATTATAGTCCTTATAGTTATTTTTCTCTTATTCAGATTGTGAAATTTGTAACCTATAATTGCTGATTAGGCTATTAAAAAATAACAGGACATTTTAGTTTAAGATTTATATTGAAGAAAGATCATTCTATTTTTACGGATTTATTGATTTGGTCTGACGCATTTTTTCTTTCTAAATTCCAAACGTTAAAATAATTTACTAAAACCTCATATATATGGTTGGTTAAAAACATGAACAACATAAGAATTAATTAAACCAAATAAAATGATGAAAATATGATGGTTTTATGATACAAAAACCTTAAACTGGAATCTTATATAATTTTTTAACATGATCAACCGGCTATAGTCTCACGATTTGAATAATACAAAAATAAGAAAAGAAGTATAATGAGAAATGGAAATAATTATGCGAGCTGAGACCATATGAACAAGAAAGAAACGATATGATGGTTGTTAACCATCAAGCCCTGGTGGCCACCAAGTTTCCATAAGGGGATTGGGTAGGGTTGTTACCCGGGTTCGATTCTCACTAGAGGGCGGATTTTGTGGTTTTGTCCTTCAGGTGAACTAATCAAACTATGGAGATTTTAATCTAACTAGGAGATTGTGATGGGAATCGAACCGAGATCTGTCGGCACTTGGGTTTAGGCGATAACCACCACCCTAGTCATTCAAAAAAATATGATGGTTCTTTTTGTCAATATAAACCATTGTTATTGTTATCACAATCTCACCGTCGTGGTCTTGTCATCATTTTACTTACACATATATTATGTTAAATATTTATTTTAATACGTTATTTTATATTTATCTTTTATATTTATTGTACAACAAATTTAGTTTAGTTTAATACGAAAAAAATATGTAAATAAACTTTATAACAAATCAATTCAAACATATTAGAGTTATTTACGTATATAATTTATAATTATATAAAACTATAATAAAAAATATATATATGCAAAAGATTTAGGTGGTATTTGTTTTTTAAGAGGTTAAATGTCTGAAGTCTGAAAACCACGTCTGAAAGTAAGAGGAGGTCTTAAGATCTGAAATTAAGAGGCTCTTAATTTAATTCAGACAACTCTCAGGGTGTGTTTGTTTTCAATTAAGAGCCTCTGAATTAGGTCTGAAGTCTGAATTTCAGATCTTAACATAATTTGTATTGTTTGTTTAAATTCAGACTTAAGAGGTTACAACCTCTGAATTTCCCTCTGAATTTTAAGAGAATGAGACTAGTCTGAATTAAATTCAGAGCATCTTAATTTCAGACTTTAAGGCCTCCTCTTAATTTCAGACATGGTTTTCAGACTTCAGACATTTAACCTCTTAAAAAACAAATACCACCTCAATCTTTTAAAATTCAGAGGAAAATTCAGAGGTTTCAACCTCTTAAGTCTGAATTTAAACAAACAGACCTAAGTTATTATAGACCTGAACTTTAGACTTTAAATGTTTTTAAGAGGCTCTGAATGAAAAGTCATATACATTAATATTTGATATATAACATAAAATGTAATGCATAATTTACATTGTAAAGTTAATTATACATAATAATTTATATTAAAACATAAAATATAATCGGGTCGGGTCGGGTTCGGGGATGAAAGTGTCCCTCATCCCTGCCCTGTCCATGTTATTTTAAATCGGGGATTCCCCATCCCCTTCTCCATCTCCATCTCCGGTCAATTCGGGAACTCCACGGTCAAATCAGGGTCGAGTTACGGGCTTCTCGTCGGAAATGGGTTTTTTTTTTTTGCCTACCCTAGTTGTGGAACACCCATGTAATTTAAAAACCCGGTCAGCGATTAAATTGATGTGTCCATTAGTGGCGGGAATTGACCGATAACCTTGGGACGACGAAGATGGAGTGCACTGATCTTTTGAAGAACTAACCATTTGTGATGTAAACTTTTAGAAAGAATTGTGTAAATTATGTTGATGTGGAAAGAGTTATGTATATTGTGTGTGTGTGTATTCAACTGTAAAGGGGTGGTGAGGCTCGGTGAATAGCTTTGTATATAAAGATCGGGGCTCTTAGAACAAACGAGCAATGTTGGAGGCACACAAACTCCCAATGCCTAGACTTACAATCTTCTATAATCACGTGATGATCGAGATTGCTTTGCTCCACGTTATCCGAAACATTCTTATATATGTCGTCCATTGAGCTTCACTCGAGAAAATTCCTTAGAATATGTAACGTTCAAGAAGATTTGTAATATCTATAAGGGCTTAAACAACGAAAAATAGTACGATCCAACTTCATTCGGGCAACTTATTACGAAACTTAATAATTTTTAGATACTGATAAAATAGAAAGGATCCAAACTAAAAACTGCTGATTAATTTAATAATGAAAATGAGAATACAATATTGTTTAGGGTTTATTGTGAAAAAACCAACATGTTTCTCTCTCAATGTATTTTTTTTTTTCCAGAAAAATCCTCAAGTTAAATTTTTTTTTTCTAGTTTTGTGAAATTTGACTATTAGAGTTTGGTTATGATTAGTAAACCGGGTTTTTAATAACTAAAAACCGGGTTTTAATAGCTAAATTTCATTAAAGTAGAAAGAAAAAATTAACTTGAGGATTTTTCTGGAAAAGAATTAACATAAAAGACCGAAAACGCAAAAATCGTGAAAACATTTTTTTTACATAATAAACAGTTTAAATTGAAATTATAGACAACCGAGTAATTAACCCAAAATGCTAAAATTGGGCCTAAATAAGAATGGGTGACTGGAAGTCTGGAACCTACTAATTAATTAGAAGGCAACCTTACAATTTCGACTAGCTTACATGAAGACTGGATGCTTATAGAAGGCTTTCAGTTTCGACTTTCTAGCATACTCGGCAGCCAAAAATCTCAATAATGATGATTAATTATTAAGGAAGAAAACAATTTCTTTTCATATCATTTTAATGCATTAAATTTAATTAATTAATTCAAATGTTCTAAATAAGGCTAAAAAAAGGAATAATTGTGCAAAAACTTTCAACTTGTCAGTTTTTTGTGATTAAAACCTTAAACCATATTTTATTGCGTAGAAAACACCAAACTAACTAAAAATCAGTAAATCAAGGTTTTATCAATAGGTAACCGGTTGAAACCGGTTATTAATCCTACATGGACCGGTAAATAACCTACGTGAAATAAATTTTAGTTGTTGAAACCGGTTGTCAAATATTACACATCATTTAAACCCCCGTTCATAATTTTTAATTGTATTTTTTAAACGGGATTACATCATCAACGAGAGTTATTTACCGATCCACGTAGGATTACCAAGATGTAAATCAAATATACGATAAAGAAATATTGAATGTCGAGGTAACCCTATTAACCATATACTCAACACTGCAAATATGTTCAATATTAAAAAAGATCAAAACCATAGTCAAAAGTGATTGTTAAACTTAGTCGGCTAGAAACTAAAATTAATTTAATGTTAATTGGATATATACCACATTATACTTTATATTAAATTATAAACCTAAGGTCTATATTAGTTTTACAGTTTTACACCAAATTAAAGTTTTGCGATTATCCCAACCCTATGCATCGAAGAACCTTATAAAACCACATTGCATCAACATTGAAGGACTTGATCACGTGGTCCGTTAAAGTGGAAACACAGTGCATCACAAAGGAAAGCTAATTTATCATGCGAATAAGGATGATACATCAGGATCACTTGATATCACGCGGTCGGCCGGGCTCGAGCTGGTCTTGTGGTCAAAACCGGTTCATTTTTTACCGATGTATTCAGTTGAAGTCGGTCCATTGTTTTATGTTTCTCCATAAAAATAGAATATTTATTTATTTATTAAGGAATCGAACCTAGAACCCGTTGGTTCATAAAGAACACTGTTTACTATTAAATTTATTAGCTTATTTTTGTTAATAACAAACTTCATATATTTAATATATTAATTTAATAGTGCATCGCTAGGAAGACCATAATACATTATAGTGATGAATAAAATTTAATATTTATCTTTGTAACTAAAGCTTCTTTTCGATCCCATGTAAAGTTAATATTATCAAGTTAATAGATTAAATAGTAACTTTGTTATTAAAATACGTACGTGAGTCAATAATTAAGTTTAACAACAAAGTAATCTATATCTATTAATAAAAGAAAACATCTAGCGACACTAGTCGCATCCTCATCTAATCAAAATTTTATTTTCCCGCTCAATTTTTCATATATAATCTCCTTAGTTAATTATGTAATTATATTTAAAAATTAAGTAAAACTACAATCAAGTGTTACCTAATTTAACTCCTATAAATAAAAAATGATTTTTAAAAGATTTTAATATCTTCCATATCTAACTTCTAATTTAGCTAACTAGACATTATTTCGTACACTTAAAAGTTAAATAATGTAGTATTGCTAATGAAATGTTTTATAAATTCTTTTAATAAAACTATTTAAATTGTGTTTTATTTAAAACTATTTTTTTTAATTTTTATTAGTTAAATATAAATAAATCAAAAAATAAAGAGTTTTATAACGATAACACATATTAGTATCAATAAAAAAATTGAATTATGTTCATATCGAAAAATAATAGTGTTTTTGTAACCTTTTTTGTGGAAAAATAAACATTTTAATATGAAATTTACATTTGTATAGATTTTTAGTAAATAATTAATTTATAAATTAATTAATTATTTTATAATTAAATTAATATGTTAACGAGTAACTTTTCTGCACAATTTGTTTGTAATTTATTTATAATTATCGCTTTTAAAATTATTTACTGTACTTCGATGACTATAGTTAGATGCAGGAATACTATATGTAATCAAGTATATTTTAACTTTTAAGGTTTTTATTCTGAAAAATATGATTCTCAATTCTCAATTCTCAATTCTCAATCATATAAACTTTATCAAGACAAGAATCTATATATCTATATCTATCTATACATATTAATAAAACAAAATGTTTAGTGATACATGTCACTTTCTTAACTAATCAAAAATTTATTTTCCTCTCAATTTTCCTAATATAACTATTTCAATTTATTCATTTAATTTTTTAAAAAATTGATACTAATTACTATATAATTTAGTCACTTGTAATGGATGTCAATCTAATTAAAAATCTTTTAAAATGTTTCTTATACATAATAACATGATTTTAAACTTTTTATTACTGAAAAATAAAAATACATCTAAATTTTGATATAACATACTATATAATAGTGGATCATATAATTGATATATTATAATGTTATCATATTAAAAAAAATAATGTTCTTAAATTTAGATGCAATCATTTTATTATCTTGACTATTTTTTTAAATATAATTAGCTCATAAAAAATTGAATTCATATTTGATATAAATTTAATAAATTTTTATGTTATTTTGGTATGAGCATTTTATCATATTTATAATTATATATTAATATTATATATATATATTTTTTAATAAAAAACAATCTTTTATTAAATATACCCATGAAATAAATGGGTTGCTAGACTAACATATCTATATCTATATCTATATATATTAATAAAAGAAAACCTCTCATGGACGTGTCATTTTTTCATCCCTCTAACTTTTTGATTTCCCGTCTTTTTTCCATAATTAGATTTCTAAATTTACTAATTCATTTTTAATAATACAATATAATAATATTTTTTATTTAATATCAAACAACTAAGTATTTTTTATCTTTAATTTAACTAGCTTTCAATTTTTTTATTTTATTTATATGTAAATTTTATAATAATTTATTAAAATATAGAAAAATACGTATTTTCTAAATCAACCCATGTAATACATGGGTTGATTAACCTATATATTATAATAAAACAAAACAGTTCATGTCATATGTCACTTCTACAATACAAGAAAATTTTATTTTTCCACTTTTTTTTCCAAATTTAACACCTTAACTTAATTGAATTAAAATTTGACTTTATTTTGTTTCATTAATTAATTAGTAATAAATTACATTTTGTAACATTTAAAATTAATGTTTACCTAAAATAAATATCTATCATTATTATCCATAATAATCATAATTAGATCCAAATGTAAAAATTTGAACTAGTTGTGTAAATTATTATTATTATGTATAATAAAGGAAAACATCAAATGTCACGTGTCACCTCTACGTTCACGAAAAAGATAATTACAACTAATAAAAAATAAAAGATAAAATAGAATTTAATATTTTTAAAAAAGATAAATATACTCTATTTTTTAATTTTTAAATAATAAAAAATAAATACAATTATTATTTCGTATGTTTTTATGTTACTCATATACATTTTATATAAATAAATTAAATTAAAAATATCCACGTAATACGTGGGTTATAAACTAGTTTTAATATTCTAATATTAATCTAAATTTATTTTTAAGACAAAAAAATTCATATTTTGATGTCTAATATTTAATTAAAACCTACAATATTTTTTTATCTTATACGATATTTTCTTAGTATAAAATATACATTACTGTACGTGAATTATTTGAATTAAAAGCTACTGTTTATGTTAGTTTTTATAAAATGGATTTAGCTTATATAATTTGGGTTTTTATGTAAATCGAGCACATAATTTTTAATTTTTTTAGATTAAACTAATCTTACATTCGTATAAAAAAATAAATTAGTTTTGAATTAAAAGTTTATGGATAATTTTTTTCATGACATATATTGATAGTATACAAAATATTATAGTTGAGAAACATTATAAATGTTTAAATTGAATTGAATTTTTGATAAACTAAATATATGTTTATATCAGATGCATATAATAATTGTGTATTTGTTTATAAATTTATATTCTTAAAAAATAAATATTATATATGTCTAGCATCACGTCTCGTTTTTTCGGTTAATAAAAATTTTGTTTTCACACCCAATTTTCCATATAGGATTCTACTTAATTAGTTGTCTAATTTATTTTTAAAATTTTAAATAAAAATATAATTAAATACTACTTAATCTAACCGTTACATATATAAAACAATCTTTTTAATTCATTTAAATAAGTTTCAGATTTAACTACTAATGTTAGTTAACTATGCATTATTTTATATATTTAAAAAGTGAAATTAATACAAGATTGAAAATGAGTTGTTTTATAATTTTTTTAATCTTAATTTTCTTTTAAAAATTATTCTATGTAAAACATACAATTTTAGTTTTTTATTTATACATAAAAATCTAAAAATAAAAAGTTTAAAAACGATGAGACACGATAAATGTTATTCATACATATATTAAAATAGAAAATTTTTAAAACAATTATTTATAAAATATCCACGTGATACGTGGGTTAATAACTAGTTTTCGTCACTAATCCATGTTTGTGTCACATGTTCTAAAATTTTTAAGGTTTTTTTTAAAACTTTATGTTTTTTTTTTTTAATTTTTAAGGTTTTTTCACATGTTCTAAAAACTTTATGCATGCTAATCACATACACATGCATGCAACGCACGTTACGATGGAAAAATGCTCAGTATAGTATGTTTAATAGGAAGCATTTTCTCTTTATTGATTAATCGATTATATATACAAGGCTTTGCATGCATAATGCTATTCGATCCACAACATATATGACACTTTCTCGGTTTTTCGCCTCGTCCCCGTGGAACTATTCGGCTATCTTCTGACATGGGTTCGGAGGGGCTGATGACCCACCATCTGCAGGAGGCGGAGACGACGACCCCCCACCGGAAGGAGGAGATGATGACCCTCCACCAGAAGGAGGAGGTGACGAGCCGCCATCAGCAGGAGGAGGTGATGATCCGCCATCGGCAGGAGGTGGTGATGACGACCCGTCTTTAGGTGGTGAAGATGACCCGTCTTTGGTAGGAGGTGAGGAACCAGATCCAGATCCTGAACCTGAACCGGAACCGGAACCAGAACCAGAACCAGAACCAGAACCAGAACCACCTTTACCTTTGGAAGGAGGTGAGGAACCAGAACCAGAACCTGAACCAGAACCAGAACCTCCTTTACCTTTGGAAGGAGGTGATTTGGAACTGTGATCACATTTGTTGAAGTAGCAATAGCAACCGTTTTTCGCTTCACGAACGTGACAAGATCCATGGACCGCTTGCTCCCATTCGATGCATTGTTTATCGCACTTCTTGTTATCACATTTTCCGGACCATGTCTTGCTATTCTTTTCACAAAGTTTCCCTTTCACGATCGCGTTATCTTTTCATGTCATGCAAAATGAATCAGTAATCGAAACAAAATTAGTTCATAGCTTATATATAGATATATTAATCAAAACAAGGAGAAAATTAAATAATCTTTAATTCGTCACTATAATTTAGAATTCAGTAAAGAAATTAATTCATATAGCTAGCTGGTATATTGATTCAGTAACAATTTGCTTTATTACTTAAGAAAAACTATCATTTCATAACCAATGATCATTAATTAGTAGCCGTTGCAAAATTGTCAATTTAATTAGCAAATTAAGAAATTTTAAAAAGTTGTCATACTTTAAAGGGAAAATCATACAAAAAACCAACGCACTTTTGATATTTTTCGATTAAGTCTCTGTACCAAAAACAATTCTATAAAACTCCTAGAACTTGAATTTTTTTACGAAGGTGGTGTTTTATGATATTTTTTAAAGATTTTTCAGATGTTTTTCATAAAATTTCGTTAAGTTAAAGAACTTTTATGGAAACATTTAATGTGCAGCGATTTTTACGAAAAAGTTTTTAATTTGATGGACTTTTATGGAAACGTTTTTTAATTGTGCAATGACTTATTCAAAAAATACTGAAGTGTATATTATTATTAAAGAAAATCGATCAAAACTTAAAGGCAATTTTTTTTATCATATCCAAAAAATAAAAAATAAAAAGGTTGAATAATAATAAAATAGAAGATGGATGGAAACAATTAAGAAAGGGTGCGTGGTAGTAAATAATTAAGAATGATTAAGCACCTGAAATAGCAAGAATAGAAATGAGAAGAAAGAATGCATATGAATTAAGAAGGAAGCTTTTTGCCATTTTATGTTATATAAGAACGTTGAGTCGCTATAATTTGGTGAAGTTAAAGTCTTGACAATGGAGAGTATTTATAGGAGCAAATTAAGGGCTAGCTTCACGAAAATATATATGTGTGTGTCGCATTAATTTTTAAAAACAATTTGTATAATTTTTGGCAGCGATATGATCGACTGGTTTTATAATGATATTGGTTAACTGTATAAAAATATACGACATTTATATTTATTATTTTTTTGTACCTTTAAAATCAAATATTTATGTATTCGATCATATATATATATGTACGTGGGTAATTAGCTAATTAAAAATTGCATTTTATATTCTTATATCTAAGATATAACTCTTGTAAATTCTCACATGCATGTATGCAGTGGCGGATCCAAATTTTTTTCGTTGGGAGCACAAGATTTTATAAGGTATTCGTCGTGTTAATTTTCTGAAACATATAAGCTAAAATTCGTCAAATTTACGCATATCGTTGGGGGTCTTGCCTCCGCTTCATTCCATGCAGATCCACATGCGGCTGTGTTTCACTTTTTCTATAAATTTAAATAATATTTCCAAACAAGTTGATTAAAATTAGGGATAGATTACCAAGAAATTTTGTGCAACGGGTGTCTTTGGTGGTTGGGTCCGCCACTGAATATGTGATGATAATTTGAAATTTTAAATGTGACACTATGTTATACTATCGTAGGAATATTATGTCCTATCGTCTCTTTAATTCTTTATTGTAAAGTGTAACATTTTTTATAAAGGAGTTAAAATATATGAAATCTTAGGTAGTGTTTCATTCATTAATGTAATATCCATCACAAAAATAAAAATAAAAATATCTTTGTGCAGGCCCGTCTTTTAGGGCGTGCGAGAATGTCGACCGCACATGGCCTCCGATTTTGTAGGGCCTCACAATCGTAAAAATGATCAGAGTATCAAACGAAGTACTTTGAATATTAGTTTCTCATTAATTATTATTTCGTTTTAAACATATTATATACCATTTTAGAAGTCTTATTTAATATACAAACATATAAAATTTGTCATTCACGACATCTAATTTACATATTAAAACTCAGTTACAAATTGAGTAATCTATTATTTAAATTTTACATAATTAATTAATGTCTATATCATATGCATGTGTACAGAGGGTCTCCAAAATTCATGAGACGGCCCTGTCTTTGTGGACAATAGAATCGTATAAAAATAATTTATTTTCGTCACAATTATAAACGTGTTAAAAATATTCTATTTTATTAATATTAATATTTCGTAAAACTTTACAATTGTATCTATATAAATAGAATGTGTAAAAATAATACTTTAAAGATTTGAAAAAGTCCACGTTTAGAAGCAGAAAATTAAACCTTTTTGAATTTTAGTTAATCTTTGTTTAAAAATGTAAAGTTAAAATAATATTGTCTTAACTTTTGAATTTTATTTTAATACAAAATATAATGATAGTTCTCAAAGTTACATTCCTATCCGTTGAGAATTAAAACTATCATATGATAAAATCAATATTGTCAATCTCTACATTTTACCTATTATCATTTTTGTTTTTGTAAGCTCGGATTGTAAGACCGAGATCCGGATTCTAAGATCATACTAAAATAAAATTGTCTTTTTTATATGTGTCATTTAAATCAAAGATTAATTTTATGTCAAATGAATAAATATTTAAAATCCAAAAATGATAACGATAATTCACTACAACTTTTAAAGATTTTGATAATTTAATTACAATATAAAAAAATTATATTTTAGAGCATTGAAGGTGTAATTTAATTACACATGTTATTTAACAAAGTTGACTCATTTATATATTTTAAAAAGTTTTAATGTAAGTAAAAGTAGGATCCGATGAAGATCTTAAGATCATACGAGAGATCTTAAGACGCTATCCATGGGAGATTCTATTAAGGATCGACTCGATTTGTTAAATATAACCATAAGGTATTAATATCAAGATCAGAATTTCAACAAATATGTATAAAATAGTTTATACATCCAAACAAAAAAGTCTATCCTCTTGTTTCTTTGGTGCATGGGTGGTTTCATGTTGTGATATTAGGGTCAAGTGCCCCCAATAAACTTTTTCTCTGTGTGTTTTACATCTTTAAAATACATTTCGCTCCCAGTTTTTTTAACTAAGAAATCGGGTTATTTTATTCAAAAAACACAAAGAGTCCTATTTTTGAAGGAATTTTTAATAAAATAAGCTTGACATTTGATCTATTTTGTAATTTTTTAACTAAGAAATCAGGTTCAATTATTCAAAAAACACATTTCGGTCCCAGTATTGTTATGATTTTTAAACCGATCTTTATAAAATATAGAAAAATGACTAATAAATTTTATTTCTGGATACACGTACATTGCTCGATCTCACGTCAAAGAGATCCTCTAATTAAATGTTTTGTTTCTAGCCATCAAAGAAAATTACCGAGTATATGTGTACGTATAAAAGATTCGAGATTCAAAACCACAACATGCATGCATGCATGTTTTAATCATTTATAATAATTAGCTAGACATATATGCATGGTAGAAATTAGTTTTCATGGTGTCGTACATGTGTATGTCATACACAGAGCTAGCGTTTGCACTCGAATTCCATCCTAATACCAACCTTTAGGTTACCACACTAGCTAATTAACCATTCATTTTTTTACCACATTTTGTTTAATAAGAATTAAGACACATTAACCAATGTTTTTTTTTTTTACTTATGGTTTATCCATGCACGAAAAATATTATTTTCTGTTTCCAATAATCGTTTTTTTTTTTTCTGATTTTTGCCCATCAACTATTTGTATTTGTTATGCGCGCTTTTATGATATATATATATATATATATATATATATATATATATATATATATATATATATATATATATATATATATATATATATATATATATATATATATACACAGGGGGTTCAATGGAAAGCCACCATGCACCTGAAAACTTGTGAAAACCGCACTGCACCACCACAAATGCATCAAATTCCCCGCGCGATGCATCAAATTTTCCGCGTGATGCATCAAAATCCCGCGTGATGCATCATCTTATTTACGATCATGCCACCGCGTTTTTCATGAAATGCACCAAATCGGACGGTTTGCGTAGGTTTCCATAGTTTTCAGGTGCATAGTGGTTTTCCATTGAACTCACCCCTATATATATATATATATATATATATATATATATATATATATATATATATATATATATATATATATATATATTATGTTTGCCCAACAATTGGCAACCCACACTATATGAATGTCATAACATTTTAAAAGAATATAGTTCGATAAATAAATTAAACTACCTTAACAGCTTTGACGTAATGGATCGATTCTACAATCAATATACACGATCTGACGATTTTCTTTAAAAACCTACAATAAATAATAAACAAGAAAAGTTAAAAGTTAATAAATATTTTATATTAATACACACACACACACATACACACAATGATTTATAAAGATTCAACGAAAAATAACATTGTTTATCATAAGTGTGTATATATATGTATGTATGTATATGTGTCTATATATAAACACTAAAATAGTAATATATATATATGGGATCCATTGTGAACAAGTTATTCGTTGTGCACGTTGTGAACAAATAAAAAGAATACATATAATCATTCATATATATCAACAAGTGTTTGTAATATGATTCATATGAATAAAAAGGTTCACAGAAGTGTCTATTTAAGATTCAGAACATTCAAAAGGTTCATAGTACGTAATTTTTATAACAAGATGCACAAGATGCATAGGATGCAACAAGATTCATAAGATTCGACAAATTCATAGGATTCAATAAGATCCAAAGGATCCAATAGTATTAATAGGTTAATAGAAGAGTCCAAACTATTTTCAACAAGATTCATAAGATTCAGAAGCTATTTTATGGTTGTTCACAACGTGCACAACGAATAAAGTGTTCACAAAAGATCCTTAGTCTATATATATATATATATATATATATATATATATATATATATATATATATATATATATATATATATATATATATATATATATATATAGATTTGGGTTCAAATGAGTACCACTAGTTTTGCGGAGTACCGGAGGTACCTCGCTTAAAATTATTTTTTTTAAAAATTTTTTTCATAATCATGTTTAAATTAATAATATAAGACTACTTGCAAAAAATCACACATAAACACACACTAGAACTATGTGAAACGTGCAAGTTCACATGAACTGCACTGTTGTGAACGTATATTCACAGCTAAGCATATTCACATGAATTTTTCCACGTTCACATGTCTTTTAAGAGGCTACGAAGTGTGAATGCGTGTATTTCTTTTACAAATATGCTTATATTATTTGTATCTAAATGAATATGAAAAAAATTTAAAAAAAAAAACTTTTTTTCGGAGCATGTTCACATCTTAAACCCGTGTGTTCACAGGTACTCACGGTACTCTGCATTTTTTAGGTACTCACACGAACCATATTCTATATATATATATATATATATATATATATATATATATATATATATATATATATATATATATATATATATATATAGAATATGGTTCGAGAGAGTACCTCCATTATGCAGCGCACCTGAAGGTACCATCTTTAAAAAAACTTTTTATAAATTTTTTTTTCATAAACATGTTTTAATTAGCATTATGAAGATCGTATGTAAATTTCACATACATTCACATCTCCTAGCTCCTAAAAAGTGATGTGAACACACACTTACATGATTTTGAATACATGTGAACTCACATTTATGTGATGCGTGTTTTCATGCCCTTAGAGTTTTCGGATTTGCGTGAAATTCACATATGATCTTCATCATGTTAATTAAAACATGTTCATGAAAAAAAATTTCATAAAAAATACTTTTAAGACAGGTACCTTCTGGTGCGCTGCATAATGGGTGGTACTCACTTGAACCTAAATCTATATATATATATATATATATATATATATATATATATATATATATATATATATATATATATATATATATATATATATATATATATATATATATATATATATATATATAGCATGCATGCATCATTTATCAATACTGATTCATTAATTTCATATGTTACATCAAATTCCACATAAGTAGGAACGAGTTCATAACTTCCAACCTCCTAAAGTACGTAGTAATAGAGAAGAAATGCAATGATGCTTATAAGTTTATAATTATATTTATGTTATTTTTCAAGATTTGTTAATCATTTACTCATTCCTTGCTTTGACTCTCTCTCTCTCTCTCTCTCTCTCTCTCTCTCTCTCTCTCTCTCTCTCTCTCTCTCTCTCTCTCTCCTCTCTCTCTCTCTCTCTCTCTCTCTCTCTCTCTCTCTCTCTCTCTCTCTCTCTCTCTCTCACCAAGAATGAACTGAGAGGGAGTCATTATACAAAAATGCTCACTATAGCAATGTACTCTACTTACCTCTTCGGTGTTCATTCAATTTCTTGACTAAATTCTCATGTAATTTACATATTTGGACTTCATTTAAATCAAGAACACCAAGGTTGTCTTTCGAGTTCTCTTAAAATTTTATAAGATAGCCCTAATTAAGGAGTTAAAGACTGCAAAAATAAACACGAAATCTCTTTTTAAGAATTCTATTAGATTTAGTTTTTTCTAAAATTAATCTCTAAAATAACTTTAAACTTTAGGTTTCACCTTATTTTAACCCGGCCAGTTGATCATTATTTTGATTAAAATTTCGAACTTTGAATTAGATACAACAATTTCATCAATATTAAAATAAATAAATAAAACTATTTCTGAATCGAAATTCTAACGGATGTTACATGCCTTTACATTGACACATTCGAACATAATATGCTCAAATTTACAACTTACAACCCCTGTCCCTTTAAAAATAAATAAATAACACCCTGACACCTGGTCGACGACCAAATGTCAACGACCAAAAGACAAAAGTTTAACATTATTTTGAAATTTTATTTCATAAAACAATTTGATTAATAAATCATTTTCTGGAATTTTTTTTTTTTTTTAAATTATATTCAAGCTTACTTTTAATTACGGATTATTTTGATGTTCCAACCGTTTGATCTGTTGGGTCGAAATTGTCACCCCTAACACCAGACACTAATACAATCATTGTTCAACCAAAAAAAAATAAGATTTTGAACAAAAACATACAGAACATTGGATTGGCATCATTAAAAACAAATTCAACAAAAATATGAAAAGATACCATTTTTAAATTGGTTTTCTTATTGACATCGATTGATATATACATTTTTTGATAAATAAAAAAGCAAATTTATTAACAATCTATGCATCGGAATTACAAGCTGCTGGTGAAATATATATGCAGTACGTACGTAATACATGTTACCATCAAATCATTGGAAAATGCTCAATTAATATGTTTAATAGGAAACATTTTCGATCACTTTATTTTCATAATTATATACACACACAAAGGCTTTCTATATATATATATCGACACTTTCTCCATTTAGGCCTTATCATGTGAAGCTATTTTGCGAATTATCTTCTTCGGACATGGTTTCGCCTCGCTTTTGGGAGGTGCTGGTGACCCCCCATCAGCAGGAGGCGGTGAGGACCCACCATCTGATGGAGGTGGTGGTGATGAACCTCCATCAGCTGGTGGAGGCGGTGATCCACCCCCAGCAGGAGGCGGTGATGACCCGTCTTTTGGAGGAGATGAGGACCCGTCTTTGGGAGGAGGAGATGTGGACCCGTCTTTGGGAGGAGATGAGGAACCGTCTTTAGGAGGGGACGAGGACCCATCTTTAGGAGGTGATTTGGACTTGTCTCCGGGCTTGGACTTGTGGCCGGGACATTTTTTAAAGTAGCAAAAGCAACTGTTTCTAAAATCACGAAAGTGACAAGCTCCATGAGCCGCCTTCTCCCAGTCGATGCACCTTCGGTCACAGAACGGGAGATGACAATTAAATCCGGAATACATCTGGCTAGGCTTCTCGCAAAATTTTCCAATCACCATCGCGATATCTTTTCTTGTCATCATTCAAAATGAATAATAATCGAAAGATAATTAGATATTAACAATTTCCTAATTAATTAAAAGAAAAAACTAAACTGTCATTACCATATGTAACTTCAAATTAAATCTCCCCAATATTAGGGTTGAGATATAACTAATTAATCACGTAATTAAAACATGGGTATAGTAGTAATTAATTATTAAGTATGATTAAATAAGAATGTACGTACCTGAAATAGCAATAATGAAAATGAGGGCAACTAAAGAAAAGGAGACGCCTGAATCTTTTGCCATTTTTGAGTTAGGAAAGCGATAAAGAATTAATAATCGCTTCGATTTAATTTGGTCCGTGAAATCTGAAGTCGAATGGACTCGAAGTATTTATAGCTGAAGGAATGGGCATCAATAAAATATGAGTACCAATAGGGTTTAGCCCATTTGATACGATGGTGATATGTAAACATGAGGTTATGGGTTCGACTGTCGTCGTAGGCAAGTATGAATTTAGATGGTAAAAGTAAGTCTGAAGTCTCCACTTGGGACAAGTTTGAATTATTATTTAACGATAAATAATCTAATTCCTTTTAAAAAATCATATATCTCAACCTGTTAGCCATTTGTGACAAATAAATTATCATCAATCAAAAATTTCGATAAAGAATAGATAATCACCATTTTAGAATACAAATGTTATGTGATGAGAGTTATTTAAATCAAAAGTAAGTGTTGGTAAATAGTTTTCTTATCCTAATATTTATTAATTTTTTAAATTATATATATATATATATATATATATATATATATATATATATATATATATATATATATATATATATATATATGTATATATATATAAGTTATCATACGTTAACTACTAATTTGGTATAAATAACCCTGTTTATTTTGATCTATAGTGTTATACTAGAGAAAAGATAGTCACACTTGAAAATGAAATAACTTAATTTAACATCATAAATTATTATTTTGTTTAAAATACAGTGCTAGTGATTGTAGTCATATTCTTTTTTTATTTGTTTTATTGTAAGTTTTAAAATGTAAATCTAAAAATATATATCAATAAAATAAAAAGGGTAAAAACCTTTTAAAAGGATAACATAGTTATAGATAATTCTATTTCAAGTAATCTATTAATCTAGTATGGCTTGTCTCTTGAAAAGATGAGCGTATATTCAAAACATTAAAAAAAAAAAAGGTTAATATTAAAAAATAAACCCTATTATTTTTTTTAATTTTCGTGTTTAGGTTCCTAAACTTTTTTTCCAATTATTTAAGTACTTAAACTATGTTTATCTTATTCAAAATTATATATTTTGACCGGCTACCGGAAGAGCCGGTAAACACAAGTGATAAAATAAAAAGTGTAAGGACTTAATCGCTAAAATATGAAAAGATTGTGGGTTTTTTCCAACATTAATCAATAAAAAATGTAAGGTAACTTGATTGGTAACCGATCAAACAAGTCAAACATATACTTTTGAATAAGACAAAAATAGTTTATGGAATAAAACAATAAAATAATAAGTTTAGGATATTTAATAATAATAATAATAATAATAAAGACAACTTCGTGGAGTTTTTTGGCCAAATGATGACGTTTTCAATTTTTATTTACCATGATGACCATGGTAGTTGCAATTTTAATTCCCAAAACAAGCCCCTTTCATTTTTTTTTTTTTTTTTTGAAAGAAAAAACAGAAAAAGGATTTAACGTTTTCTAATTCACATAAAAAAACCCACCTCCATTCCCAGAAAAAGTTTCCGCCTGTCAAACCCTAACGTCCGATCTTCCTCCGTCCGATCGGCGACGCTTGAGATGCAGGCGCCAGAATCTGCTACCCATCTGGTGCTTTCTCAATCATTAAAATTTCTCATTTTTATGTTGATTTATTGTTTAATATGTATTAATTGTTTATTTGTTTTTGGCTTTGAAGTTGTTTGTTTTTCATATTTCAATAGTTCTTGAAGTTATTCTATTTTTTTTTCTTGATTTTGAATTGTTGTTTGTTTTTCATATTATATTGTTCTTGAAGTTGATTTATAACAAGTCGTTGACTTCAAACCATTGTTTTTATTTTTGAAGTTGAATTCTAATATGAGTTCATAACTGTGTGATTTGTTCTTGATTTTAATTTCAAACAAATATGAGTCAATAATTGTTCGGTTGTTATTATACTATTTTTGTTGTAGGCAAAGCGGTTATTATCAGTCAAAATGTCCTTCTAAACCTAAAAGAATGTCTGGCGATCTTTTATTAGCATGCAATCAAGGTATTACAGTTATATTAATTTGTTCTTTAAACATTTAAATTGTTAGTAATACCAACTATTTTAAACATCGTCATTTTCTTTGTAGGTTGCATGTAATTCACTGTGAAAGCGAATATTTCATTTTGATTGGGTAGAAAACTTGTGTTTTATTTAATATTTTCGTTTTTTTCATTTAATTTAATTGATCGAATATGATTTGCTTATGTTTTTTGGTACTTGTTATCGGTATTTTGTTAAAGACCTATATGGATATTATTTATTTTTAATATTCATGACTATGTTGGGTTTTTAATAAATGATCGGTATTTTGTTAATGATATCGTTACACTAAACTTTTTAATAAATGTTGGGTTTAATAATTATAAAAGTTAAAAAAATAAGTAAAAAAAATAAGAAGATGATGATTTTTGGGTAAAAAAAAATGATAAACCATCATATTTTAGTCATGAAATTCAGAACTACTATATTTTAGCAATTAAAATTGAAACTGCTATCATTTAGAAAATAAAATTCTAAAACACAATGGTCTTACAAATAACTCCAACTTCATGAACTTATAGACATTTATACCAAAAATAATTCAATGTCCTCTCACACTAAAAATTAATTAAATTAATTCTTTTAGAAAAAGTTTTAAAAGTTGACCTTTTATGAGACAAAATATAATTATTACTAGAAATAAAAAATAATAATAATAAGCATGCAATCATTAGTGGAACTCTTGGGAGCCACAGAATGTAAACATATGTATTTGGAGGACAAAACAAAACAAGTTTGCAGTGGTGACTTTTCAGCACGGACGTAGATACAACCAAAGTGATGTTGATATGGATGTTGACTTTAGGTGGAACTCTTGGGTGCAAAGGAAGGTAAACATATATGCATTTGAAGGTCAATTTGGCCGAGAGAGGCGTATCGATAAGCAACACTTGTTGCCCTTTATGTAACTTTGTTCTTGAATCATTTAAGACATGTGGTATTCGAATGCTCGAAGACCAAGATGATTTGGAGGAAAGTGTGAGGCTGGTGAAATGTTCAATTCTCCTCGATGTTGAATTGTGAATGCCTCAAGTTGAGGGGGCTTGGTCGAACATTGAGTAATGGAACTTTTAAGGTTTTCGAGGCCATGATCATGGTAACAATTTGGAAACAGCAAAAGATGGTATTCCCATTTGCTGATGATCACTTAAAGGTCCTCGATGAGGAAATCTTTTTAATTACCCAGATTAATTCTCTACGGTGGATTGAATATAGGTGCAAGAAGAGTCGGAATGGACAAGATGGGTCTCCTCAACATAGATGTTGGTGACTAAATGGAACTTTTAATGGCATATTCATCTCTGGCTTTAGTTGTTAGTTAAGATGTAAGGTGTTTACTTCTTTTCGTGTTTAGATTTTTCTTTTCCAGAGATTCCATTATATTTAAAAAAAAAAAAAGATAATGACTGTGTTATCTTTTGATACAATCAACACAAATGAAAATACTATTACCAAAAGAAGAAAAACATGAAAAAATGAATTAAAAAAGGTAAAGTAAATTATGTAAAGGGTTTATGCGATTTTGGGATTAAAGGCAAATGATATTTTAAACTATATTTAATTATAAAAAATAGATTGAATGATATCTAATCAAATTTAAATCTAAACTACATCTTATCAACTATGAAACTCAATTTTGAATTTGAATTAATATTTATATTTGAGTATATTATTATATTACATTATATAAGTAGATATTATATATTTCATAAAGTATTTTTATTTTATTCTACAGCATTAATGAAATTAATTTTTTAACTTTATACCCATGTTATACATGGTTTTATAAACTAGTACAGTTATATATAAAAAGATAAATAAAACCAAGAATTAGGACTTTTAACCTACATGTTTTAGTAGATTATGAGTAAAACTTTCATTTAAGAGATAGATGGTAGTAGGTATAGGTAGTCCTTTAAAAACAATAACATTAATAACTAATTAAATAATTTTAGTAAGTTTTCTATTATTTATATATGCTCATAGAATATCAGTAATTTTCTGATGCACAAAATTAGGTGTTTTGAATAATTAATGGAATTTGGTAAAATTTGAATGGTTAATTAGTCTTGTAGCCTAAAGGTTGGTATTACGCTGGAATTCAGGTGAAAATGCATGCTCCGCTATAATATACATGTATGACACGATAATTCTTTCCTTTTTTTTCTTGATCTACGATGGGATGAGCTCGATTTCGAAACTGGTCCGAACCCAAATTACCCGAAAACTGAAAATGTATAAAATCAAGAACCGAGAACCAACCCGAATATGAAACAGTCCGGTCCATTTCTGTTTCGGTTATTTCCCGACTTTTACAAAGAAAAAAAGAAAATCAGACTAGACCAGACCGAACCCGATGAAACCGAAAACCAAAATATAAGAATTATAGAAACGGAGAACCGGCCCGAAAATGAAACTGTTCGGTTCGGGTAAAACGGGTTTTTGCTCATCCCCAATTCACAATCAAACGTGGAGTTTGGTTCGTTAAATGAAATTCGAAAAAATTGAAATTAAAATTTTAATTATTAATATGTTTGATGGTAAGAAACAAAATATAGTTTTAAGTATTCGTTAATGATGTAGATTGGTATATATAATTTATATATAGACTGATATTTATATCATGTATGAGTTGGAAGGATTATCAAATTCCTATAAACAAATAATTTAATTACAAATAAATAGAAATTAATTATTCACATTTGTTATCAAAATTTCAAAACAATCTAAATTCAAATTTTGTAAACTGAAAACAAGATGTTTATTTTTAATATTTTGTCTTCAATATAAATGATCTACGAAGCTAAAAATATTTCATTTACATCAATTAGTTAAAATATGAAATTAATACGCATCAGTTATGTATCTTATGGAAACTATATCTATAATCTATAAATACTATTAAAAAGTAATTATTTTGCCATGTGTTGTCGTTTGATATTGCCACGTGGCATCACATCCTTCCGCCATTTGAAACTTATATTTTTAAATCTTTAATTAATTAATATAATAAATAATTTAAATAATATCTAAGTAAATCTAAATCTAACTAAATCTTATCTAATATCAAACTCAATTTTGAATTTCAATAATAAATTTTTTTATGTGTTTATATTTATTTAAGTTTATTAAAGATATTATAAATTTGATCAAATATATTTAAATTAATCTAAAAGATTAATGAAATTTACTTTTTAAATTTATACTCATGTTATACATGAGTTTATAAACTAGTTATTTATTATATTACAGTTTATACTCTTTAAAAGAATCTTTTAGACATTTGGTCTTAAAATCAACTTGTATTACATAAGATATAAATACACAAAAACACACTCTTGAATTTAAAAAGATACTAGCGTTTAAAGCATGATGTACAGTATTCTATTGAATTTTAAACAACTTGCTCCATCCATTCCTACCATAATAACGAAGACTTTTTACACCGATAATTGATCCATAAGAAAGACGAGGCTTGAATATCTAGGGCCGGTCAAATTATTTTCGGGGTCCTAAGCAGAAACTTAGAAGGGGCCCTATAGATATATATGTATTTTCAAAATAAATTAAATTCAAGTAAAAGTGATAAATTAAAAACAAAAACTTATAATTATATAATATAAACTAAAAACTTTGGCAAGTCAATAACTTTGTTTAACCGTTAATAGACCTTAATATATATAATAGATTATTTGAAGATGGGTTCTGGGCGATTGCCCGTGTTAGCCTTGCTCAGGCCTCAGGGTCGGACCGATGAATATCATCAAGAATGTGTAAAATCACAAAAACGTTATTTTGTTGTTATTTTTCATTTTAATTTATTGTAAGTTTATATCAATAATGTTTAACTATTTGTAATGTTGCTTTATATTTTAAGATTTTGAATTTTTATTTTTGTACTTGTTACAAAAAATTACATGTTGCTTTAACATGTTGTAACGAGCGAAGAGAAATACTTAGATACATTGGACAAAATTTTACAAGCCATCAGGAATTAATAAATTATTATTTTTATTATTGTAAATAACTAAATAGTAAATACCACTATTGTCGAAGTGTCGAACCATTTAATGGGCCCGCTACAATTGTTTATAAAACATATTTATTTGTGCCCAAATACCCAATGGCCAATGGGCAATGGCAATGGGATGCCCAAACTCTTTTATGGAGGAGACGTGGGCTTTAAAGGTTGAATGCCATGGCCCATGACCCATCCCTCTTTTTCAATTTATTTATGTTTATTTATTTAATTTGCTAGGATGTCCGCGTGTTGTAGCGGGATCATAAATTGTATTTTTTTTAAATATCAATTTAAAACAATAAAATAACATTAGCTACCGGTCGTGATCTTCACCCGAGGATCACTCTCTGCTTTTGATCTAAGTTTATAAATGTAAAGAATTTGGTTGATCAACAAACAAAATAATAAAATATTTGTCATTTTAACGATAGTTGAGACAAAAAACAATACTATATTGAAATATAGAAAAAAAGAATGTGACAAAAGTATATGTCTCAAACATTATAACACAAAAACAAAACAATTATATATTATATATAATATAAAATACTTAGTCAGTTGCATACCTACCTGCCTAATAAAAATAGTTTCAACGATAACAAATTTTATATCAGAATGTAGACAAAAATAATGTGATCATAATGATATTTTCAAATTTTAATAAAATACAATATATCAAAAGTTATCACATAAAAACAAAAATGTTATATATTATATAAAGTAAACAATTCAGTCATTTACATATCTTCCCGCTAGCTTTATTATTCAGTGAAAAGTGAAAGTTTGTAGAAAAATCACCCGATCAGTACCGGGAATTCTCAATTTAAACTAGTCTCGCCTCCCATTTTCCCGACTCCCTATTGAAGTCACATATAGGTTCCGAGAACCAACCATCTTCGGCTAATCGGTACCAATACATGGACGGTACCAATATAGATCAGAAAAAATGAAATTTTTGCTCGTCACTGAAATATAGGGATTAAAAGTAAAACAAGAAAAGGGGACATTGTTATTTTTAAAAGATTTAGAACCGTTAAACGATCAAATCCATAATAAAACTTTAAAATAAGCACATCCGGTGTAATAAATGAAGTCTAGAGAACAAATTCATAATTTTCATCAAAGCACATAGATGAAATTCGTAACTCATTTTTTATTTTAACTATATATTATACAAGATACAAACCATTTTAATGTACCAATTCATATTGATCATATCGTATATATGCAAAAGAAAATTGAAATACCAAGTTATCCCTTATAAAAGATAAGGCTTAGCACACACCTTTAACTTTAAATTATTAAAGACGTTGAAAAGATTATATTGTGATAAATGAAATTTATACCACAATACTATTTAACTTAAGAAATTAAAAAATATATGTATATTTAATGGAAGTGGTGTTGATTAATTTTCAATCCCAAAAGTTATCTTGTTTGACTTTAGGTGTTGAAATGTTGCATGCAATTAATATTCAATTATTTCTACCACAAACAAAAATACTCCAAAGTCCAAACCCATGTTCAAGAATAAAAATTTGTTGAAAATCAATATATAAAATTTGGGTTGGTTGCTTTACGATTTAATATAAAAAATTGTTATAATTATTACAGTGTTTTGTCTATAAAATTAAAGATGAATTTTGTTAATCATTCGTATATTTATTATTATACAATAACGTCACATATTTAATATCAGTATGTTTTTTTTTCATTTATGCTTATTTTACTTTATTGAAATAATAATAACAACAACAACAACAATAACACAATGCAATAAACTTTATCATTGATTTATTAACTCAATATTTAAAAAAATATCTTAAAATGAATATAATTCAGATGTTTAACTATCATAAGATTTTTTTTCATTTATACTTATTTTACTTTATTGAAATAATAATAATAATAATAATAATAATAATAATAATAATAATAATAATAATAATAATAATAATAACAACAACAACAACAAAAACAACAACAATAATAACACAATGCAATAAACTTTATCATTGTTATAAAAGGACAAATGATGGATGAAAATTTTCTTTCTCCTTTACCAAGAAAAGAAGCAACCTAAAACAGTAAATGCATTAAATGTAGAATAGTAAATTTTTGTGTATAAATAGATTCATAGTTCTTACAAATGGAGATAGAAAGATATATGCATTAAAAGTTTCTTTACAACTCTTGGTGGTTTATTGATATCTGAATTCTGTTATATTATAACAATCATTGATTTATTCACTCAACATTTAAAAAAAATAATCTTAAAATGAATATAATTCAAATGTTTAATTGTCATAAAATATTTTTAAAAGATAAAGTTTATTTAATTAAAATATTAAAATAAATTTAAGAATATCTATATTTAGTTAATTTAAATAATAAAATAAAACTGTATAACTATATACTAAAATAAATTGAATAGTTATTTCTAAATGTAAATGATTTAAACTTATCTTAAATTGAATTTAATATTTTAAATAAAATATTAAATTTACATTGATTTAAAAAAATTTATATATAATATTTAATTAATTTATACAAAAACTAAGTTAAAATACTTTACATATAAAGTTTTTAGTTTTTAAATAATTAAATTAACTATTTATTATTAATTAATTAAACCCATTTTAAGATTTTTGTTAAATAACTAATTAAATTAATTTAGAAATACAAAAATTCATACCCAATTCCAGACTTCAAACAACAGTCCACTGCTTAGAAATATAACAAACATTTTATATTCAGTTAAAATCTGAAATCTATTTAAATTTGAAATATAACAAACAGATTAAAATAAGTGAGGTACTCAGTTTTAATATTTAATTATAATTAAAATCTAATATTTTTTTCAAAATAAATTATAGATTTATAGCCTTACAGGTACCGGGAATTCGTCATACCAAACACTGGGTTATCGTCAAAAGCCTCCAAACTTGACGATTATCAAAAACACCCAAACCCAAACTATGGTAAGACAAAATCTTGGAAATCCATTTATCTTCTCATACTTTTTGATCCCTCATAATCATAACTGCCTTTTTTTTTAAATTCAGCAAGGTAAAGACAACATTAACGAGCAGAATCGACTTCTCCATTATGTTTCCATAATTATGATTCTTTTCATTTGATATAAAATGAGAGGCTTATTTTCCTACTCATTTTCATTAAGAATTAAAGTTTTTTCACAAGATAAAAAAAAAAAACACCATTAGGGGGTGTTTGGGACCATGAAATTGATTGGAATGAAATTTATAATGTATTTTAACCACATGACATAGAAAATAAGTAAAAAAAAACTATTAAATTTATTTCATATTTTTAATTCTTTTCATGTTCTTAAGAAAATAAATTAAAGAGATAAATTTTATACCAAATTTCATTCTTTATTCTTGCTCGTTGAGAATCAAGGTTCATATCATATAATAAAAATTTAAAAAAAAAAAACTTGTAAACCTCGTATGATATTTTATTCCAGTATATCAAAAGCGCCTAAATAATATGGAAGCCACTACATTGTATGGCCACAAAATTGTAACACATGCATGCATACAAGTATACATATGTTACAACTTGGATGCCATAAAAAGTTAGAGGCCATTTAATATGATTGTATACATCACATACCCATAAGGATAATTAAGTAATTAACCATGCATGTATATCATAAATAGATTACATACATGATACATACACAATTGTAGTTTATTAAGTTGAACATGTGAAATTACATTAATAACCAAAATGTTACATGATTGAAAACCCTTTAAGGCATTACATTACTACACAAATAACAATTGATCAAGAAGGTGCTTCATGACCAAAACACTTTCTATTTTTATTCATATATCGTAAACAAACAGGACTTCATTTTGATTTAACGAAACTAATCCTTTCATGGATGCTCGACATTTGGTACTACTTTCTTGGCATTAGGGTTGAGCTTTTCCGCCTCGAGTTTTTCTTGGGCGCGCTCTTTGGCTAATAGCTTATCTTGAGCAAGCTTTTGTGCTAATGGACACGGGAAGTAGCAAAAACACATGTGTTTACCTCCACGAACATGACAAGCTCCATGGGCCGCACCCTCCCACGACTGGCATTGTCTGTCGCAACTTCCTGTGTTATGGCAACCTCCGGACCATGTCTGGCTTGCCTTCTCACATAATGCTCCCTCCACGGTCGTTATTTCTGTTGATTTCATACGATATGATGATTTTTAGTTAATATACGATTAAAGAATTGAGATCAAAGTAAAATGGGATTAATTAAAAGTAATAAAATTTATTAAGAACCTGAGATGGCAAGAACGAAGAGGAAGAGGATGAATGCGAAGAAGGCAAGTGAACTTTTCGCCATTTTTATGACAAATATATTATTAATTAAGCTCAAATATTTAATACTCGATCGATGTTTTGGTGAAGAAAGGTTCAAAACGATGGACGTATTTATAGGAGAAGAAATGTGCTTCAAGAACACAAGTGTAGAAGATGAAGACGAAAACAAATTAATAATGGAGAAAATACTTTTCAAAGTTTCCATGCGTTTTCGTATATATCTCTATATATTTCTTTGGTCGTGTAGTCAATACCCCACCAAAAATCTCTAGAGATAGAATAATAATGAGAATTCATTGTTGTAGGATTTTGTCATCTTCGAAGATTTTGATATTGTAAGAAAAGTAGCACCACACTATAATGACTTAATTACTTAATTATGTAAAAAATAATGTTATTTCAGATAGAACATTATGTAATACAATAATTTTATGGTTGTTATAATTCTTTTTTCCTGATTTTAGTTTCTACTTAATTCTTTTACATTGCTAGAGAAATGAGAGAATTGAATTTTAAGCTATACATTGATGCAACTTGAAATTTAATAGAAAATTGATATATATTATGCAAGTCTCCTATCTAATAATTTATTTTCATTTTCTTTCTCTCATTTCTCTCTATCAAACACAATCTTAATGAGTGGATTATACCATATGGATCCTCTCACATTAAAAATAATTTTTAAATGGGGTTTCTTAATGCATGATATCTTATATTATATTAGTCACATGTAAAATATATAGGGTTAATTGCATCAAAAGATAAACGACTGTCTATTTTTTTTTTTTTCAATTTAAGGTAACATACGTACTCTTCAAATCAAGTTAATCAAGGTAATAATATCGTATTGGAAGGTAAAAATTATTGACGTGAAAGCTTATTTGTCCGGTCAGTATTGTTTTACGAAAATGATAGTTTAGTTATTATCTGATGTATACTATTTTGTGTATTTGGGTGAGCAGATACCGAACCAAAAACTGAAAAAGTGAATCAAAAGAAACTGAAAAACCCAAAAAAAACCCGTATAAAGTGGTTTGGGTTCGGATGGCTCCTAAGACCGAACCAATTATTATTAATTAATTTAACTTTGTTATTTTACTATTTCTAATTTGATAAATTCTATTAATATTTAATATTGTACGTGAGTCTGTCCATGTGTCCATCTAATTCTAATTTCTATTTGTTTGAAGTGTTGACTATTCACTGTTGAGTGTTGACCAATTTGTTTCCCATTTTCATTACTTCATCACGGCTTCGCGGAATCACGTTGAAGAGTTGAAGGAACTAGAGTGTTTTAGTTATTGAAAATTCTTAATAGAATTTATTTCACTAAAAAAATTTTAGTTTACTTAACAGCAATTTGTTAAATTTTATTTCACTTTTTAAAATATCACGTTTTATACTATCTTTCTGTTACTTCTTAGTATTCTATAACTTATCATATATTTTTTTTA
This sequence comes from Centrapalus pauciflorus, assembly GCA_020465985.1. Taxonomy (NCBI): domain Eukaryota; kingdom Viridiplantae; phylum Streptophyta; class Magnoliopsida; order Asterales; family Asteraceae; genus Centrapalus; species Centrapalus pauciflorus. Next base: position 250,443 of record JAANYP010007197.1, read on the forward strand.
TTTTATAATCACATATCACATCATTTTTAGGGCAAATGTCCAAAAATAGTAATAACTTTTGTCATTTTTGTCATTAATAGTAACATTATTTATTTTTTATCATTAATAACATTAACTTTTATATTTTTTTATCGTTTATAGTAATCAACTTTTTATTTTTCTATCAATAATAGTAATTGGTGGTCTGCAAACTTGTTTAGCAGGTCACCAACAACTTTTCAGTTACAATTTTTCATATTTTTATCAATAGTAGTAACATATCAAATTAAACCCAACTTTATTTATTTTTTAAGTTTTTCTAAGATTTAATAAACACCAAAATAAACTCAATTTATGTTTCGTATTTTATTGTGAAATTTTATAATAAAATTTTAATTTTTAATTTCATTTATTATTACTTTATTTAAAGTTTATTTAATTACATTACTACTAACTATTTTTTCATTTCATTAAGTTTATTTATTTACAAATTTTAGCTTTTCGTAACCTTATAACATTTTAATATATATTCTATATGTTTATTTACGATTACATAATATTCGATTATTTATTCACGATTATATATAATACGAACGAAAAAGATATACTACGAATCACTTCAATTTTCATTTTTCCCATACGAAAAAACAACGAACCATTCTTTTTTTAGATTTAAATGGGTTGTAGTTTTTTATTTAAAAACTAAAAATCAAAATGGATTGTTATATTTTTTGTTCAGAAAAACTATAAACCGCAATTATTCATAGTTTTATTTGTCTAAAACTAAAAAATGAATGAGGTGAAATTTTTTCTAACGAAAAAATCGAAAAACCAGAGTTGCTCATAAACTTTTTCTTTTAATTAGAAAATGAATGGGTCGTAGTTTTTGTTATTCAGGAAATCTAAAAACTTGAATTGATCGTATTACTTATCATTTGTATAGTTTAAAAAATTGAATAATTTGTAGTTTCTTAATTGCAAACAAAAAAATGTGGACCATACTATTATTTAATTTTTCCAAACAAAAAAATATGAACAATTCTGGTTTTTTTTAATTTTTTCAATCATAATGGGTTATATTTTTTTATTTGAAAAACTAAAAATAAAAATGGGTTGCTATATTTTTCATTCAGAAAAACTATAAAACGAAATAATTTATAGTTTTTTTCGTTGTTAAAAACATAAAAATAAATGGGTTGCAATTATTTTGTTAGAAAAAACAAAAAATCACAATGGTTACAGTTTTTTGTAAAAAAAATCTCAAACACGAATGGGTCGTAGTTTTTCATTCGGAAAACTAAAATCTGAATGGATTGTAATCCGTTTCGTTTGAAATTTATTAAAAAGCCTAAAAACTTGTAGTTTTTTAATTCTAAATGAAAAGTGCTACAAATGAAAAGGTATTGTGCCTCATTTATTTTTTAAATTTTTCCAGGAATGAAAAAACTATGACTAATTTGGTTTATAGTTTTATGAGTGAAAACTAGTGAGATTAATTTTCATATTTAATTTTTTAAATAGAAAAAACTAAAAAATGAAACGATTTGTATTATATATAATTGCGAATAAATGATGGAATATTATTTAACCGTAAATATTCAGAATATATATTAAAATTTTTATAAGGTTACGAAAAAATAAAAATTATAAATAAATTTATATAATGAAATTAAATAAATAGTTACTAAAGATAGTAATAATAAATTTATTATAAAATTTCACAAAACAAAAAAAAATTGAAACATATATTGGGTTTATTTTGGTGTTTATGAAATCTTTCAAAACTTAATAAAATGAAATAAAAAATTAGGTTTTAATTTGATATGTTACCATTATTGATAAAAATATAAAAAATGTTACTATTTTTTATAATTGAAAAGTAGAAAAACAAAAGGTTGTTACTATAAACGATAAAAAAATACAAAATTCAATGTTATTGATGATAAATAAATAAATAATGTTATCATTAATGATAATTTCATTTCTCATTTATCACCACGTTGGAGGGAAACAAAAGTAGAGAAAGAAAAATGTTTTATTTTTATTTCTCATTTCTCAGAACAAGCAAAGAAAATGGTTTCATTTTCATTTTTCTCCTACTATTTTTCTGTATCAAAGATGTGCTAATAGTTAAGTCATCGGCTTAAGGCACATTATGTTTAGACTAGGTTTTAGTGTGTGAGAATCAAGGTGAGAGAAAGAGTGTGAGGGCATCGAGCTTATGGAGAAAAAACCATGTTTCTCTATGTATACATATTTCAAAGTTATTAACCATTTGGCTACTATTATGAAAAAAAGTCAACATCTTTTCATATTTTTTGCGTTTTCGTCTTTCCATGTTATTTTTTTTCATAAAAGTTCTCAAGTTATTTTTTTTCTTTTTCGTTTAGTCAAATTTGGATATTAGAATCCGGTTTTTCGGTTTTTAAAAACTCGGGTTACTAATTATAACCGGGTTCTAATAATCAAATTTCATAAAACTAAAAAAAAAATTAATTGAGGATTTTTTTTTTTTTTAGAAAAAAAATAACATTAAGGGACCAACTTGTAAAAACTATGAAAACATATTGGGTTTTTTTTCAAAATAAACCCTTAATTAATATCATAAATTGTTTTAGTTTTTAAAAGTATGGTTGACTTAGGAAATATAACATTATAACAAATAACTCTAATTAATTATATTATATTTTTATTTAATTATTCATCATTTTATATTTTCATATTTATGTTGAGCTACGTTTTCAAACGCATATAAATTGAGAATGTGATTTGTACACAACACATTTCTATCATGTACAACAATTTTATTTAAAAATGACAAATTCACCATTACTTTTAGAATTACAAGACAAATGTGATAAAAATATGAATATGTATTAAAAAAAGTCATTTTAATTAAAAATGTTGTGTATGACAAAAATGTGTTACGTACAAATAATCTCCATGAATAAAAGCTTCATTCAGGAAGTAGTGGAAAACAAGCCTAACATTTTGTTATCGTTTACTATTTGGCTGCCAATGAAGACTAAAATTTCCATTGTGATAGTCACTACTTCTTTCTTGTAATTGGTCCAGATAACATTTACGGATTTACTCCATCATTGATCACATTATTTTTTTTCTTCTTTTTTTATCAATTTATTTAGCGATAAAGTAGATGAAATTTTGTGTGAAAAGTTTAGAGATTATGCACAAATAAAATCTTGTGTTTTATACATCAATATAAAATCTGTTTCTTTTTAATCAACAATAGGTGTTTAAAGTAATTAAATTTATAAAAATACATTTTTTTAGTATGGTTCTTCGTTTCTCAATTAGAAAGTAATGTCACAAATCCCTCCCTTAAAAATCATAATTTATATATAAGAATTTTATTGGTAAAGGTTATTCTCATATTTCAAGATTTCCATTGTGATAGTCACCATTTTCACTAAACCAGTTAAAAAGTAATGTCGCTAATCCCTCTCTTGAAAATCATAATTTGAAAACTGAAAAATCGGATTCCAATAGCCAAATATTACTAAATCATAAAGAAAAAAATTTTAAATTGGTGGTTTTTCCAGAAAAGTATAAAATGAAATGATGAAAATGAAAAAAAAAAATATAAAAACATGTTGGTTTTTTTCTTAATAAACCCTTCTGTTTAACTAGCTAGGTGGAGGTTTTTTTTCCTTCTTAACAATATGTAAATCTTGAACTACTTTTTATCATCTTACATAGACATAACATAACGATTTATGCTTTTGGAATGTAGGATTGTTGTTCTTGAACAACAAAAGATGCTTCTTACGTTTCGATAGATTTTATGCTGGAAGACAAGTGTTTATACACAAATAACATCTTTCATTTTATGCATCAACAAAATAATTGTTCCTTTTAATATCAATAAATATTTAAATTGATTAAAATTAAAAAAAAAAATTGATAGAAAAAGTAAAATTTTTGTCCAAGTTTTGAAGTTTGTATCACCAATTTTTACCAAAGAAAATATGTGGGACAATATTCTCTCTCTCTCTCTCTCTCTCTCTCTCTATATATATATATATGGAAATATGAATTAGTTAAGATGTATATCTTTGTGTCATAACAGATGCATGTGTAATTGGATTTCAACCTTGGGCCTTAATAGATCATTCAAGGATATATGGGCTGTCAAGGTTAAACCCAAAAGTAAAGGACTTTTTGGGTTGAGTTCCACACTCACCATTTTTGTATCAACCTAATAATTCTTTTAAACAAATTATTAAACAATTTACTGTTAGATGATGATGATAATGATGATAATAATAATAATGATAATAATAATAATAATAATAATAATAATAATTATAATTATAATTATAATTATAATAATAACAACAAATATAATAATTAAGAAAATATCACATCAAAAAAGGTGTGAAGATGTCAAATCGCTAGTGAGTGCGAATAAAATGTCCTAACTCATAATGGTGAAAGTGAAACTAGGGGTGAGCGACGAAGCCGATTTCCTGAACCCGGCCTGGTACCGACCGATACCGATTTAGTATATTCGGTCCGGCACTCGGTTTTTGAATTAGTTAAAATTAAGTTTTCGATACTCACGGTTTAGGTACCATATTTATCCCGAATATCCCGATCCTGAACCCGAACCGAATAGATCTTTTGGTATTTTTTTTTAAATAAATACAGATGAAGCACGACAATATCTTTCCAGCTTGATTTACAATTATGCAATGCACATACCAAGCATACGGATCAGTACTTGTCGTGAACAGGCCCGGCCCTTGGCATGTTCAATGTGGGCTTTCGCACAGGGCCCCCATTCTTTTAGGGCCTCAAAAAAAATCTGATGGATTTATTTAGTTTAGATTTTAAAAGCTCAAATTCTATTTTGTCTTTGTCCTTAGAATTGCAATTGCCCAGCGGCACTTTATTGGGAGAGGAAGCGACTATTATAATTATCACATTGAGTTGTAGGTATTAAAACAGTGATATACTCTGATGTTTTTTTTTTTGTTTTTTCATTTTCTTTGCATAGCCGTTGACCGTTGTTACTTGGAAATGGAAAATTATCGGTTGAGAGTTGGAATAAAGATAAGTTGTATTTGGCTATTTTCTATTTTGTATAAATGTTTTGAAATTTTTGAAATCAAAGGGTCTCATTGTGATTTTGCACAGGGCCCATGAAATCCATGGCACGGCCCTGGTCGTGAATTTATCTGGTAATATAATTAAGTCCAGAATTACCAAATTTTGCTTTTACATATGTGATTGTTGTAAATTATCATAGTTTATTTGGATTATTTCACAATCACCATTAGATCTTATAAGTTTATCCTATGTCTTTGTTATGCTAATGTTATGTATGGAATATGGAGCATAAATTTCTTTTTTGGGTCATAAATTTTAATATTCTTTGGTATTCGGGTGCAATATTTGTTAATTTATGTTTATTTGGTACATTTTCCTAATTCGGTCCTAATACGTGCTTGGCACCGAAAACCCGGTCTTAGAACCAGAATCGAACCGGTACCATATAAAAATAATTGGTTCGGTATTCGGGTCTTTCACATCTCTTTTTTCGGTTTCGGGTTTTTCAAGACCGGTCTGGGTACCGAGCTCACCCATAAGTGAAACACACAAGCATAAAATTCAAAATAAATAACATTAAATATTTATGTCCTATGATAGCAGCCTAATACGTATGATACATAAGAGGGAAGGAGTACCCAAGCCGCGGGAAGGCGGCCTTGCCACCTCGGACCAAGACCGGCGGCTACACTGCCCCGGTGACGCGGCCCCGCCCAGAGTGGTACCCCGCCCGGCTTCCCCTCCCCGCTCCACCCCGCCGAATACCTCCCTTCTTCCTTTTGTCTTTTTCCTCCCAAACGGTCAAATGACCGTTGTAATTAAAAATATATATATTTAACCTAAATTTTTTATTCTATAAATATTTCACTCCAATACATTAAAATCCTCACATATTTCAATCTATACACTTTCAAAATTCTCTCTTTCATTTAACCTAAAACTTTTACTATCATTCACAATTTTATTTTTATTGTGATGGAACCGTATACTACGTCTTCGTCGTCAAACTCATCAACCGAAGAGTCGCCGAAAGACGAATCTCAACATTATCAACAAGTCTTCGAAGCATTTATAAATGCCAGCTCTCCGCAAATTAATCAACCTAGACGAAGAATTGCAATTCAGAGAGACCGAGCAGCTGCAAATGAACGTCTAATGACCAATTATTTAACTGAAAATCCTCTCTATGGAAATGAAATGTTCAGAAGGAGGTTCTGGATGCGCAAAGAACTATTCCTACGAATAGTTTACGATATGGAGCAACATTTTGAATATTTTACCTTGCGATGGGATGCTCGAGGTAGAAGGAGATTTCTGCGTTACAAAAATGCACATATGCTATTCGGCAACTCGCATATGGCATGGTGGCTGATTCGATTGACGACTCTCTTTTTATGTCTGAAAGAACTTCGCGTGAAACCTTGCAAGAATTCTGTAAGGGAATTATTCAGCTATACAGATGCAAATATTTGCGTAGACCGACTGAATCTGATGTTCATCATTTGTACGCGTTCCATGAAGCAAAACATGGATTTCGTGGAATGCTTGGCAGCATCGACTGTACACATTGGGCATGGAGAAATTGCCCTACAGAATGGCGAGGACAATATATGCGAGGCGATCACCAATATCCGACAATTATGTTGGAAGCGGTTGCATCACAAGATTTTTGGATTTGGCATGCATTTTTTGGCGTCGCGGGTTCCAACAACGACATCAATGTGGTTAATCAATCACCAATATTCAACGACGTTTTAAACGGGATCGCACCGGTTGTTCCGTTTGTTATTAACAGAACACAATACAAACATGGGTACTATCTAACCGACGGGATATATCCCGAGTGGGCGACTTTTGTGAAAGCTTTTTCGTGTCCAACCGATGACAAACGAAAAAGATTTAAGGCAGCACAAGAGTCGGCAAGAAAAGACATCGAACGAGCTTTTGGTGTACTCAAATCTCGTTTTGCTATATTAAACAACCCCGCACGACCATGGCACCCAAATAAAATTAGAAACATCATGTATGCTTGTGTCATATTACACAATATGATCTTAGAAGACGAAGGGTTCGCGATATGTTCATTTCAAGAAACCGAGCTTCCATCCGATCAACATTCCGCTTCCAATGAAGTATATCAAGATACGTCATTGGAAATTCGTAATCGGGAAACACACAATAACCTTCGCTCAGATCTTGTGGAACATATTGCACTTGCCCAAATACCAAATTTAGACGGCTAGTTTGTATTTTTTTAATGTTCATTCGTAATTTTAGTTTGTATTTATTGTTATGTATTTTTTTTATTTTAATTCGGTAATTTTTAATTTTTAGTTCATGTAATAGTTTTTAAATATTTATGAAATTAATTATTTTAGTTCTAGTATTTGTTTTGTTAGTTAAAATTAATTTATTTTAAAAAAATTAAGAAAGATGGAAAGGTATAGAAAGATGGGTATTTCCTAGTTAGAAAGGTGGGGAAAGGTGGAGAGAGAAAAGCTGATGTGGCGCTGACGTGTACAGAAAGATGGATTTCGGAAATACACCCACTCCCTTTGCTCTAATACATGACCAATGTCTATATATAAAAACCTAGCAAATGGCTCTTGACAATAAAGAACACTTTTTTACATCATTTAAGATTGGATGGCATCGACCCCTAGGTGGCTAACCCTTTTTAATATGTAATATCCCGAGTTTTTAATATAAAGAGATGATACTTATATCAATTATTGTAATTTTAGAGACTACTTTAGTTATAGAGTTATGTATGTAAATTTTAATTGCAGAGTCACTAGATTATTGGGTAACAACGTGATGATTACGTAAAATTAAGTTTTATAAACTTCATTTATTTATTACTCCTTATAAAGTTAACTAGTTTATTAACCGCGTATTACGCGGATATTTTTAATATATATATATAATATAATAAATTAAAAGGTAAAAATATAAATATTATTTTTTTAAACAAACTATATAAATATATATGAATAGTAGTTATTTGCTTATATTTTTTAAACTTTTATTATATTATATTATGATTAATAAGTTAGTAGAGTATTAGATTTTGTTTGATTTGATTTGAATTTAAAAGTAGATTATATTAGATTTGGATAGAATTCAATTAAATTTCTTTATTATTTTTAAAACTCATAAATGTCACGTATCGATTCATAGTGATGACACGTGACTTCACAATAAAAGAGTAAAGTTACTCTTTTATTAGTTTTTATTTTAGATATATAGATTAAATAGATTATTAAGTGTACTATTTATATCGATTCATATTTTCATTCAGATTTTTTAGAATTGATAATTTCTTATAATTGCTACCAATAAGTAATAATAATAGAAAAATTCTAAGATTAAAGTAGATTTTAAATTCTATAAATTAGTTTAAATTTTAAAATCAATACTTTTGTAGAATATTTATGAAAGAAAACATATGAAATATATGAAGGAATAATTGTATCTAATTTGTCAACATTTTATACTTAATATGATTTAACTAAAAAGGTTATGTTATATTAATAAATAAATATTTGTTTTAAGATATAAATTATACAAAATTATTACAATTATTATATGCATGTTTCGAATTTTAAAGACAATATGTATGTTTTAGTTATTAGCAACCCATTGATTAATTGATATTAATATAATAAATTGAAGTGATTAATGTAAGTAAATAAATTAGGAAAGAAAGATAAAAAAGTTATTTATATATTTTTTAATTATTGATTTTAATTAGGAAAGAAAGATAAAATGGCATAGGTATAATTAATTATTTTAATTAAGGATATAAGAGACATTTCATAAATAATTATGAGTTGTGACCATTGATTTCTTTCCATCTAATGGTCCAGAAACTTCAAGTGGTTTTTTTATTTTATATAGTATAGATATGCGAGGACAACACCATAACTTAGAAAGTAGAAAATCAAATTAATTATAATTTTACAGTTAAACAATCATTTAAAAATACAATACGAAATACAAGAGTTAACACTTGAAAAAACTCTAGAACAAATTAATAGTTTATAGCTTAGGGAGAAGGAAGTAGTACTCATAGATATGTACACCAGCATCCCATCACATTAGATGTTTTCTTTTTTTACCTCTTTCATCCTTGTAGGTCACTTAAACTATGGAAATGATCACGAACCGTACCCTGCACTACCAATGATACTGATATTGTATAAATTGGACATACATCTATCATTGATTTATCCCTTAATTTTTGTGATTTTATACATATTTATAAGAGAATGAGATTGATTTAGTTCATATTTATTTTTCATAGATATAAAGGTCATTATGACAAAAGAACGAGGAAACCGAGCAATAACGTCAATAAGAAAAATGAGGATTTTGTCAAAGGTTGGAGAAAAATCATGATGGACTTTTTGTTGACCATGCAAAATTCTTGATCCATCCTAAAAAGTGAAAAGCATGAAATGCTTATATTGCATGTCTTAAAGCATGGCGTGCTTTGTTGACGATGCCAGAAATGACGTACCCCACGCAGACCTGCGTTTAACCAATTTGGAGTCGACAACACATAAGCATGACGTGCCTAAAAGTAAAGCACGGCATGCTACCTAAACACTCAGATACAAATTAAGGGTTTTTCTACATATTTTCAAGGGAGATAGTTGAAGGACTAAAACACACATAAACACACAAAGAAAATACTCTTTGGGGAAGGAAGAAAGCTTGGTCGAATCCATTTTTGAAGACAGCATTGAAGGAAAACAACATCAAGATTCATCATTAGATAGAGAATTCTAACATTTCTTAATCATTTAGTTATGTTTGTGTCTTCTCTTTTCTCAATGAAAATGTTTTGTTTCTCCATTTTAATGGATTAGTCTTTTATGAAATCATGTAGGTATTTGAATCCTAAACATTGGATGACTTTAATTTTGTGTTGTATTAATTATCATAGTTGTTTCTTACTTTGAATGAAGATTTGTATCTTTAGTTATGCACTTGCTTGTGTTTAGCATGAATATTTGGAATCTCCATAATGTGAGTTAGGCTAAATCAATATTTGTTGTTCATGAGATAATATGTTTGTTTCATTAAGTCTTTTAAGCTTGTGAAAGGTAAAGCTTACATGTATTTAACCAAAGTTATAACATTGCTTATATTGTTGATGTGAGTCTCACTTTAAACAGTATTTTGATTTGTAAGATGATAACCAACCTTCATAGCAAGAAATCAAATGTGGGTATTCGGATTGCATTTTCGATAATAAAAAATATATTTAAATGATCTTGTGTTTTTATTATTGCTTGTGGGATAAAGAAAAGAAATTATAGTTGATTGATCTTTTGTAATTCCATTGTCATTATTTGCATTGCAATGTGTGATAGGTTGGTAGTTGAGTGATCTTTGTTTTCCTATCCTCTATTGTAAGTTTTGAGGAGGGATGTCATACTTGAGTGATCTTTATGGTTTACTACTTGAATTTGTATGATAGTTAATCCAACCTGGTCTATTGTTTAGTCATCTGATGTTTAGGGGCAGTTTCGCACGTTAACAGACTTTGTAATCTGATGTATATTGATGTGTGAAATACTGAATACAATACAAGTATATATAGAAGAGCTAATTACAAAGACCACTAACTAGATTAGACTAATTACATTCTAGCCCTTCTACTGTTAACATAATATAAACTATGTCTAATATCCCCCCGCAAGCTAAGGCCGGGGAACGACCTGTAGCTTGGATCTAAGAAGCAGAAATCGTGTAGACGAGAGTGGCTTTGTGAAGACATCAGCAATCTGATCATCTGTAGATATGAACCGTATGGAGAGTTGTCGCCGGGCAACCTTTTCTCTGACAAAGTGGAAGTCGATTTTAACATGCTTTGTTCGGGCATGGAAAACAGGATTAGCAGAAAGGTATATAGCACCAACATTATCACACCATAGAGTAGGCACTGTCTTAAGAGGAACATGAAGCTCACGTAGTAAGGCCTGAAGCCAGGTAAGTTCAGCAACAGTGTCAGCAAGAGCCTTGTATTCAGATTCCGTAGATGAGCGAGAGACAGTCTTTTGTTTCCGTGCAGACCATGAAACAAGATTTGACCCGAGATAGATAGCATATCCCCCCGTGGATCGACGATCATCAGGACAACCGGCCCAGTCAGCATCGGAGAATCCAGTCAGTGTGGTGAAAGTAGAGTCAGAATATGCATGTAGAAGCATACCAGACTTGCATTCGAGGCGTAAACCATACTCAACAGTACCTAACAAATAACGAAGTATGCGCTTGACTGCGGACCACTGATTTTCTGTTGGAGAGTGCATGAACTGGCAAACCTTGTTAACAGCATAAGCAATGTCTAGACGAGAGAGAGTGACATACTGAAGGGCCCCCACAATTTGACGATACTTAATTGGATCGGTAAAGGGCGCACTGTCACCGAGAGCAAGATGCGCATTAGTAGTCATAGGGGATGGAATCGGTTTCGCATTCGATAAGCCTGCACGCTGTAGGAGCTCCAGAATATACTTTTTCTGTGAGAGAATCAAGTCTGAGGTATTGCGAATAACCTCAACACCAAGAAAGTATGCAAGAGGACCCATATCCTGAAGAGGAAAACTCTGACTAAGGCGGCGAACCACAGTATCAATAGCTTGGGAATTGTTACCTGTGAGAATAATGTCATCCACGTAGACCAACATATATAAGAGCGTGCCTTGGTGAGAGTAGATAAACAGTGATGGGTCAGTCCTAGATCCTCGAAAACCAAGAGCCTGAAGAGCGGAAGAAAGGCGGTGAAACCATGCTCGAGGAGCCTGCTTTAACCCATACAAAGCTTTGTGAAGAAGACACACATGTTTAGGCTTAGTAGGATCCACAAAACCAGAGGGCTGAGTCATGTAGACGGTTTCGGTGAGATCACCGTGAAGGAAAGCATTCTGAACATCAAGCTGCCGGAGGGGCCAATTCTGTGTGACGGCCAGAGATAAGACAACACGGATAGTGGTAGATTTGACCACTGGACTAAATGTCTCAATATAATCCACACCTTCTTCCTGACTGTAACCTTTAGCAACAAGACGAGCTTTATAGCGTTGGATTGCTCCAGTCGGGTCACGTTTCAATTTATAGACCCATTTGCAATCAACCACATTAGCACCCGGAACAGGAGGAACTAAAGACCAAGTACCATTCCTTAGTAGAGCCGAATACTCGTCGGACATAGCACGACGCCACTGAGGATCCTTGTTGACAATGGAGAAGTGAGGAGGTTCGGTGATTGTGTAGTTGGTGTGGAAGGAGGAGATATTGTGGGGTTTGGTTTGTTTAGGGTTGGGACGTAGGTTAGGTGGCCGAGGACGAGAGGGGGCAGTGGTAGTAGGTTGTGGAGTGGGAGACGTAGGTTGGGTATCAACAGAAGGGTGGGAGGGTTGGTTAGTGCTAGAGCGACGCTGGTATGTGCGAAGAGGGACGGGTGTAGGTGTATCCGTAGGGGGTGAGGCAGTGGCGGGTGGAAATGTATCAGTAGATGGAGGAGCAGGGGTAGGTGTATCAGCTGGCTGTGGGACAGAAGAAGACGGGTTACTAGGGGTAGTGGAAGGTGAAGGAGTAGTAGTAGGGTCAGGGTGAGGATAGGATGAGATGTATGGGTCTGATGTAGACGGGGAGGGAGGTTTAGAGGGTTGGTGATAGGGAAATAACTGTTCATGGAAGCGAACATGTCGGGCTATGTAAAGGCGCTCAGACTGTGGGTCCAGGCAACGGTAGCCATGATGGGTTGGACTGTAGCCAAGAAAAACACATGGAGTATAAAGGGGGTCCATTTTGTGTTTGTTATATGGACGGAGATGTGGAAAACACTGACACCCAAAAACTCGAAGAAAGGAAAAATCTGGGGGACGCTTGAATAAAAATTCAAAGGGTGAGATATTAGAGTTTGTTCTAGACGGCATGCGATTGATGAGATAGACAGCTGTGTCAAAAGCAAAGTGCCAGAAACGTTGAGGCACATTAGAGGTGGCTAGAAGGGTAACGCCAGTTTCGACAACATGCCGATGACGACGTTCAACAAAACCATTTTGTTCACTGGTATGAGGACACGAGAGGCGATGAAGGATACCGAGAGAGGAGAAGAATTGGGAGAGATTCCGAAACTCTCCTCCCCAATCGGTTTGAACGGTTTTGAGTTTTGTTTGAAATTGACGTTCAGCCATGACAAGAAAGCTTTTAAACGTAGCATACACATCAGACTTAAGTTTTAAAGGAAAAATCCACATGAAACGAGAGTAATGATCAACACATAATAGAAAGTAAGTGTGACCATCAAACGAGGTAACAGGGGCGGGGCCCCAAACATCACAAAAAACCAAATCCAAAATACCCGAGCTTTTATAAATAGAAGGTAACAAATGTAGTTTAGATGATTTCCCAACAGAACAAGAATTACAAAAAGAAGTACTAGAAGACTCATTATTTAAAGGTAAACTATACTTAGAAACCATAGACAAAAACAGTTGTTGATGAGGATGGCTGAGTCGGTGATGCCAGATCGTGGAAGAAGCACGGGTAGTGGAGAATCCGACTTTAGGAATAGGTTGATTTGTTGGAAGATGAAAGGAGTAGAGACCACCGTTACTTGGACCAGTGAGGAGGATTGTGTGTGTAGACTTGTCCTTCACAACAAAGAAAGTGGAGTGAAATTCAAAAAACACATCATTATCAAGACAAAATTGTTGAACAGCAAGTAAGTTTTGTTTAATATCAGGCACATGAAGAATGTTTTTAAGGTTAAAGGTTTTGTTAGGAGAGTGATATTGGGTAGAACCTATATGAAGAATGGGTAAACCCTCACCATTGCCAACATGAAGATTATCAGTACCGGAGTATGCCTCAGAGTGATCGAAACTAGATAGGTCTGGTGAGACATGGTGGTTGGATCCTGTATCTGGAAGCCAAGAGGTGGACACGTTGGAGCGTAGATCTGTGAAATTAGCTGACGGAGGCTGCCGTGACCGAATAGTAGAGGGATCACGATTGGGACACTGAGAGGGAATGTGGCCAATCCCACACCTGTTGCAAGTTCCAAACACAATATTTTGAGTAGAGGCCTAAGGGAATTGATCCCGATTACCACCTGTTTGACTGCGGTTGTTGTTGTAGTTTCCACGGCCACGGTTATTGCCACGTCCACGACCACGATAATTACCAGACCTGTGTGTATAGTTAGCTTGTGCAAGAGAAGGAACAATAGGTTGTACCTGAAGACCAAGCTAGGAGAGAGCATGCTGAAGAGCTTGAAGCTGATCAGGAGATAGAGTAGTACCAGAAGTAGGAGTGCGATGATTACCAGCAGCAGCAGTAGTAGACAAGAAGGCCTGGGAGGGTGGCATGACTGGAGTAGGCTTTTGTATCATGTAATCATGGTCAGATAACAAAGCAAAGAGTTCAGCAAACGTGATTGGAGACTGACGGCCAATAAGGGATAATTTCAGACCATTGTATTCGTCTCTAAGACCCGAAATAACCACATAGACCAGATCTTTTTCTTTTGTCGGTTCACCAATGTTGGCAAGAGCAGTAGAATATTCCTGAGCCCTAGTCAAATAGGCTGTAGCAGATTCATCAGGTTGCATCTGAAGCTTGAGAAGTTGATTTTTGAGGGTATATTCCCGAGAAGACGTGTGTGGGGCATATGCACGTTCAAGAGACAGCCACAAATCCCGAGAGGTGGTGCCTTGAACGTGCTGAAAAGAGGCCTCAGAGATGGTGCAAATAATAAGCATACGTACATGAGCATCGTTGGAGATCCAGGCGGTGTAACTAGGATTTAATTGTGGCAGTGGTACTGTGGTACCATCTTTGTCAGATGAGGAGATGATAGTCGTAGGAGGGCAGAGAATTGTGCCATCCACGTATCCAAATAGGTTGTTTGTAACAAGAAACGGGTGAAGCATAGTTTTCCAGTACCATAATTGGTTGGGGAAAGAGTAAAGGCAAACTTGTGGGAGTTATGACTGGTTTTCTCTGTTGAAGTAAGGGCTGTAATAGAAGCCATTTGTAGGCAGCAGCAGCAGAGGGTGATGATAGGGGTTTAGGCGGCAGCAGCAGCAAGTAGAAGCAGCAGAATACGGCGGCAGCAGGGACTAGGAGCAGCCGCAGAAAGGTGGCAGCAGCAAAGGGTTTGTGTGGCGGCTGTTTGTGTGGCAGCAGCAGGCGGCGGTTTGTGTGGCAGCAGGCGGCGGTTTGTATGGCAGCAGCAGGTTGGAGTTGCTGCGGCAGAGGGCGGCAGAGAGGTGGTGTCAGGAGGCTAGGGGTGAGGGCGGCAGCAGAGAGGGAGGCGCCTAGGGTTAGAGAAGTAGGCGGCTAGGGTTTAGAGAGGTAGGCGGCTAGGGTTTAGGAGATGAGACCTAGGGTTGTAATCCCAGGCTCTGATACCATAACAGACTTTGTAATCTGATGTATATTGATGTGTGAAATACTGAATACAATACAAGTATATATAGAAGAGCTAATTACAAAGACCACTAACTAGATTAGACTAATTACATTCTAGCCCTTCTACTGTTAACATAATATAAACTATGTCTAATACACGTGATTATCCCTTTTTTGTTGTTATTTAAACGTCTCCCTTTTCAATGTATATTTCGTGTGTTGATGTGTTTGTATCGTCCTTGACTCTCTATGTAAACTTAACTCTAAATAAAACACTAATCTTCCTAACTATTTATTAAGCGACAATTTACTATCATCATCCGTCAATTGTCACTAAGTTAGACAACCCAGACTTACCTAAACTATATACTAATAAATGATGTGTAATACTTGTCTATTTATGTGCTAGTTACGTTGAGTTATTTCCGTTCTTTTTATATTAAAACAAACGTGTGCTAGCAGGACTTTAGACAACATGTCATCTTTTTGTGTCGTAGGTAGACCATGCCAAGACACTCACTCTCTTGCTCTTAACAATCATTACAAGCACCCCTTCGCATCCAAACACCCATACAAACTCATAGACAAACACCCCCTTAGTATGTCACCTTCTCATTTGTGAACAATTAACAAATTTAATAAAAAAGAGGTAGATTAATGGTATGTTTGGTTCGTAGAATAAAATTTAGAGGAAAAATCCAACATCTACTGTGTTTGGTGGAGGTCTTAGTGTTATGAAGTATTGAAACTTAAATCTATTAAAAATTGACAAAAACTTTCAGTTAGGTATTTTGATGAAATTTAAATAGTTCATATTTCTTTTGTTTCCTTATAAATCTAAAGTTTTAAACACACTATATAGATTAGGATTTAAATTTCATTATGCAAGCTAAGTAGATCTGAAGGTTCAAATACTGCTAAAAGGATATATATCATAAAGACCAACTAAAAATGCCCAAGAAAAAACCATTTTCATAAATAATAATAATAATAATAAAAGAAGAAATATTGTAAGGCGAATGTTAGGAACTAAACTTATAAAAGTGACAAGCAAAGCTTAAAAATCTTACTAGAATAAAGGATGGAATGGAATAATAATTATAACAACATTTATCTAAACTTTATAAATATCGAATTATATGCTGACGAGAACATAGTCACGTCACGTCCTAAAAATCTATGTTTCGTGATTTTTATTAATGTTTCAATTTTCAAGATGTCAATTAAAACTAATAAATCCTATAATAATTAAGACTAATTTAGAATTTCGAATTATTAGAAGAGGATGTTGATAAATACAGATGTGTATTAGATTTCCCTCAAAATTAATATAAGATTTTCTATTAAATTTATAGACGAATATAAAAAACGATTAAAAAATTGGACGATAAAAGGATGGTAAAATAAAAATAAAAAGAATATTAATGATGGATAATAATGAGTATTATTCTGAGACAAGGAGAATAAGTAACGAAAATAGATATGAACGTGGAGGCGGAGTCCGACTCAAAGATACCCCCTTCCACGCCGTGTGCCGTCCGTGTTACCATTTTCTGATTTTTAAAGATCCCAGTCCGACCCGATTCATTATAAGACATGGTTTAACTTTGATCCGACCCTATTCAGTTTTTAAAATTAAATGACTAATTTTTTGGGGAGATTTTTTATTTATTGTTGTTATTTGTAAAAGACAAAAATTATTGTTATATTTAGAATTAAAAGGTTATGGTAGCATGCTATAAGAGGTTTACTGGTAAGCAATGACAATAATCGGTGAAAAATATAAAAGTTGATGCTATAAATAATAAATATTATATAATGTGGTCATAAATAATAAAAATACAAAAAGTATTCCTATTTTCGACAATCGACCCTTCTTTTATATACTATTTAAATGATTATTATATTTTTTTGAACAACAAACTAGTTTACTGCTTCCTCTTAATCTACCCCTTTGCCCCAAGCGGGGACTTCAAAACTTACATTCACCACAAAAATTTCAACTTGCCTCCGACGGGAGTCGAACCCGCGACTTTAGACTTACATATCACCTCTCATACCAAAATGGCTAAATCCCATTAGTAAATGATTATTATATAAACACTAAATAGAAGCATTCACATGGTATCAATAAAACTATATAGTCTTATTTGAAGAACAAATCCCATAGATTTGAAGAAAAAAAACCAAAACGTATTGCAACTTTAAATACTGCCAGTTTGAATCGTCTTCGTGTCAAAATCATATACTAAGGTTGAAACATTTTGTCTTATATTTACATGTCAAATATTTGTCTAATGATATTAAAATATGCAATTCAAATATATATATATATATATATATATATATATATTTAGGTTCAAGTGAGTACCACCTCTAATGCAGCGCACCAGAAGGTACCACCCTTAAAAGTAATTTTTTTGAAATTTTTTTTCATGAACATGTTCTAATTAACATTACACAGATCATATGTGAATTTGACGCAAATCCGAACACTCTAAGTGCATGAAAACACATATCACATAAATGCATGTTCACATGTCTTCAAAATTATGTAAGTGTGTGTTCACATCATTTTTTAGGAGCTAGGAGATGTGAATGTATGTGAAATTTACATACGATCTTCATAATGTTAATTAAAACATGTTTATGAAAAAAAAAATTTTAAAAAGTTTTTTTAAAGGTGGTACCTTCTGGTGCGCTGCATTTGGGTGGTACTCTCTCGAACCATATTCTATATATATATATATATATATATATATATATATATATATATATATATATATATATATATATATATATATATATATAGAATCAGGTTCATTAGCGTACCTATGAGATTCCAGCGTACCGAGCGTACCCTAATGTGAATGATCATTCACATATATTTTTTTTGAATAGACATGTATAAGACAACATTATAAGACTTTTTTTCAAAAGGAGCAATATCATAAATCTTGTGAATGTTAAAAAAAGATCATGTGAATGGTCATTCACACCATTCACATTGTGTGAAATGACCATTCACATGGATGACCATTCACATAAATATGCATTGAGCATTGACATAATTTTTAAGGACACAGAAAGTGTGAATGTATGTGAAATTCATATATCATGTGTATAACATTAATTTAAACATGATTATGAGAAAAAAAATTGAAAAAAAGTTTTTTAAGGTTGGTACCTTCGGGTGCACTTGATTTCGAGAGGTACTTTTTTGAACCTGACTATATATATATATATATATATATATATATATATATATATATATATATATATATATATATATATATATATATATATATAGGTTCTATGGGGCACCATATGCATGGGGAACCAAAAAAAGAACCAACCACAACCTTTAGATTAAATGGTCATTGATGCATCACGCGATGCATGTATTTGGTATGCATAAGGGTATTTTGGGAAGAATAAATATAGCTAGTCAAATAAAATTTAATTTTATATTAATTAAATATTCAATCAATACCTAAACAATAAATGATAGTTAATATTAATTGATACACTTCCAAAATTACAAAATCTAAACAAATTCAATAAAAAGATTTGATGTCGATGCATCTAATATTTTTCCTTCAATTCGTGATGCATCTCGGTTTCTTCATCCTCGTTTTCGGTCATATTCAACATCTTCTTCGTCCCACCATCATGCATCATCAAAATGGTGATGCATTTTCATCGGATTTATCTTCAAAACACGATGCATCTTCATTTGATTCGTCAAAAATCATGATGCATCTTCATTTGATTCATAAAAAACACGATGCATCTTCATCGTATTGTATGTCGGCTATAAAAAACATTTTCAAGCATGATGCATCTTCTTTAGATTCATCTTCAAACACGATCTATATTCATAAACACGATGCATCAGATTCGTCTTCCATAAACATCGGATAAACACGATTAATTTTAAAAGTTTTTCATTAAGAAAATGAATAAAAAAACCGATCATACCTTCAAAACGAGATCATTCAATTCCATGAATTTCCATCATCGTTATCATCGCTGAATCATCATCATCTTCATTGGAATGCATTTTGTTCATCGTTCATTTAAATTTTTATCGGTTATTTAAACGTTTATCGTTCATCTTTGGTTCAATACGATGCATCTTTGGTTCATCGTTCGTCGTTTTCGTGTTCGTCGTTCATCATCAACGATGCATCTTTGGTTCATCGCTCGTCATCTTCGTGTTCGTCATTCATCATAAATGTAATGCATCTTTGTCTTCAACGTGTTCATCATCGTGAACCATCATCTTCGCTATCTTGTTTGTTTTAACCATCATATTCATCTTCAACGTGTTCATCAACGTAATGTATCTTCGTCTTCAATGTGTTCATCTTCGTTCATCGTGAACCATCATCGTCAACGTGTGTACATCTTGTTAGTTCGAACCACCACCAAGACGAGAGAGAGAGAGAGAGAGAGAGAGGCGATGGAGGTCGGCGAGCTTGTGAGAGAGAGATGGTTGAAAGAGGTGGTGGAAAATTTTGTTGATCCATATTCTGTTGCCTAATTTACACTCCACGATTGTAGGGATTTTACTCCATGATTGTAGGGATTTTAAATTTAACGTAATTTTTATTTAAATGATATAAGATTTTAATTAATCAATGATATATATATTTAGATTCCTAAAATGCCCTTAATGCATTTTTGGTTCTCATTTGGTTCCCGATGCATATGGTGCCCCATAGAACCTCAATCTATATATATATATTTATATATATATATATATATATATATATATATATATATATATATATATATATATATATATATATATATATAGATTTAGGTTCAAGTGAGTACCACCTCTAATGCAGCGCACCAGAAGGTACCTCCCTTAAAAGTATTTTTTTTGAAATTTTTTTTCATGAACATGTTGTAATTAACATTACACAGATCATATGTGAATTTCACGCAAATCCGAACACTCTAAGTGGATGAAAACACGAATCACATAAATGCACGTTCACATGTTTTCAAAATTATGTAAGTGTGTGTTCACATCATTTTTTAGGAGCTAGGAGATGTGAATTTATGTGAAATTTACATATGATCTTCATAACGTTAATTAAAACATGTTTATGAAAAAAAAAATTTAAAAAAGTTTTTTTAAACGTGGTACCTTCTGGTGCGCTGCATAAGGGTGGTACTCTCTCGAACCATATTCTATATATATATATATATATATATATATATATATATATATATATATATATATATATATATATATATAGATTTGGGTTCAAATGAGTACCACTAGTTTTGCGGAGTACCGGAGGTACCTCGCTTAAAATTATTTTTTTTGAATTTTTTTTTCATAATCATGTTTAAATTAATAATACAAGACTACTTGCAAAAAATCACACATAAACATACACTACAACTATGTGAAACGTGTGTGTTCACATGAACTCTGCTGTTGTGCACGTGTGTTCACAACTAAGCATGTTCACATGAATTTTTTCACGTTCACATGACTTTTAAGATGCTAGAAAATGTGAATGTATATAATTTTTTACGAATAGCCTTATATTATTTGTATCTAAATGAATATGAAAAAAAATTCAAAAAAAAAACTTTTTTCCGGAGCAAGTTCACATCTGAAACCCGTATGTTCGCAGGTACTCACGGTACTCTGCATTTTTTAGGTACTCACACGAACCATATTCTATATATATATATATATATATATATATATATATATATATATATATATATATATATATATATATATATATATATATATATATATATATATATATATATATATATATATATATATATATAGGGTTGGGATCATTGCAGAACCTTAATTTAGTGCAGAACTATAGATACAATCTAAACCATTAGATTATTATATAACACTAGGGATAAGATGGTAATTATGCAATTAACATTGAATTAATAGTAGCCTACCAAGTTTGACTGCCCACTTTGACCATTTTTGACTCTTTTAATATCGAAGGTACATGCAGTGTTGAATGTGTGATATAAACTGTAATTCGACATTGAATGATCTCTATAAAATATATTGAATGAAGGTCTAGGTAAAAAAAAATTTACGAAAAATAAACACGTAAAATTTTTTCGAAAAAAATATATCATTACTATTCTAATTAAATCAACCAACTTTTGACTACTAACTTTGACCATTATTTTAGTTTTGTTAATTTTGAATGTACATGCAGTGTTGCATCGCATTGAATTATATCGGTCATGCTACATTGCATGGTGGTCTGCTGATATTTTTTTTTACGAAAAATAAACACGTAAAATTTTTTCGAAAAAATATGTCATTACTGTTCTCATTAAATCAACCAACTTTTGACTACTAATTTTGACCATTATTTTGGTTCTGTTAATTTTGAATGTACATGCAGTGTTGCATCGACGTTGGATATACATCATCAAGTGTTCATTCGACATTGAATTATATCGATCATGCTACATTGCATCGTGATCTGAGTAAATTTTTTTTTACGAAAAATAAACACGTAAAATCTTTTCGAAAAAAATATGTCATTACTGTTCACATTAAATCAACCAACGTAAAATTTGACTACTAATTTTGACCATTATTTTGGTTATGTTAATTTTGAATGTACATGCAGTGTTGCATCGACGTTGAATATACGATATCAAATGGTCATTGGTCTGGGTATTATTTTTTTTTTTTACGAAAAATAAACATGTAAAATTTTTTCGAAAAAAATATATCATGACCGGTCTCGTTTTAAAGAGTATAAAATTCTCGTTTTTATGGTATAATTTTTTTGATTTAACAATTAATCATATTAATGTTATTTTAATTTAAAGAAAAAGGATATTTATTTTACTAATGCCAATCTTTTTGCTATTTCCAATCTATTCCTTTTTTAAATATTTAAATAATCACTAATGTCAATCTTTTTTTCAATAATTTCAAACTTTGTGGTTTTAATCAAGACCATTAGATTAATCTAATCTATGGACGATATTGGTTCTACGGTTCTATACTAAATTTAGGTTCTGCAATTATCTCATATATATATATATATATATATATATATATATATATATATATGTATATATATATAGGGGAGGGTTCTTCTAAGAACCTTAAATAATGTGGGAACCTAAGAACTAATCTCATCCATTGATTTCATGAAATCAATGGCTTAGATGTAAGATGACATTTTTGAAATTAAGAAGGCTTTAGGGTTTTTTTTTGTTGGAAAAATGGGTGGGTAAGGAGTATATTGGGGATAACATTGAAAAATGAGCTGCACGTTTTTCCACACACAATTAATTCCCTCCTCGTTTTTCTCTTCATCCTTTTTTTTTCTTCAAAAAAAAAAACCACCAGAGTTTTTCTCTTCATCCTTTTTTTTTCTATGAATACTATACAACTTTATATGTAGATTAAAATATATTCTATGGAGTCGACATAATATTCTATGGTGAATATACAACATTCTATGACGGAGATACAAAGCAACACAATCCGATCGAACATTCGACAATCACAATCAATGGTGCCCATGATGAAATCTTTTACAAATTGCATTAAAATTATGGATTCAAAACTATGATGTAAAAAAAAAGTATAACAATTCTAGTTACATAGAATAACAATATTCTATGTAGAATATGTGAACTATCTACGTAGAATGTAAACAATCTACTTAGATTAGTGGTATTCTATGAAGAATATGTGAACATTCTGCGTAGAATTGGGGCATTCTATATAGAATATGTGACACTTACCTAAGATCTATATAAATTTGCAAACAATCTGTAAAAAACTATAAATGTGAGAAGATCTATATAGATTTACACTGATACAAAATATGAACATCATAAGATAACATAAAATCTGAGAAGAATACAGATTAAAAAATCCAAAATCTATAAATGTTTATTGAAGATCTATTCAAACAACATAGAATACAAAAATCTATATACATTTACAGACAATCTATAAAAAACTACAAAGAATACAAAATAATCTACGTAGAATATATCTTTTTTGTCGTGTCTTTCCTATTGTCTTGCTCAGAGCTCTCGTCGTTTAGCAAGGTCTTGAGCGTTTCATCTTTACCCGATTCTGCGATTTCAAAATATAAAATAGACTAGAAAATATGAACATCATAATATAACATAAAATATGAGTAGAATACAGATTAAAGAATTCAAAATCTATAAATGTTTATAGAAGTTCTATCCAGACAACATAGAATACAAAAATATATATAGAGTTACAGACAACATAGAATGCAAGATATTCTACGTAGAATGCAACATATTCTACGTAGAATGGAAGATATTCTACGTAGAATGCAACATATTCTACGTAGAAGAAACGTTAAATAAAGCAACGAATACTCGAATCAAATATAAACATGACCTGGATTAGGAGAAAAACAATCGTCGACCTCCTCATCGGCTACAAAACCATTTGGAAAAATATTACATGGGGTCTGTTGAAATGTGTCGATCGACTCCATGGATTCAGGTGAAATAAAAAAACGAAATGGTTTTCCGGCGACGGAATCGAGCTTCTTCTTGCCGGAAAAAATGGAAGAAAAAGAAAAACTTAATGACAAACTCATTGATGATTACATAGTTTAATTAAAGGACAGCAAGATGTAAACTTTTTCTGAAAAGTTGCATTAAAGGAAGGAGGAAAAATGACTGATTTGCCCTTAGTGGACCCAACCATACTTGAAAATATTTACAACAATGTCATTGATTATCCACCCTTGATCTTATTTATCCAATGGCTGAAATTGGTTTTTATGTTCCCACATTATTTAAGGTTCTTAAAAGAACCCAATCCTATATATATATATATATATATATATATATATATATATATATATATATATATATATATATATATATATATATATATATATATAGGGGAGGGTTCTTCTAAGAACCATAAAAAATGTGGGAACCTAAGAACCTTTTATGGCCTTTGGATTAATGATAATCAATGGTTGATATATTGGATAACAATTTTGTAATTATTTTGAACTTTGATAGTGCAGATTCTTGAAAATGTGTGAAAAATGTATTTTTGGAAGAAAAAATTTGTTTTTTCTCTTTCTCTCTCTTACTTTTTTTCATTTTCATTTTGTTTTTCTTTCATTATAATTGAATTTTAAAGTAAAAAAATGTTTTTTATAAAAAAAATTATTTTTTCTATATAGAAATTTATTTAATTGCTAAAAAAATAATGTATCTTATATAGAAATATTATATGTCTATATAGAATTTTTTTTTTTCTATATATAATATGTTAACGAACATATTCTATGTACAATCTACGTAGAATGTCATGCATTCTACGTAGAATGTCGTGTATAATGTCAAATATCATATATTCTACGTAGATTACCTGATAAAATATATCAAAAACACATTGAAACAAAAAGAAAGATTTCATTTAGACATTTTATCAAACACTTGGTATGCAACTCATATATAAAATATTCCAAAAGACATTGAATAGTAATGTTAATCTACAGAAAAAGATATAGAAATGTATAAAAAACATAAAAATATATGAAATATATAAGAAACATAACATTCTACATAGATTATGTGTTATTTTTTACAAGTAGTCTTGTATAATCTTCTATTTAGATTATCATTTAATCTACGTAGATTATCATGTAAAACATCCAATAACTATTACAATCATTATAAATCTAATATCATACAAATAATTTTCATTATAAAACATGACAAATGAATCTGTCATAATCTATGTAGAGTATCGACGAACATATTATATGTACAATTCTACGTAGAATGTCATGCATTCTACGTAGAATGACATTCAATCTACGTAGAATGGCATGCAATCTATGTAGAATAACATGCAATCTACGTAGAATGGTATGCAATATACGAACAATGACATGCAATCTACGTATAATGTCGTGTAGAATGTCAATTATCATATATATTCTACGTAGATTATTACATGATAAAATATACTAAAAACACATTGAATAGTAATGTTAATCTTCATAAAAAGATATAGAAATGTATAAGAAACATAAAAATATATTAAATATATAAGAAACATAACATTTTACATAGATTATGTGTGATTTTTACAAGTAGTATTGTATTATATTCTATGTAGATTATGATGTAATCTACGTAGATTGTCATGTAATCAACATAGATTATCATGTAAAACATCTAATAACTATTACATTTATTATAAATATAATATCTTACAAATAATTTTAATTATAAAATATGAAAAATGAATCTGTCCAATGTACGTAGATTGTACATAGAATATGTTCATCGATACTCTACATAAAATGTCACGCAATCTACGTGGAATGACATTCAATCTACGTAGAATGACATTCAATCTACGTAGAATGACATGCAATCTACGTACACTGACATGCAATCTACGTAGAGTATCGACGAACATATTCTATGTACAATCTACGTAGAATGTCATGCAATTTACGTAGAATGACATTCAATCTACGTAGAATGACATGCAAACTACGTAGAATGACATGCAAACTACGTAGAATGACATGCAATCTACGTAGAATGACATTAAATGTACGTAGAATGTCATGTAGAATGTCAAGTATCATATATTCTACATAGATTATATGATAAAATATACCAAAAACACATTGAATGTTATTGTACATTTACATAAAAAGATATAGAAATGTATAAGAAACAAAAAAATATATGAAATATATAAGAAACATAACATTCTACATAGATTATGTGTGATGTTTTACAAGTAGTCTTGTATCATATATTCTATGTAGATTATCATGTAAAACATCTAATAACTATTACATTCATATATATCTAATATTTTACAAATAATCTTCATTATAAAACATTGAAAATGAATATGTCATATTCTATGTAGAGTATCGACGAACATATTTTATGTACAATATACGTAGAATGTCATACAATCTATGTAGAATGGCATGCAATCTACGTAGAATGACATTCAATCTACGTATAATGACATTCAATCTACGTAGAATATCATGCAATCTGCGAAGAATGTCATGCAATCTATGTAGAATGTCATGTAAAATGTCAAATATCATATATTCTACATAGATTACATGATAAAATATATCAAAAACACATTGAAACAAAAAAAAAAAAAAGATTCATTTAGACATTTTATCAAACACTTGGTATGCAACTGATATAAAATATACCAAAAATACATAGAATAAAACTGTTAATCTACGTAGAATAACATGCAATCTACGTAGAATGACATTCAATCTATGTTGAATGACATGCAATCTACGTAGAATGGCATGCAATATACGTAGAGTATCGACGAACATATTCTATGTACAATCTACGTAGAATGTCATGCAATCTACGTAGAATGACATTCAATCTACGTAGAATTACATTCAATCTACATAGAATGACATTCAATCTACGTAGAATGTCATGCAATCTATGTAGAATGTCGTGTAGAATGTCAAGTATCATATATTCTACGTAGATTAAATGATAAAATATACCAGAAACACATTGAAACAAAAAAAAATAAGATTTCATTTAGACATTTTATCGAACACTTGATATGCAACTGATATAAAATATACTAAAAACACAATGAATAGTAATGGTAATCTTAAAAAAAAAATATAGATTTGTATAATAAACATAAAAATACATGAAATATATAAGAAACATAACATTCTACATAGATTATGAATAATAATGTTAATCTACATAAAAAGATATAGAATTATATAACATTCTATATATAGACATATAATATTTCTATATAGAATACATTAATTTTTTAGCAATTAAATAATTTTTTATATAAAAAAATTTATTTTTTTATAAAAAAACGTTTTTTTTAATATTAAAATCAATTCTAATGAAAGAAAGAGAAAATGAAAAAAAAAAGTAAGAGAGAGAAAGTGAAAAAGAGATGTATATAATAAAAAGGTGGAGAGAGAAAGATAATATTTTTTATTCCAAAAATACCCTTTTGATCCAAGGGCTCTAAAAGGTTCCTAGGTTCTCACCATCTTTAAGGTTCTTAAAAGAACCTCTCCCTGTATATATATATATATAGGGTTGGGTTCCGGTAAGATTCCTGGTTACCGTGAGAACGTGAGAACCACTCCAAAATGCATAAATTTGTACATCAAATGCACAAATATAAAAATTAAAAATTTTACTTAAAATCATTATTAGTCTTAAATATTAATAAATATCATAACCTAACACTAAAATTACATTCAAAAATTATATTCATTAAAATATAAACTAAATGCACAAATTTGAACATCAAATGCACAAATTTTTTTAAATGCACAATTCGTACATGAAATAGATAAATTATTGCATGAGATGCGTAAAATTTTACATGAAAATGCATAAATTTATCGAAAACATTTAATTTTAGTATCAAATGCACAATTTTATATAGTGGATACACAAATTTTAGAGTGGTTCTCACGTTCTCACGAAATAGAGGGGTTCTCATGTGAACCCAATCCTATATATATATATACACACACACACACATAACACCATTGAGTTGTGTTAGAAAATTCGAATTCGGTTTTAAAAAATCAACTCGGCCTAGTTTAATTACATTACTTTTTGGTATATTTTTAAAAGTAAATTAATTATTTAATTAATTAATTAGTAAGTATTTTGTTAATTGTATATGCAAAAGGTGCATGTTACATTCAAATCTTTGTAGATGAACATGTACATGTGGAAAGTTAAGCATTTGACATCATGCATACTTAGGAAGACTCAAATAGATCCTTCAATCAAGATAACATATCTACAAGATTATTTAATTTAATTTATTGCAATCTTTTTATACTTTTTACACCACAAATACAATATTTATGTTCAATAAGAATTAGCTTCTACAACACAAGGATTTTAGATAATTTGATTAACGTTTATTTAGGATAAAATAAATAAATAAGTTAAAGATTTTCTATCAAAAATTAACTATTGAAGTTTAATATGTTGAAAATAAATAAAAGTTGGTTGCTAAACACGCAAATGGAGATGTTTTGACAGGAAAGAATTTTGATAATATTGGTGGGGATAATGTGCTCATTTGACCAAGTCAAAGCAAAGTCGATTGACTCCATGACTCGTTTGAAAATATTTATAGAAACATTATATATTTTCTAAAGAAAAGTTCTATCGTAGCTAGTTCAACTTAAAACACGAACACAAATGTAAGATTTAGAGCTGAATAAAAGCATGTATGGTTTAACCGAGTCATTACAAGTTCAAGTTCAATTTCAATTTGTTATACATGATCTCGTGCAACTCCATGTGAAACAAATGGCATACAATATGTAAACCTAGCTAGCTACTGAGCTAGTCATTACTATTATATATTCGTTGTTAAAATTATTAAAAGATTATTTTAGACAAAATCATTATCACAATTTCTCTCTTTATGCTTTTAATTTTGAAATTTGATCATGTAATTTAGGTGGTGTTTATTTCAAAGTTTTGAACTTGATTTTCTAGTTTATTGTGTAATCAAAATGCAGTAATTAAGAGCGTGTTTGACGTAGAGAAAAAAAATAGTTACTGTGTTTGTCTTTTTACAATTCTACACATGATTTAGTAGTGCTTGGTGGTTTTGTGAAGAAAGTAGAGATAAAACTAGTTTTTAAAACTAAAAAATGTGCTACTTCGGAGGATGAACAAAAAGCAAATAAAATACATTCACCTTTTTTAACTGATAATTGCATTAAATAAGCCACTAAAGCCAAGCTTCTTGAACACATTTACAAAATTTATCTCACCGATAAAGTGATAAAAGCCATGTGTATTAGAGAAATTAGTGTCCCTTTTGGTTTGCTAAGTGAAAATTTGAAAGAAATTTAATTTAAATTATATTATATAAATATATTGCCGACGGAGTAGAGAGAAAATATATGATATGTTATTATCTCAGCCGTAGAAACTAAGTCAACTTCTAATATCAACGGTTTAAAATATAAGGGGTGTACTGTTAAGGGTAAACCAAATGTTGGGGGTTCGACTCTCATTGTAGACAAAGTATAGTTATAAAAGTAAGATTAGATGAGTGTGTTATTGATGCTTATCATTTCCATGATTTTTAATTTTTTGTTAGTTAATTTCAACATTTACTTAAATAACTTCATCTTAATATTATCTGTTATAAAATTTTATATTCTATTTAAATACTATAAGTTAGTTTAACACTAAAATGTTACAAAAAACTTATCGTTCTTTATTTAGTTTTATAACGTTTCGATTAACAATGTATTTAAATATTTCATTTATATCACAAAAAGTAAATCTTACAAAATAGTAACTATCTTTGGTAAGCTCATGTTAAATTTAAACCTTGTTTTGAATTAAATAATTAATTTTGAACACACTAATTTGATAATTATGTTGGCTAATTACATGTTATATCGTTAAAAAATAAATATGTCATTTAAAGGATTTTAAATAAATTATGATAATTAAACATCGTAATTATTTATTCATTTTAGGACTATTACTTTTATTAATTATTTATTTTAAATAAATCAATGATAAAACATATTGCTTTGTGTTATTATTATTATTATTTCAATAATGTATAGTATTTATCAATGAAAACAAATCATCACGGTAATAAATTTGTAATATAATTGCATAATATTATATACACCGGTAAATAATAAATTTTATCTTTAACTTTATGGAAACAAATCTATAATAACTATAGTACGTGTTTATAAATAAATAATTAATAAAGTATTAAATTATAAAATAGAACAATCTAAAACTTGAATATTAATCATTAGATTTATAATTTTAATTACTACAATTAATTGACTATTTTTTCTAGAAATTTTAAAATGTTATTATTTTTTACCTCATGATAAACGCATATTATATGCAATGATCAAAATAATTCCAATGGTTTAATTATTAGTTTTGATTACAATAATAAAATTAATAAACTATACATATACATTTATTATTTTCTTTGAAGAGCAAATGTGATTGATCACAGGCTCACAGTCGTCGGATCATGAGTCCATAATTAAAAGACCTAAAAAATTATAAAGCTTTTAAAAGTATACACATATTCATTATAGTATTATAAATAACTAGAAAAAAAAAATAGAAAAGTTTCAAATGGAATAATCGGAGTAACGCACAAGTAAAATACTAGTGTTTATTAGTCAGTAAAAACATGAGTTGTGAATTATTATAAATCTAAAAATCTATTTAAATAAATTGTTATCTTTTTCTAAAAGAAATTCTATAAACTTTTATTTTTTAAAAAAGTTTTAAATAAAGGTCACTTGGATCCAACTTGATCAACTAACCTTTAAACCTCCAAATCATGCATCTATCCATTGTGCTATAAATACCACACTCCGACTACCAATGTTCCTTCACTCAAAAACCAACGGGAAGAAACTTCAATTTCCTCTTCATTCTTCACTCTAATGATCGAAGTTCATGATCCCAATCGACTGAAAATTCCTTCAACGATCTAATCACAAGTCACACGATCTTCCATCCAATTACTAGACTCACAAAACAGCAACAATCCTTCTGAAATTGCAATTGAAAAATGGATTCTAATTCTATTGATATCAAATTGGAAAAGACAAACGCGATCTTCCGGTACCGCAGGCTTCAGAGTCTCAACACTCTGTTTCGATTCATGGAGGTGTTTGTTTTGCTTATTCTGATTTCTAGATTTTCCATTCATCTGCCGTTTGCCGTTAGAGTCTCTGCTGATCAGTTCAAAGGAGTAATATCCTTAGCGGTTTTTAGCCCTAGGTTTGTTTTTGTGATCGGAAATGTGATAATCTTAATTCTGTTATTCAAATCTCGAGTTGTTGAAAATGGAGATCTCAACGGAAAAGTTGATGTTTACGACGAGTACGTTAAAAGATGCGAGAAGAGCGTGGTAAAAAGTAGTAGCATGAGCGTCTCTACTACTGAAATTATTCCGATCAAAGAAAGGAAGTTTTGCAGGAGTCAATCGGAGAATCTAATGATAGTGAATTGCAACGAGAATCAAACTCACAGGAAACTGAGGCGGTCGGTTACGGAGAGAAAGATGTGGAAGAAGATTGACGGTTGTGGCGGTGAGACGTCGGAGCAGAAGAGTTGTTGCGCGCAGGATGAACTGAGCAACGAAGAGTTCCGACGAACGGTGGAAGCATTTATTGCAAGGCAGCAACAATCCCTGCGAGACGAGGAGTTGGCTCCTGTAGCATACATGGGTGCATAAGCCATAAATTAACTGTTCTTTTTCGGTTTGTTTTTCAAACTTTATTTTTTTTTTTTTTTCTTTTCTTCACTAGAAAATTTTAGTTTTAATTTAGAAGAACATAGACAAGATATCTTGTCATCTGGTGTTCTTCCTCTTAAACATAAGAAATGACGATGTATATTACATTATTACCTTCCGAAGAGAAAAAGTCATGAAGCTCCTACAAATACATTTCTTCTATATTTCTCTTCAATTTATAATTTTATTATAGTATTCTTTTTTGATAAAAATGCAAAATAAATAGACATTTGGTTTCTTTGAATCATTTTCAAAATGAATTGAAATTTGTCATCAAGTAAAACATATGTAAGCAATTAAAAGCTTAAAATTGAATCTATTTTTCATTCTTTTCTCCAACCTTCACAGTTAGAGTCTGTGCTAAAACGAGTTCGGAGGTTCAGAATACACAACTGTATAAACTACATCGTAATATCGACTCTACATAATGTTATGTTGTGTGCACGGTTCCGTTCGGTTTGGCTAGTAGTTAACATGTGAACCGTTTCGGTTTCGGTTACTCGGTTTTCGGTAACCCGTTTGAAGCCGGTTACCCGTGATTCGGTTTAAGGTTACCAGTTTTATGCTTAAAACAAATAAAATTATAGAAATATATCTTTTTTAAGCACAAATTCTTTTAAAGTTCAAAGTCATAGTAAATTATTTGATTATAAATCTTAAAAATTACACTAAATTAATTTAATAAAACAATTAGAATAAAAAAATAATTTGAAAATCTAAGATTTAATGTATTAGAATGTCTAAATGAAATTATAAATAGAAGCTACTAACTTGTATATATATAATTGGTTCGGTTCGGTTATCCACGGTTTTCTAAAAATGAAAACTAAAACCGCCCGTGATGTTTCAGTTTCGGTTTTGATAGGTATCGAATCAAGCGGTTTAAGCGGTTCGACTCGGTTCTTCGGTTTTGTTTGAACACTCCTACGAAATGTGATGGTCTAGGCTTGTGATACCAATCATGTCAAATCGCTGTGATTGAAAAGTGATTCCAATTCACAATCCTAAGTTTATCCAAGTATATCAATTCCCTTCTTTAGTTTTCTAACGTCTTTGGATTGTAAAAATAATGAATTAAGATACTTTTAAATTTCTTAAAAATCTATCTATTCTATTAAATGATTAACAAAATGTCACGTGTCATTTGAATAGAATGTCAACTGGCTTAACGAGGATTTCCCAAGTGTACATTACTATTTTTACTATTAATGAATCTGTATTTATATCCATTAAAATCTCAACAAACAACATTTAAAAGATATTTTAATAATAATAATAAATTTAAAAGTTATTAACGAACTTATTAGTATTTTTTTTCAATTTTAAGTTTATATAGTTTTAAGAAAAAGATAATTATTAAAATTTCCGTGTAATACACAGGTTAATAAACTAGTTAATCAATCAAGGAATTTGTTATTCCTATTTCCTAGCAATTTATGGATAAACCTAAATTCCAACAATTCACAGTTCAAAACACACGTCACAATCACACCTAGACACTCATATTACCATAACCATCATAACCGTCTCTAAACACCATGTCCTATCCAATCTAC
This sequence comes from Centrapalus pauciflorus, assembly GCA_020465985.1. Lineage (NCBI taxonomy): Eukaryota > Viridiplantae > Streptophyta > Magnoliopsida > Asterales > Asteraceae > Centrapalus > Centrapalus pauciflorus. Next base: position 283,878 of record JAANYP010007197.1, read on the forward strand.
CTTACCCCCATGACCGCCTTGCCACCACTACCACAACTACAGTCGTCGCACCACCATTATCGCCAGTGTCACTGCCGCCTACCAAATTCGCAAATTTGATGTTTGGCTACCATAAAAATATTAAATCAAGAATTTAAAGTTGATATAGTTTTGTATAACATTATTAATCTAGTATTTTTATACTAAAATTGATATGGCACTCTTTTTATAATACTAAATGATCAACATGTTTCATTGCAACCTTTTTGAATTTTTAATGTCACACTTTTATCATAAATGTGCAAGAAAAGAATGAAATATGTTCTGTTTTTAACAACTTCAGAATATAAATATCCTTTGAGCACTTAAAAACTAAAAAGGAATATGAAGCCATCTCTTTCTTTCTTTCCTTTTTCACCCTTTTTTTAGGATTGATGTTAACATGTTGAAAAATAGCATGGAATGTTGGGAGAGGAATATGTTCTTGAAAGAACATTGTTCTCGGAAAATATATGCAAGTTAGTAAGTTGCTCAGTTTCTAAAAACAAAATCAAGTATCCATCTGGATTACATAAAAGACATGTCATACGAATCGATACAGTATATGCTGTAAAAAAACGGATTAAATGTATAAAATGACATTGTTGTTGTCGATTCTCTTTATGTTTAAATGGTTGACCATCTTGTAGTAAAAAAAGAGCAATTAAAATACAACGAATGGACATAAAGTTTAAAATATACTACCAATAACATTTATATGATTAAATAGCTACCTGATTTTTCATTTTACTCATTCAATTTATTATACACTCAAAACTCATTCAAATTTGATAATTGTTGTGTTTGATAGGTCAACAGAGTCAGAATCTAATAGGATTTTCCAGGTTATCCAAAAAAACTTAATCATTGTCATAGATAAAATGTTGCTAAAATCACAAATTTATCTCTAAAAGTTATCACTACAGGTTTAAATTAAGTGATAGTAGAATTGTCATGAAAAAAATCCATAATGGATCAAAACTGAGACGTTTTTGGAAAGTATAATGATTTAAATGACACAAATAAAAAAGTAGGTTGTTATTTAATAATATAAACTCATGTTAAAACTTCAAAGTATATTATTATGACTTGTGAAAAAGTGTATCATCTAGAATGACAAAGCAACATAGAATACATTACCATTGTATACATCTAATCCAAGAAAAATTGTTTATAAGATAGCCCCAATTCAACCTTTAACAAGTACAAATGAAACCCTTGGACATGGTGGCATTATAAATATTTTTTTTAATTTAGAAGAGTGCTAAATTTCATTTCAAGCCAATTATTACATATTTTACGTCGACTTAAATACATGGGTGGATTAATGACAAGCTTGACTCTAATCTGACATCTGATGTCGTTTAGAATTCATACCTAATTTTTTTTTTTTCAGATAGATGTATGAATGCACCCAACTTTGACTCGACTCAATAGTTTATCAAAATTACTTAAAACATATATTGTTTAATGACTCGACTTGACAAGCCACTAGACTCAGTTATTTATATATAAAATGGTATAGTTATAAATATATATAAATCTGATAAGGCTCTCAAGTCTCACGAGTGAGGTAGTTAATACCTGAGCTTGACTCGACAAATTACTCAAGTTGATTTATATCAAGTTGATTTTGAATAACTTCCAATCTTGTAGAAAACAAAAGAATTACAAGAAATATGTCAACATAAAGCTTAGGTCAAAACATTCTAATGGATTAAGATTACATGGAATCAATGATTTTAATATGCTTACAATTTGATTTTGTTGAAATTTAATGATAAAATAACAAGATAAATTGTTAAATTTTTATGATTCAATTGATTTTAAGTACATGTAGTCATAAGGAGTAAAAACCTAATGAAACAGAACTCAGTTAAATATGTAAAAATATGAAAATGTAAATGGATTATTTTATTGTTTTGAAACACAAATGTCCCTTTCTTTTAAAAATTAAAAGATAAAAGAAAAGATAGGCATCACTTTTTTTTTAAAATATTGTGGATATTTGAAAAATGAGAGCGAATGTTGGAGAGAACTATGTTCCTAGGTCATTGTTGTTGATTGATAATTTGTAAGTTGCTCAACTTTTCAAAGACAAAGTATTTGGTCCTAATTTTCGATAAATTATTGATTTCTTTGAATCGATGCTTATGTTCGTTCGTAAGCATTAGACGAATCGATGCTTAGGATTCATTTCTTAGCATTAGATGCAAATACATCATCTACAAGAATAATAATTTTATTCTTATCTTAACACACAACACAGTTAGGCGGCTATTATCATTTTCTATGATCAGGTTAACATAATTGTATGGCAAAAAGTTAACCAACTATTTTGTTTATCTTTTTCAATTGGATAAAATATTATATTTTGTAATTAATTTTTTCTATAATTTAAATTGTTAGATTATTTTTTTACAATTTGGATAATTAAACATTTGAAATTTGTATTTGAAGTACAAATATGACCGATTTACCCAATTTAGAAAAATTGAAACAGTTCGTTATTATTAATGTTTGTAGCCGTTCAGGTTAGAATCAAACCGGAAAAAAAAAAAAATTAAACTTAGATGTATCAGTTCAGTTCGGGTCACGTCTAATTCCGGTTCGGTTCAAGTTTTTCCTGACTTCTATGATAAAAAGGAAATTACAAAACTAGACTGGAACAAAAACCGATTCTTGTAAATATTATAGACTGATAACCAAACCAAATATGACATGTCCAATCGCGTAGGGGTGTAAGTGAGCCGAGCTACTCGAGCTCGACTCGTTAAAAGCTCGAAAAAAACTCGAGTTAAACGAGCTCGAGCTCGAGCTCATTTAATAAACGAGCTCAAGCTCGAGCTCGCGAGCCTAAACGAGCCTATATGTAAATATATTTTTAAATTAATAAATTATAATATATAGATTAAATAAATAAAAATAAAAAGTTATATATAATATATAAAAGATTATATAAATAATAATTAAAAAATTAAAATATATAATAAACGAGTCGAGCCCAAGCTTGAAAAACTATTCACGAGCCGAGCTCGAGCTCGAGCCTGGTACTTTTAAACGAGCCGAGCTCGAACTTAAACGTGTTCGAATTCGACTCGTTTACACCCCTACAATCGCGGTTTGGTTTACCGGTATCACCGGTTTGAACAGTTAAATCTTAAATGTTATCCCTAGTTATTATCCCAGTATATGAACCCTTTTGGCTTTTGGTTCCAAATTTTATCATTTAAAAGTTAGAAAAACTACAATTACTATTTGGTTTGGTTTTTTAATCCAAATTTTCAATTTGGGTTAGGTCTGGTACCGTTACACATCCTTAGTCTGGACGGATTACCAAGTGAAGGATGAGCCTGTTCAACCAGTTAGACCAGATCAGGTCAGGTCAGTTGCGTTTTAACGATATCAAACTATAAACTTCGAACCTCATCCTTCGACACAATTAAGTCTATCTGAACCTAACCATTACAAATGACACGATACATAACGAGTTACACTAACACATCTTCTAAACATAAACGCATTATGCATATCGAGTTAAGCCATCCATCAATGGTCCGAGAAACCCAACTCGGAATGCAACACGAACAACATTCTTCAAATGAAAACAGATCAACCATCGATGGAACTTGAAATTATAGTTCATCAAAATGACAATACAAACAGATAAAGAACGTTTAGATCGAGAGTCCCTCGAAGTATCTCATGTGATCTTCAAATGTCTCCCCGTGCCTGATCTTCACTACGGAACCATCTTCTTCGACCTTCAGTTTTTAACATTCAACAACTTTTATTCACCAGAAACTTGTAAAATATTCGCAAAAAAACGCAGACTTCATGACAAAACAACTGGTTTTGACTGATGATTAGTATGGGTTTATAAGATTCTCTGTACCTATTCTCACCTCATAAATGTCTATTTCTACCTATCATTATTACTATATTATTAGATTTCAGTTTTTTATAATTAATTAGCCAATAGAAAAATAACAGATTTTACCATTTCACTTTTCATGGTCAACTCAACCTTTTTTCTACCCCACCATGGGGTGTAAATACACTAACCCATTTGATATTTACAATAGAAATCCTTTGGTTTGACTTCAAAATTCAAAGTCAGGAGAAAACATACCCAATATTCGGGCGGGCGCATCTTGAGGTTGTAAGTCGAAGCCATGCTCATGCAGTAGGCGCCTGCATCATGAACTACAAGCCCAGAGCCCTGTAGCACAAACTTGTTAACGTTATACCGAAGGCCAAGAAACAGGAAGCGAGAATCAAGAATCATAAAACCAAATTCAATTTTATATTGCTACTCGTTATAAGAACAGGTGGAACGATGTACCCTGGCAGGAGCAGGAAGTTCCCTGTTCTTCCCCAAGAAATCAGCCGATTCGCAAACTGGGCCCACTACATCAAAAGTTGAAACCGCAGAATCGGGTGGCGTAGGTGAAACCAGTTCTATGTGCTGCACTAGAACATATCAGAACGACAATTCGTGTTCACAGACCAACAAATGAACTGAGTGGTTCATTTGAAGATATTCGGAAAAATGTTTTAGAAGTCTTTGCAAAAGAAAATGAGGCGACCGAGTAACAAAGTGAATTTATAAAAAGGAAAATGATCTTTACTTGATAAGCATCGTATAAGCTAGGACGAATAAGTTCAGCCATGCTTCCATCAATCACGATAAAGTTTTTCGTGCCGTTTGTTTTCACACCGGTTACACGATTAACAAAGCAGCAAGTATTTGCAATCAGTGACCTCCCCGGTTCTATGATGAGATTCAGGTTTCGAGACTTGACTAGCTCCCGAACCTTCACCAAATCAAACACGAAAAAAAACATTATTCCAACTTAAACTTGAATCTTAAGCGTAGGAATATATAGTTCTTACAGTATCAATGAGATCTCTCGGTGTAGGAAGAACAGTACCGGCATGATAATAATCAATACCAAGACCACCTCCGATGTTCAAGTAATTAATATCAAACCCTTGGGCTCGAATTTCGTCAATGAACTTCACCATAATGGCTGCAGCGTCTCTGAAAATGTCGACCTAAAAACCAGGAATATACAAGAAAAAATTTATGCTTGGTTACGCGATTTTCTTTCTTTATCTATTCACCATTTTGTTAGCTTTTATCTCGATTTAAATTGAACCCACAAAATGAAAAAAAATTAAACCAAAGGGTCGTTTGGTTTGGAGGATTTAAACAATTCATTTAGGATCTGGATTTAGAAATACTCTTGTGTCATGTTTGGATAAAAAAAATAAAAAAAGAGGATTTAACTTCATTTAGCATTTTATATTCTCAACTTCTTCACCTTTCATAATCCACCCATCCTCCTAAGGTGACGTTTGGTTCACAGAATGTAATTCAAATGAATTGGAATTTAAATTTTAGTTGGTAGTGTGTTTGATGGTGAGGGTAAAAGATAGTTTTTAGTATTGGTTCAATAATGTATGTTGGAATCGAATTCATGTATGTGTTGGAATCTAATTCATGTTTGAGTTAGAAGGAATGTTAAATTCCTATAAACAAAGAATTTGATGTCAAACAAATAAAATTTATCTCTTATCTTTGTCAGCAAAAATTCTAAACAATCTAAATTTGAATTCCATTTCCTTCGATTTCCAATTCTGTGAACCAAACGCCACCTAAATATTTTAAAATCCTATCATTTTGGAATTCATCATTTTAAATTCATGCAACCCATAAGAGATGATATTTCATTAAAAAGAAAGGAAACATGAAGATGTAGAATACATACCTTTGTAATGGTGGATCCAAGATGGCAATGTGCACCAACTAGCTTAAGTTCATCAGGATACGACTTCACGGCATCAAGAAACCATTGCAGCTTCTCGTTTCTTATACCAAATTTGGAGTTCTTGTTCCCCGTTGCAACATAAGGATGGACCTAATTGACAAAACATATAATTACAACATTCTTTATCATTATTAACACGTAAAAACAAGTAAAAGTAGATAAAAGCAAAACAATTCATGTCCCATGACTCCCATTCGCCATTGAGCATCATGCTAGCAATGAACTTTCATCCAAGAACGCTTGTGGATCCTAAAGTCATCATAGTAAGCCAACCAATAGAGAAGACGACTTCAACCCATTTATATAAAATAATAAAAAAGGGGTTCAAACCTATGCAGTTAATAGCGTCTCGCGGTCCAATAGCGGTCAAGACCGCTATTTGCTATCGCGGTTATTGCGGTGATATATCGGTGATATAGCGGTATATTATATATATATATATGTATATATATATATGTATGTATATATATGCATGTATAATCATAATCATAGACATAAAGAACATAATATGAAGAACTAAAATCCTAAAGAACATAAACATAAAGAACAAAAGTCATAAAGAACTAAAATCATAGAGGTCATAGAATCGAACAACACATTAAACAAACAAAGATAAACAAGATATAGCATTACTTTATAAAGTATTAAACAAAGTATTAAAGATTTAACAAAATATTTTAGCTTAAAGAATGATCGATCTGGACTGCTCCTCCAAATAGCGGTAAATAGCGGCAAATAGCGGTCCTAAATAGCGGTAAATAGCGGCAAATAGCGCCGCTATTCGCGGAACCGCTATTTAGCACCGCTATTTAGGACCGCTATTTTTTCAAGGACCGCTAACCGCTATAGCGGCGCAATTAACTGCCCAGGTTCAAACACTTTAGCTAAAAGCGAAATAGGGCACACGAGTCAATAAGTTTATTGTTGCCCAAAGTGTACGGAAGCATATACAGCCTCCTAAGTTGCTTTATTCAAAAAAGTTGATTCATTCTGTTAATAATAATCGTTGTAATCGTATTTAATATGTTGATTACTTAAAAAATTCAAAAAACTGGACAAAAATTGCTTGGAGGTCAACCATTACAAAATTTTTACTTGTTTCGACACGCAGTGCCGGTCCTATCTTTTTTTAGGCCCGGGGCAAACACTTAAAAAGAGCCCTTAATATATATAAGCAAAATTCGTATAAAAAAGTTACAATTAAATAATATTGAGAAAAAAATGTTATGCATTTTATTCATATGATTATAAATTGGGCAAAAGTTACATACAATTTTAAATTATATTTTTATTAGTAAATTGAGAAAAAAAAGTTTAAATTTTAAATGATTCATAATATAAGCGGTAAACATACATGTCAAAAATAAATAACATCCTAAGAAATAAGTACATATCTCATTAGTATTTTTAATAGTCGTATAATAAATAACATAAATCATGTAATAAACAAAAATAAAAAAAATCAAACTCATTGAAATACAAAAATATAAATATTGAATTTGATGGATAATATATTGATATAAAGTAAATAGACGATATCTGTAGATGAAAATACAAGTGGTAGTGATGATATATAAAATAAAATAAAAATGCACTCAATGGGATTCGATCCCATGCCATTAAGGTTCCAAGGTAAGATGATTGCCAGATAACTAGCACATTACTTATGTTTTTTATCGCCCAAAAAATATATAAGCTAATACTAGACAGGTAGACTATATTAAATATAAACTTTTTTGGGCCCCTTATACTGAATTGGGCCCTGGGCGGTGGCCCATGTGGACCAGGCCCAGGGCCGGCCCTGTCGACACGTTACCCAAACTACCAATTTCACCAACCTATACAACAAGCTAATTGCACAATGTTCCAAATCTATAGGATCAACGAATATAATAAAAGAGCAGAAAATGAAATAATCAAATCAAATTTTTGTCTCCGTGACTTTGATCTAGTTAAATGACCAGGATAATTTAAGTTTATACTTTATGCAAATAAAAGGCCACACAAACCTGAGGGTCAACATCTGGATTGATTCGAAGCAATACATTAACCTTCTTTCCAGCAATTCTTGCAGCCGATACAATATTATCCAAATCAAATTCACTGTCTATGTTAACAAATACACCTTCTTGAGCAGCAAGAACAAGATCCACCAAAAGCTTCCCATTTCCATTAAATACACACCTATTATTCACAATCAACCACAAACTCAAATCTCCACCGAGGTTTACGGCTTTTAACCAATATTTGAAGGAAAAAAGTTGCCAAACTCCACCATTTCAACTTCACTTTTCATTCTTATTATCAGTTTACTTTAACATCGTCAAAAGTGATTATTAATAACTCAAATTACAGAAGCCATCCAAAAATTATCTTCTATGATAGTTGATTGCTTATTCTGCTTTCTGACTATTAAATATCACATGAACACTTTTTTAAGGCAAAATATACATAATTACTCTCTATGCAGACAAGTAGAAAGCAAAGCTGGAGCCTTAGCTGCCTTGTCAACTAGTGCTCTTTGACAAGAAGGGCTTGGGGTTGTTGTCAAAGGATATGGAGCCCTTTTTTCCTTCTTGATGAGTAAAGAATATACGGGGAATCCTAATCTCCTAAAACCAGTAACTATGGAGCTTTGCTCGCAATTCAACTTGAACTAAGAAGTAAGAACCTGAACGAACCTTCAGAGTGCTATCTAAAGAATGAAGAAAGCGCTACGAAGCGATAATGCATCAAAACACTGAAACACCTAAAGCTAATGATATAGGTAGAAAACGTTACATATCCCAACAAGCATATTTATTACGTTAACTATTTAACTTCTTACATGTTTCTTTAAGTCTAAAAACTTGATTTGACCCTTGATAATCAGAAAATCAAATTTATCACATGTATTCATGTAGCAATGATAGAGTTCAATGTACATCCACACACCTTTAAGTACTTCTTAAGCATCATGGTTGGACAGGATATGTTCTGCGAATCCCAAATCCGAAACCAAAATCACAACAAAAACTCAACAATAATCTTGAAATTTTATTATCAAACAAGATCAAGAACTCAAAAAAATGGTATAGTGTCTACATTATGACTTATGCACACACTGATGACCCAATTAAGTACACTAATCCTATTTAACTTACCAACTCTAAGCTATAAACACAATTAAGAAAATACAATTTCACCCCTTGAGTTTCAAGCCACTACTCAACATAACATATAACACATTCTCCAATTCAACAATCAAAAATTTTACTTAACAATTATCAATGGTCTCAAAAGATGTGCTCAATTAGCAATTTCATACAAGCGGAAGCAGATTTCAATTGTAAAATGTGAGAAAACATATAGAATAAAATAATCATATTGATCGAAAATTTTGTACCTTGTAGGATCAAAACCAGCTTTAAGGGCCAATCTGAGCTCATTGCCACTAACCAAAACAGCCCCGCAACCCAAACTCCTCAAATGTTGTAATATCAAAAAGTTATTATTGGCTTTAATTGCATATCCGATAATCGAATTCAATCCCTCTAAAGCATCCTTATAAGCCTCGACATTTCTAGTTATCTGAGGCTTACTGTAAAGATAAAAAGGTCTCTTTTCAACGGCCTCCATAACTTCTTGAACCTTAAGACCTTCACAATATAGATATCCATCATCGTTTTTGGTGAAACAATGCTGAAATTTCTGTGTCTCTATTGGGTTTTGCGATATGACAGCTCGGATAGAAAGGGTTTTGGGAGTGGGTTTGAAGGAAATTAGGGTTTTGGGTGTGATGGCGTTTGAAGAATAGGTAAAGGTTTTGGCGAAAGAAAGTGATTGGCATTGAAGGTGAGTAGAAGAAGAAGAAGCGGCCGCCGCCATTGATGAAAGAACAGAGTGGAGGCCGAAGGTGATGCAGCTTTTCCTCTTTAAATCCGAGCAAGGGGTTTTTATTAGTTACGTGGCGTTGCAAATAACTCTCTTTTCCAGAAAATTTGGAATTAAATGAAATATCAAAAACAAAAAAAAAAAAAAAAAAAAAAAAAAAAAAAAAAAAAAAAAAAAAAAAAAAAAAAAAAAAAAAAAAACTAACAATAATACATGATAATATGAAGGGTAATTTATACTAAACAATTCCATAAAAAAAAAAAAACTATTCTACTTTAAATATCATTTTTATCATTTTATATGTTATTTTCTTATTCATAGAATAGTTTATTACTCTATTTATATGAAATTTACATACAAAGAAAAACTGGTATATATAAATCACCTCAGAGTTAATATTAAAAAGAATCCATTTTTCTTTTTCTTTTTTACGAGGTACAATTAATTCTCTTAATTTTTTTCTGACTGTTTAAGTTTCTAGATATTTTTTTGTCTAATACAAAAACATGTATTCAACTTGTTTAACCGGTCATCAACCGTTTATCAATACAATGACTTAAACACTAAAAAAGAAAATATTAATGACTTAATCGCTAAGACAAGAAAAGCTTTTTTTTTTTACTTTTCAATACCAAATCATACGTTAAAAGAATTGTAAATCATTTTACAAGCTTTTAAAGTAGCAAATCAGAAATATATATTTGAGTCAACCAATGACATCAAAATCTACCATAATTAAATTTAAAATAACCGTACATGTATTGATCGAAAATTCAAACCACTTTTCTAGAAATCAAGTTCATTTTGTCTTGTGTCCCTCCTTACCTACCAGACTATGGGTGTAAACGAGCGAGCCCAAGTATGTAAAGGCTCGCGCTGGGCTTGGCTCGTTTCGAGCTTTATGTGCAAAGCTCGAACTCGAGCTCGACTCGTGAAAATATTTATAAGCTCAAGTTTGGCTCGTTTATTCAAAGTATTACTTTGTTTAATAAATTTATTATATAATTTAATTATATGTTTTACACATATATTTAATAATTGAAAATATATTTTTATAAGTTTCGTTTAAACTCGTTTAGGCTGGTGAGTTCCATAGATAAAGCTTGGGCTCGAGCTCGTTTATTAAATGAGCTCGAATTCAAGCTCGAGTTTGCCTCGGGCTCGTTTAAATCAAACTTTTTTGAGCTTTTAACTAGTCGTGCTTGAGTAGCTCACGAGTAACTCGACTCACGTACACCTCTATTCCTACCTCCCTCTGTTCACGTCTGTCTTTCTCTTTCTAAACGCCAGACACACCTCAAATCCTCTTCCGACGTCTTTGATTTACCTTCGACCAACATCGTTTTCCTACCCACAACTACGACACCCGACCTTCCACACCTACAAATATTATACCTTGCAATCGATGCGTGACAAGAACCATTTGTTTTATTTATGTATATTTACAAATATTTTTGTATAATCCAATACACTAATATAATTGAAGTCGAGCATATCAAACTCATGGTTGAAGCCAGGCATGGCAACCAGGCGGGGATAAGTAGGGATTTTATTTCCCATTCCCCCGCTAAGTAATGAATTTTTGTTCTCGTCCCGAGCCTATAAGGGATCGAGGATCCTATTAAGGTATCGAGTTTCTTAATTTTTCAAAAGTCACGAGGTTTTCACTACATTGTAGTTACAAATAACGAAATGTATGTATATAAATTTTAAAAACCAACTATCTTGATATTTTTAAATTATATATATAGAATTTTAGATAACTAATACTTTAAAACTAGCATAAACATTTTTATCAAAATGACTAATACTACTTCCCCTCTACAGTGTGTGTATATAATTATAATGAATAATTGATATTATCGAATTAAATACATATCATAGTTTATTATTATATTATTAAATGGTATTGGGGTCAAGGATTTTCCGGTAAAGTGGGGGTCAAGTTTTGGACTCTCCATCAGGGATGGTTTGTGTTTACCAAGCATGTGATGATGAAGGAGATGACAATAGGTGAAGACAACGGTGGTTAATATTGACGATGAGAGAGGATCGATCGCCGGTGGGGATGGTGACAACGGTATATGTTGGCGGTTATACACACACATGTGTGTGGTGTGTGTGTAAAAGATATTACTATTATATATAAATTTCGTAAACGAGTTTAGTATATATGTTATCAAATTTATCAAATAAAAGAACAACTATTGTAAAACTAAAGAATATAAATTTGATATTAAAAATAAACCAAATAAAATTTTTGATAAATATATAAATATAGAAAGAATATATAATTAATATCATGAATTAATAGATTTTAGTTTTAATTATATTTGAATTAATCATAATCAAATAATTAACTAACTAAAATTAAACAAAGAAATAAATAAACAATAAAGTCTAAAATTAAATAATTAATTTTAGAGTAGAAAAAGTAATGAGAACTACCAAAAGTGAATATTTGTGATGCGAATATTCTTCCTCTAGTCCGATATAAAAAAACATGTCGTTTAGTTAACATATTTTCGGTCAAAATTATCGTCGAAGACAACGATTTCTAGAAAACGCGTTCAGATCCATTGTTTTTTAATATTTTTAGTTTTTAGCTTTCAAATTTACAAATAAATTTAAAACACATTTTTAAGGTTTACGCCTTTTGTATTCAATCTAGTCACCCAAATCTATGTTATAAATGAAATAGAAAATGAAAACGCAAAAAATATTCATTGCATATCTAAACACATTCTCATCTCTAAATTGTGTATTCTTAAAACTCATCATGCTTTCATTTTATTAAAAATCCAAACCAAAATTCTCGCTTAGTAAACGCATCATTAAATTTACATAAAATATGTAAATTTATTTGTATAAAAATTATTTGGATAAACGGGACCCAAAGGCAAGAAAATATAATTATCATATAAAATAGAGTAGGTAAACAACTACAGATACGTTGAGTGGAGCACCATTACTAAAATTCCTTGGCCTACAAATACATCATCGATTTTAGTATATAATTGAATTTAAAAAAAAAAATGACTTCGGGATGGTAACTTCGACCCAATGGGTCAAAACGGACAGAATATCCAAAAAGACCCGCAGAAAAAAACCAAGGTAGAACACAATTTTTTTTTAAAAACTGAAATTTTAAAAAATGATGTATTAAACAAATTGTTTTCTGAAAAGATTTCAAATTTATGTTAAATTTTTACTTTTTGTTGTCGGCCCGTTTGTTTAAATGGACCGAAATTGTCATCCTGACTCTATGACAAATTTTTTTAAAGAAACTGTAAACTTAAATAGCAATTAGCGCGAGATATAATGTATCATGTAATGACTATGGATCCTGCAATCAAATTGATAAAAAATAGAAACAAGGCCATAAAGCAAGATATAATTTCCAGTGTTTTGTTCGGAAAGATTGCTAACCTTTTTGGTTGGGTTGAAACATTATTAGATGCTAAAATTATTAATTAGGGATGTGTAAAAAGATATATACCAAATTGAAACCTAAATTTCAAATTTAAATTATTTTAAATTGTTTGTTTGCATTCGGAGTTAATATGTTGGTACATTTAAAATACCAAATCGAAACCTAAATCAGAAAAAGTTGAAGGTTGAGAAAGAAGGATCACATCTATCAAAGATTGTTATGAAACGATCACACAAGCGCACACACACAAAATAACACAAGAGATTTACATGGTTCAGGCGATGTGATGTACGCCCATGAGCATGAGGGAATATTCTTCACTAGAGTTTATAAATCGTAGAGTATATAAGTCCAACCTATGAATTACAATATATAGATGAAAATATGGAAAAGCTAAACTAAAGTATTAACTAGTAATGGTTCAATACAAACCATCATACTTATATGTTCTGCGGGGGGGCATTGAAATCACAATTCAAGTTTTACACATTGTTGGGTCGGGTTAATACTCGCTCGGATCATCAATATTCAAGTCACATTCAACAAAGATAGCACAAATAAATACATAAAATATATTCTACTAACAATCTCGTAAGAATTGTCATCAACATCAGTATTTTGTGCTCCATACATGTGATGTGCAAAGATATGTATAATGTTTGTTTAAGTTAACCAAATTTATATTTTTTATTGTTTAAGGTAATCAAGTTTATTTATAATAAAAAACAATATTAAACTTTTTTTTTTGTCTTTTAAGGTAATTAGTAACTTAAAAGATTAAAAATAAATATTTGGTTACCTTAAATGTTAAAAATTATATAAAGTCAGTTACCTTAAATGATTAAAAAGTAAAGTTTTAATGTGATTTGTACACAACAAAAATTTGACAAATATGACAATTTCATATGAAAAGACTATTATATCCTTGCTTTTGGAAGATAAAGTGTAATGATGATAAAAGTGTTAGTAAGGGTAAAATAGTCACTTTATATGAAATTGTTGTGTATGTCTAAACCTTGTTGTGTACAAATCACTTCTCTTTTTATATTGTAAATAAACTTAATAACCTTAAATGATTAAAAAGTGAAGGTTTAATATTTTTTTATGTTGTAAAACTTGGTTATCTTAAATGATAAAAAATGAAAATTTGATCTTTTTTGTTATTGGAAACAAACCTGATTACTTTTAAAAAAAATGTAAAGTTGGTTACCTTTTTTGACAGAAAACCTATTTTAAAAGAAAACTCTTATATTTATAAATGAATTTTTTTTTAATAAACTTTTCATTAAAATGAATAGTTAATTGTTAACAAAGTTAACCAACTTTACATTTCTTATTATCTAAGGTAGTCAAATTTATTTGTAATTGAAAAAATGATCAAATTTTTATTTTTATCATTTAAGATAATTGGTTACTTTAAATGATTAAAAAACAAATATCTGATTGTCATAAACGTTAAAAAATATACAAAGTTAGTTACCTTAAATGATTAAGAAAATGAAGTTTTGATTCTTTTTTATTACAAATAAATTTGATTACGAAGTTGTTTATCCATTTTGCCAATTAAACCAAAAACAAGTTTATTACATATTACACCTTTAAAAAAAAGTTCAAATTATAAAAGTAGTTAAGTTGGTTACCATGTAAAACAATAAAAAGGGTTTCATGTATCTATATATTATAATAAAAGAGAACATTGCAATGTCACGTGTCAATCTATCAATGTATTCATTTTTATTTTCCCGCTCTTTTTCCATATATAGAACCATTCAATAATAAATTTAATTTATTAGAAAGGAAACAAATTATCTTTTATCTTTCCTTCCAAATTTATTTACTAAAATTAATTACTTCAATTCATTATATTAAAAACAATTAAACTAATAGGTTACTAATAATTAAAAGTCTAAAACATATATATTTTGTCTTTAAATTTGAAACATGCATATTATAATTATATTTATTTTGTATAATTAAAATCTGAAAATAAATATTTATTAATATAACATAAAAAATTTTAATTAACCATATTAAGTATAAAATGTTGACAAATTAGATATATTTTTTCGTTCATATATGTCATATGTTTTCAATAATAAATATTCAGCAAAATTATTGGTTTTTAAATTTTAAATTAGTTTACTTAATTTTACAATCTACTTTTTTCTTAAATTTTCTATTATTACTACTACCAAATATAACCAATTTAAAATTCATTTTTTTATTAATTTTTATAAAGTATGAATATAAAATGAATTGTAAAAATATAATAATCTTCATATAAATAGTACACTTAATAATCTATAATTTAAATCAAAAAATAAAAATATCATGTTAAGTTTATCACCAAAATATAATAAATTGTTCTATTAATTTTATATGATAAAAGTTTCAAACATCGTTTTATTTTAAATCTTTATCTATAAACTATAAATAGAATTAAAATATTATATATACTCAATTCTCTTTGCTTCACACTCAATTCTCGTAATTCCACGTGTCATCATCATGAATTGACAAATGTTGTTTTTAATTTATAAAATTCACTAATGATATTTAAAGTATATCTATCCAAATCTGATATAAATAATATTTAATTTCATATCAAATCAAATCCTATAAAATCTAAGACTCTGATAACTTTTAATTATAATATAATAAAAGTTCAAAAAATATTAAAAAATAATTACTATCCATTATATTTAGAAATATGAAAAATTAATAGGTCATGATAAATAAAAATGTCATTATCGTGTACTTTTAAAAAAAAATAATTCCATATTTACCTTTTAGTTTATCATATTTTATAAAAATGATAAAATATTAAAAGTATCCGCGTAAAACGCGGGTAGATAAACTAGTGTATATATATATACATCGACATACATACATGATACATAGACATGAACATGATCATGAACATCCACATACATACATACATACATGGAATGAGTCATGATGCGTGAAAGGGATGTTTACAACACATTTATAGTGGCTGCCATGTTTATAATTACAGACAGGTATGAATATGATAATGGCGATTGAAGAAGACATCTTCAAATCGATTATAATCCCTGCCACAAAATTCTCTAAATTAATTTTTTTATGGATTTGTTTTCTGGATGATGAGATTTTTAAACAACCTCACCTCCCTCCTCCATCAGCTGTCTTGCCTCGCATATTTTTCTCACTGGTAATTTCCATTTCTATGAACTCTGAGATTCCTACCTCACCTTGTTTTTGTGTTTCTAATCGTGCCATTAAACTTCAAAACCCCTTGATCTTTTGGATGAGTTTTATATGTTATATACAGTCGATGAATTTTCTATACAGATTATGATCAATAGGTCAATTTGTGCGTTCTTATGATTACAATTTTTATATGATTTTGCAACTTCCTTCCTACTTAAGTGTAAAATTTGAGCAAATCGTTTATTGTGTATGTATATACCTGCAATTCTGATGCGAATTTGGTACTAGGTGTTAGGTGTAGGCATCTGACAAGGGTCTCGAGACGGCGATTGAACGCAAGTTGCTGTAATCATGAGTGCCGCAATGTCTGGACCTCTAGTCGGTATGTATCACTGTTTCAAAACTCTTCTTCTTCCTCAGAGGATCCGTATTTGAATTTTAGGGCAACGGAATTTGTATTTGCCTTCTCCTGTTTTATATATATAGTTCCATTGAGTTACAAAAGAAAAACAAGCATAGGAAAAAATGCTTGAAATTTGCAACTACGATGCCATGTGAATGAATATGCTATGTTCTTAACTTTCGCTTTAATTCCATTTTTCATAATTTTACCGATATTCATTTGAATTCTTAACGTTACATAGCTGAAAATCTGGGAAATTAACGTTAGGCTTAGTACGAAAATTTTCATCCAAAAAAATGAAAACTTATTTACTTAATAACAATTTCTTAAATTTTCATTTCACTTTTTAAATTACTACTTTTCATACTCTTTTTCTTACTTTTCTATTACCTTTTCTTTAACGGCAAATTATCCTAATCCTAAACCTAAACTACTCCTTTACCACCAGACTTATTTATTTTTCTATTACCTGCCCTATGTTTCTTTGTAATACTCTCTTACTAATCTATTACTTATCCTATTTTTTTATTTTATAATCACCCATCTTATTTTTCGTAAAACTAAAACTTAATCGTCTAAACAAGTTTTTCACCTTTTATAGAAACTCTTGAATATTTTCTGAAAACTATAACTTAAAAACTGAAATGGAAAAATGACTAGTTTTCGTTAACTAAACGCAACTAAGCTACATATGAAATGTGGGGGTTGGAAGACACACAAGGATAAAAGTTACTATGGAACAATATCTATTCACTAAAGACCATCATCCTGTCTTGCATATCTAGAAACGAATACACACACGAGATCCATTGTGAACAAATTATCATTGAGAACATTGTGAACATATTAAAAAAAAATACACACACATATATATAAAACCTGATTTCTTTACTCACAAATATTTGAACAGGTTTAGAAAAAATCGATGTAGAGAACTCTGAGGAGAAGAAGTATAAGCTATCCTTTAAGCAGAGGGCTATAAATGCCTCCAACAAGTTAAGGTCTTCCTTCAGCAAGAAGAGCAGGAAGAACAGTAGAGTCACTACTCTTGTTGAGGATGAGCATGATGCAGAGGAATTAAAGGCAGTCGACGCTTTACGTCAAGCCTTGATTTTGGAAGAACTATTACCTGCAAAGCATGATGATTACCACATGATGTTAAGGTCATAGATCTTCTGTAAATCCCTATAAGTTCATTCTTGGTGTACCACTTTCATTTATCTTATAGCTTCTGGAAACCAATTTGGAACCATTAGTTTGATTCACAGTGGGTGAACTTTGTGCATGATGAAACAGATTTTTGAAGGCTAGGAAATTCGATATTGAGAAGACCAAGCAAATGTGGGCTGATATGATCAAATGGAGGAAGGATTATGGCACAGACACAATCATGGAGGTACTTATGTGACACAATCTTATAACTGTGCCTAAATGGCTCTACATGCTAAAATCTATTGATTTGCATCTTTATTTAGGACTTCGATTTCAAGGAAAAAGAGGAAGTCGTCAAACACTATCCTCAAGGACACCACGGGGTTGATAAGGATGGAAGACCGGTCTATATCGAGCAACTTGGTAAGGTTGATGCTACCAAGCTCATGCAAGCCACAACCCTTGAGCGATATGTCAAGTACCACGTGATGGAGTTTGAAAGGACCTTTATTGATAAGTTCCCAGCTTGCTCAATTGCCGCGAAAAAGCACATTGATCAAAGCACCACCATTCTTGACGTACAAGGAGTGGTAAGTCATTCAGCTTTACATATTGCAACATGCCTTAAACTACTACTATGGCTAAGATCACTTCTTCAAAATGCAAATTTGGTAGGAAAAAAGTTATACCTTTTTACCTAATTTATGGAGCAGGGACTCAAAAACATGAACAAGTCTGCTAGGGAACTTATCCAGTGTCTCCAGAACATTGATGGTAACAACTATCCTGAGGTACTTGGTTTATAATAATCTATATTAAAGATTAGAGGCTTAAACACACACTTATATACACAAAATCTTCTACTGTTGACTATTGGGTTCTTCTTGTCCTCCATAGACCCTATGCCGCATGTACATCATCAATGCGGGGTCTGGCTTTAGGCTTTTATGGAACACGGTGAAATCCTTCCTTGATCCAAAGACTACTGCTAAGATTCATGTAAGTTTAATCCCATCTGTCAACCTGAAACAAAACTCCATACGTTGTTAAACTCGTCGAGTTGACAAGTCACTGGCTCTGTCTACATATATAGGTTTTGGGCAGTAAATACCAAAGCCAGCTCCTGGAAATGATTGATGCCAGGTACTCTCACAAAATAAAACTGTTCTAATATCTATCTGTTTTAGTTACTCTTATCAATATTCAGGGTTGCAACAATTATAATTTGAATTAGTATCACCTATAACTTCAAATCATATTTATATATAATTATCAATGGGTAGTGAGCTTCCAGCATTCTTGGGTGGTACCTGTACCTGTGCTGATAAAGGTGGTTGCATGCGCTCGGATAAAGGCCCCTGGCAGGACCCAGAGATCATGAAGGTATTACTTCTGCATTATCCTTCCTAGGAATCTTATCCATCTTTAGACATGCTAAATGTGTTGGTTTTGGTGTGGCAGTTGGTCCATAGTGGTCAGCACAGATGTCCAAAGAATGCAATCCCAGAAGAGAGGACCATTTCTGAGGACCAGTCTGCAAACACGGTATTTTCTCTCAGCAAGATGTAGAGTCATTTAAGTTTTAAGACATCCAAGTGATGGTAATTATGTGGCATTCCAATTAATGCACTCCTTATAGTTCATTAAACAATATGCAAGTGACATATTCAACAGGCTATCCACTTATCCTGAGCAAGCCCAGTTGTGGCTATTCCCTAAGACACTAACGCCATCATACAATTTTAAATACAGATGTAAAAATGGGTGTTAGGTTGGTTGAGTAAATGAGTAAAAACTGGTAAGTTATAGTATTAGCTGAAACAGAATGGGTTAACCGAAGTCACTTTTTTTCCTTTTCCTTATGTAGTGTGAAATATTATATGAAAACTGTAGTATTACAACAATGATATGATTTATTCCAATAAAGAAGTTTGGTGGTTGTACGCATTAAAATGCACTTTTGGCTGCTTTTGTCCCATTTCCCTTTTAGCTAGATCTTTTGATATAACCATTTGATCTAGTAGGGATAAAAAGTAACCCACATCAAGCCACTCATAACTAATTGGTAGAGATTGCCACCACTGATTTTAATCAGTAAATGTGCAAATGGATTATTTCTTGTTTTCTTTTTCATGGTGTTTCCACCTATGAATATAGAAGTGAGTAGACATTCACCTTCTTTCCTTCACAGAAAAGCTCTACTTCCAAGAAAGATGCGTTATCCCCTGAAACGCCTAACGACATCAAGCTGTCAAGTTTCCCTCCAGTTCTAGAAGAAGTAAGTTTCTCGAGTCTTGACTTTCTTTTCCAAGTCTAATTATCCCTTTAAGCCTTTATTGCAACTTCTGCCTTAACACAAATTTTCTTTGAATTGATTTGCAGGCTAAAGTGAAGAATCACCACTCAAGCAACGATAAGACAATCGACTACACACCTATGGTTGACAAGGCTGTGGATTATCCTAAACCAAAACAGAAGTTAGTGGTTCCTAAAGATACAGATTATTACCCCATCCAGGGTGCTTGCAAACCGACTTCCTCTCCTGATAGGCTAGGCAACCAGCTACTTACAGGCATGATGAGCTTGGTGATGGGGGTTATGACCATGATCCGTATGACACACAACATGCCCAAAAGGCTTACGGATGCTACACTCTATTCTATTGGCATCCATGATGATGATGACATGGTAAAAAACCAGCTCAGACCTTACCAGTCACACACACCTGCCGTCTCTACTGCCGAGTATCTCTCCATGATGAAGCGTGTGGGAGACTTGGAGGAGAAGGTTATTGTCCTCACCAACCAACCCGTGGCGATGCCCCCTGAGAAAGAGGAGATTCTTAATAAGGCTTTGGCTCGTGTCGAGGCCTTGGAGATTGAGCTTGCTGCCACCAGGAAGGTACTTCAAAAGGGCTAACTGCATAAAATAGCAATCAACTCAACACGAATGTTTTATTATAGCATTATACTCATTTTTTTTTTCTTTCTAAAATAGCATTTCATAACAAAAACTTTCTTAATAAAACATCCAACTCAAATTAATTGATCCATTGTAGCATTGTGTGATGACTGGGCACTGACTAGATGTCCACGTAGGTTGCCATGTTAGCACCAAATGTATAAAGGATCTTCATAAATGCACAATGCTAAAAGCAGATTGAATCTTGACAACATTAATATCTAAAAATTCCTTTTTAGTGTCATGTTTATATACTTTGTTTTACCCATGATGCAGTCTCTTCAGGAGTCCCTTTCTCAGCAGCAAGAGTTAATGGCATACCTTGAGAAGAAGAAGAAAAAGAAGAAGAGGTTTTTCCGTTTCTAAAGAAGATGTCAAAAGTAAGGCCCAATGAACCAATTAGAAGAGAACCCCGTAAGTGGCGTTGCGTTGATGTTGATTTTTGTCCATTTTGTGAAGGTTTGCTTGTGTATAAGTATATCTAATTATCAACACTTTTGGCAATTCATTATACGTTGTGTGTACCTATTGAAGAAAGTTTGAGATTGTTTATGTATGTGTTAAGACTGCTAAGGTCATTCTGTGTTTCTCGGTCTGAACCTATGAAATACACGTTGCATTCCAGCGAAATTTGACAATTTTTTTTTTTTTTTTGCTTCTCTATTGTCTATTCTAAAGTACCAGTCACATAACGTCATCATTCTTCCGTTCCAACTTCCACAATCTCACACACTCGAAAAAAAGACCGTGTGATTAGCTTCTGTTATAAATGGATTTTATGAACACTGTCCAAGCCTGAGCAGTGAGCATAATGTTGTTTCTGATGCCTTTCGGGCAGCAGGGTCCCTGCATCATATAATCTAGAATGCATTATTGAATCATAAACGTAAAAGTGCAACCATACACATGTATTTTTTAGTCTCTTACAAAAAATGATTGGGTCCCCCATCATTAGCAAAATAATTAAATATGTATATTTAATATTATGTAACAAAATATTTAACCACATCCAAGTCGTTTATACTTTATATTCATCACAAAATCAGAATTATGGCCAATTTACTAGTGGATATAAAAGGGTATAGAGAGTCAGTGAACAATGAATCAGAATCTGGATAAATCCATGGATCGTGTAACACAAACACTTTAAACAAGTAACAATTTGACTTTAACAATGGGTTTCATGAATCTTATTTCAGGATAATCCAAAAACCAAATTCTAGAATAAATTTTTAATATGTTAGTTAAATAAATAAATTAAATATAGTATATAAATAATTTTAAAACTTAAAATTTAATTAATAGTCTTAAATTTTTGGAATTTAGACTTTAAGTCCACATCTTAAATTTCAAACGTGATTTCAGATTTCAAATTTTAGACTTTAAGACCACCTTTTAAATTTCTCAAATGTAATTTCAGATTTCAAACATTTAACTTTTTAAAAAACAAATAACACCTAATTGTTTTTAGTGAAGTATTTATGTCTCTCAAATGTTAAAGATCCATCCCATTATGTGTTAAAAAATGAGTAATTTTATCAGACAAGTTAATTGTGGCATAATTGAAATATTTATTACTTTGTTGTCTATTATTTTGTTAAGTTGGAAAAATGCAGGGGCATATATAGAATTTTGTTTGGATGACTGCTAAATACGCATCCATTACAGCAGATGGAAAAATAAGATATTTTTGAGTCATTCACTTTATTTTTCATGCATTCTTCTCTCTCTAAAAGGTTAGGATTTAAGTTGTAATTCATAGAATCTGTTTTAGTTAAGGCTTTTTGTTTAGTTTGAGTGTATCGATCTTCTCCGTTGGAGTTGAATCGGTGAGATTTTTCTTGTAGTGAGAACTGTAGTCTTGTTTTTGGTCTTTGACCGGTTTGTTTTTGTTATTTGGTAATGAAAATTATTAGTTGGTATGCTCGACAAACAACTAGTCGGACCTCGATCTAACACCAATATATATACATGACAAGAATTAAAAAATTGTATAAAATGAGTTATCTAGCATATATAACTATGTGATAACACTTGATCCCAATGAGTTTTAAAATATGATCTGATACCTTAGTTAACTTTATATAATATAATTTTTTACATATGAAAAATTCTTAAATAAATATATACAAGCCTAATAGTTTGTACCTATAAAAAAAACAATAAAGTGCCGAAGTTGGAGACTGGACTTTAGGCTTGGTTTGGTGGGCTTTTTGTTCTTGCCTTCTTGGGCCAATTGGACTATTGGAGGGTTGTTTGGTTTTTGCCTTTTGATCGTTGATTAGAACTGAGAAGAGAAGTTGAGATGAAGCCGAAGAAGCGGCTAACCGGCTGAATTAATAGTCTGTATGTGTTTGTGGTGTTTGTTGAATTATAATAAGTTCCTTCAACTTTATTAGCATTTGAAGAATTATTTCAATTTTGTTACTACAAATTAGGCTCATTGAGAATGATGCTTTTCCATGAAATGTGTGAAAAATTACCAATTCCAAGCTCACCAGTCACCATTTTGATTTTATGTATGCAAGGGAACTTTTATCATCAAATGAACTAGTTTTTAAGTTCTAATAACGCCATAATCGACAAGGCTTGCTTTCCTTGGATCCTTTCTGTAGGAAATATTGATAACCATAGCAACATCTTGAAGATAAGGCCAATTTTTGGTCCATTTGGTGATAATTAGTATATTGCTTCTAAGAAGTCAAATGGAATCTTTGTTATTTTAACAAAGAGGGTCTCAGTGTATTTTGTTTTTGCCATACAAGAAAATTTGATTTTGGTTTTGGATGATAGTTATTGATGAGAACCTGTCCAAGGACCGAGATGACGAAGATCCGTTAAGGTGGAAGATCGGACCTTTCATAAGATCAAAATCCAAGATGTTCCAGGATGCTCTCAATGGAATGATTAAATATTGTCGGAATCAAGCTCCCGTTTGTTCGCAAAACAACCAAGCACGCTTCCTAATGTTGATCCAAGTTGAAGACTAATATAAGTCCAAGTTTTGGAGCCCAAGTTCTCACTTTAATCCACAAAAGCCCAAAAATAAATAAAATTCGGCCAAGCCCACCCATGTGTATTGTTTTGGCCATAACTTCCTCATTTTAAGCCCAATTTGAGTGAAATAAAAGCTCACTTCAACCTTAGCCTTTTTCCTATATTTTCAAGAATAAAAAAGGCCCAAAATATGTCCTTAGCCACGTCCATGAATCTGCCCATAAAGGTGTCCATGTTAATGAACTTGTCAAAGATTAAATTCAAGGCAATTTGAAGGTTTTCTCAACATTATGGCCATTTACCTGGAGGAGATAAAGAGATAGAAGTTACTTGCATGATTAATACCCACTAGAAGCTTCAAGTGGTGAAATGTCAATAATGCCCTTTTGATAAGTAGTCTTGCTTATTTGATAGCTTATCGTGATAGCTTGTGCAACTTATCTAGATAAGTAGTTGGTCTTATATTTTCTCCTATAAATAGGCACTCAATGTAACCATTTCAATCATCCTTCATTTTGAGTAAAATTGTGAGTTTTTAACTCTTATTGTTCCTTACGAACTTTTAGAACTTATCGAGTGTTTTAGCTTGTGGCGTTCGAAACTTATCAATCAACTTGGTGGGGTTGATTGTGGCGTTCTCTATACCAAAGTTCTTGCCTCGTATATAGGCAACGGGTCGCGGTTCCACTTATACCAAGGTTCTTGTCTCGTTTATAGACAACGGGTCGCGGTCCTATCCAATTTACTTGAAACAACCATTAGAACGATCCAGTCGTGATCTATCACACATTCATCGGGTGAGATCACATCAGTTATGCACAAGAAATGATCCAGAAAAACTTATTTTTGGAGAAGAGTTGGTGGTAGAGAATTCTAAAAGGGTTTTAAACAAGAAAAAGAAAGTATTCACAGTTCCAACTGGATTTCGGTCGATCTAATTTTGTGTTACACACTTGTAAAACTTGTGGATTAATGTTTGCTCTTGGAGACAAGGAAGATGCAAGCAAGGGTTCACAAAAGATTTCATAATGACCCTGCACTCATGCCATTGGATTCATGGTACATGTTTATTTGCAAAGCATTGCAGTATATGAAATTTTGGTTTTTTATTTTTTTTGATTTTTAACATTTTCATGTTTTGGGTTCTGAGTTCATGAGGTCATAGTAATTGAAAAGGTGATAATCCATCAAGGGTGGATCAAGAAATGTTTTTCTCACTTTGTTAAAATATGAAAATAATAGCTGTCAATTACATATATTTTTGTAGATTTTATGAAAATTATTATCTAATATATTACATATCGTTGACAAAATTTATCAGTGTCACATGATATTGGTATTTATATACTAAATTCCCCCATGTAAGCTGTCCTCTTTACTTGATTTGAGAGGAGCAATGATACAAGTGTTTCCTCCTTTTATCTTTTGAATGTTCTTAACAAAATGGATGTAGCTTTCACTCGTTTTGTTGTTCATGGATTTCGTACTTAAGGGTAGTGACGAATTCAGAATTGAAACACCATGAGGTCCAAATTAGTAGAGAATTGAGGTAACAAATTGAATTACACGCGGGCCATTGATGCGGGTCGGGTGAATCGTTTCACAACTTATACCCTTTCAAGCTCCATGATGAGTTTTCATGTAATAAAACTTAAAAGTAATCTATATAAATATGTCCACATTTAATAAATCTTTCTCTCATCGTAAGAAATACACAAAATTTCATAAAATGATAACCCATATTGTATCCAAATTGTAATTTTTAACCAAATTACAAAAAGAAAGGTAATCAAGTAATAGTCAATGTAACATATTACATATATCGAGTTAACAAAACTAACCAAACAGTCATAAATTAATATAACAATAACATAACTAAGCAAACAACCAATAACCTGAAAGTGGGCTCCTAGAAAAGAAACCAAATAGGGGCTGGGATTTATACTTAATGGGTCCAAATTTTAAAAAAATCATGGGGTTTAACAAAAATTTAGCATATAGGTATTTAGGTAATAAGTAAAGATTAACGTACGCCGGTTTTTCATCGATCAGGATCAGATTTTATCCGATCCAGGTTTTTAACAAAAAAATGGTTTTTTTAATAACCAGTTTGGATTTTAACCGGTTTTGGACCTAATAAATTGTAACTTGTGTAACCGGTTTTGGATATAAAAAACCTGTTATAAAAAAACTGCCTTTTTCTTTCTTTTTTCTAATTTAAGAATTTCACTTTGGGTTTAACCATTTTTTATCATCTTGATAAATCTTTTATTTGGGCTTTTATTTTTAATAAAAATGGGCTTTTTGAATTATTTTATAAATTATACATTTTAATTTATACATTTACAACTTATAAATTATGAACTAATAGCTATAGTTAAGATAATAAAACTCCAATCAAATATAGTGTTACTCCAATCAAATATGTTTTATATTATATTGATTATAAATACATAAAAAGTTTAAAATTATAAAATTAATGTATAAAAAATCGGTTTTTAATCCGGTCTTAAAACCGGTTTTTTTAATAAGCGGATAATTATCAGGTAAAAAATCCGGTCTACCCAAAAAAAAACTAAATTCGCTTAAAAAACCAGTTCGGATAAAATCTGGTGCGGTTACAAAAAACCAGTTTTTGTATAAACGGTTTCGGATCGAAATTGGATAACTGGATTTTTTGTGCACCTCTAGTGCTAATAAGTAAAAAAGAATTTTCTTGGGGTCCAATGATCTCTCCCAATAATATATTGTTGATTTGTGTAGTTTTACTGTTGTTTTCATATTGCAAATCACCTTTTACTCTTTTAGTTTTTATCTGGCCATATGAATAAGCTTCAAACTATATACTGCTTGCCATATATATATTCTTGGGGTATGGCTTACAGTAAGGGGCGTTTGGTTCGTGGATTTCCTGGGATTTACTGAGATTATCA
This sequence comes from Centrapalus pauciflorus, assembly GCA_020465985.1. NCBI lineage: Eukaryota > Viridiplantae > Streptophyta > Magnoliopsida > Asterales > Asteraceae > Centrapalus > Centrapalus pauciflorus. The sequence goes on from JAANYP010007197.1 coordinate 310,674, forward strand.
TTTAAAATCCTGTGTTTGGTTCACAGATTTCCGTAAGAATTTAAAATCCCAGGATTTCATAAATCCCTCCCTTCTTTGTAATTTAAAAACTCAACCTCCTCTCTAGGATTTTAAATCCCAGTTACCTTGCATTCTTCAGATTAACAAATTTTTTATATAAAATAATGCAGATTCTTTGACAAAATCCTGACAAATGCAAATGCTGCATAATACAAATCCTTTGAAAAAATGCAAATCCCAGAGAAAAAAATCTGCGAACCAAACGCCCCCTAATTAATTTTTTATCCATCATAAATGGTTTATAAGTCTAGCAATCCTTCATTATGAAAAAGCCATGTTTTTCAAAATTTCAAGAACATGCAAACATAAAATGTTGGGTATATTGTTATTTGTGTTGGAAATTACACAATTTGTATTGAATCTCTTTTATAGAGGGTAGTTTTTATTTTATTTTATTTTATTTTATTATTTTTTTTTTTTGCACTCTGTTAGAATGGGATGTTTGTTTGTAACAAAAAACCAAGTACAATAGTTGTATATGTTAGTCCTGCTCTTTTTTCAAATGTAGATCAACAAAGAACAAACCAAATTAAGTGATTGAAATATTGTTTACCAAAATTGCAGAGAGATTGACCTTCTCTTTTCTTTTTCTTTTTCTTTTTTCCTCCTATTAGTAGGTTTATCTTTTTATTTCCTCCCAAAGGGTTGCTAGTTGACTTGTTGCAAAACTGATAAGCAAGGGTTATCTGTTACTTTCAAAGTCAAATGTGAAATATGATGTTACTACCACTTGGAAGGAGGACAAAAGGTTGACTTCAACCACCTTCCAATTCGATGGTGTTAGTTTCCAGAGAGAAATCGTAAGAGAAGACACTAATAATCGAAAGAAAGCGTAAGAAAAGACACAGCTCAGTGCTGATGCTAGCTGGGTTTCCTCGAGCCCTTACCGATGCCACTCCTGACTCCTCCCTCTTTTAGAATCTATGTATGCTTAAAAAATTTAGTTAATTCCCTTTAAAATAGTTAAAGTTACATATATGCTATTACAATGTTATCTTTCGTTAATAAAATATAAAAAACGTAAAGATAGAGAAAGGAAAACAAAATTCAAAGAAAAAAAACATGAAAAGAGCACAATATAGACTCGGAACAATGAAAAAAGTAAATAAAAAAATATTTTGAAGAGTCGTTTGTAATAACAATAGTTTTTTAACAATAATATCAATAGTTTTTTGTAAACCAGTTCATATGTGTCGTTACTACTAACAAAAAGTTACTTTTATTTTTATCTCTTACAACATTTGCTATTTTTAGTAAAAAATAAAATCAATCTTTATTTTTGTAATATGTGGATTGTAAGGTTGTGTTCTTAAAAAAGTAAAGAGTGGAAAGGAAATTGGAAATGGAAATGAAGGAATGGAAGGAAGGAAGTTTTTTTATGTTGTTTTGTGTTTTATCTGATCACAAACGTGTAAGTAAATATGTGATTGTCTGTGCTCTGATCCGAGAAGTAAAGGTTGAATTCAAATCGTCAAGATGGAACACTGCAAAACAAATAAGAGACTAGATGAAGTACAAAACAAGAATAACTTGCGATGCCTAAGTCAGAGATCAATTTTAATTGAGGGAAGAAGTATAGTAATCAAATTTAAGGTTCTTTAGTGCATACCTTGTGAGGGAGATGAAAACATCTATTTATACTATTCCATTGAATTTTGTAAAGTCGGGCCGATCGGGTGTCTTCATTCAAGCGACGGTACAGAAGAAGAACGAAACGAAGTGAGAGGCCAGGGGGCAGGGAAAACATAATTATGTCGTCATCATTTAGGCCAACGAGAGAGGGACATATGTCCATCGTTGTTATAGACATTCCTGCCATGTGCTAGTGTGCATGAACCACTTACAATCTTCCTGACCTGACAAACCCATGTGATTACCTCAATTTAATTTTTAACGCATCCATCTGGTCGTCCTACCTAGCGTTCTTGCCACGCCGATGCCCATGTTTCCATATGCATTATCAATGATTAAAATATTTTATCACTCAAACGGTCACGTAAGTAGTATGTAATTATCAAATTCTTTTTAAAAAACATGTGGACAAGAAATCACACACATACACATTATATATACATACATTTATGTAATAATCTACTCCAATGAGAACTACCCACTTGGCCCACCATGGCCAACCATGGTTGGTTGGGTTTTCTTTTTCTTTTTTCTTTTAATTTTAAACTTTTCCTAATTCCTTTTTTTTTAAATTTTTGGTTTTTAAATTATAATTTTAAAATTTTAATATTTGCATATTCTTTTTTTTAATTTTGTTTTTTTTAATTTTTAATTTTCATATTTTTTTTTAATTTTAAACTTTTCATAATATACTCTTATCTTTGTGGTATCTTTTATTTAACGACTTTATTTTAATAAATTTTTGTTTAGTCCTCTTTTAACATTTATTATTACAATATTTTATTACACATTTAAAATTATGATTTTAATTATACATATGTTTGAAGTTATTTTTTGAATCTATTATGTTATGTTTAATTGTATGAAAAACACTTTATTAATTCAAATGCACGATACAAAATTCTAATGCAATTGTTTTATAACTAAAATGGAACTATTTAGTATTAAATTTTTTTTGTTAATATGATCATGTATAACATTGAACGTTCGCACAATTCAAACAAAGAGTGAAATTGGAAAGCTGATATTTCAAAAAACAATACAAATAATATTGTCTTATGATTGGTTTTCTAGATTTTGCAATGCTAAAATTACAAACAATGTCTTATTAAATCGGATCGGAACCATAATTAACTAACTAAATATTCATAACCATAATATGAAATTTTAACAATGAATCGTCAATTTAAATTGTTGGTTTTCCAACCAAATCAAAAAAATTTATAACGGTTGGGATCAACCAACCACGTTTTTTTGTTAATTTTAAATTTAAAATATTAATAACACACCATTATCTTAGTGTTATTATTTATTTAGCCATTTTATTTTAATAAATTTTCTTTTAGTAGTCTTTTAACATTTATTATTACAACATTTTCTTACACAGCTAAAATTATGATTTTAATTGTACTTATGTTTGGAGTTATCTTTTGAAACTATTATGTTATGTTTAATTGTATGAAAAAGACTTTATTATTCAAATGCACGATACAAATTCTAATGCAATTGTTTTATAATTAAAATGTAACTATTTAATATTTATATTTTTTATTAAATATGATCATGTATAACATTGAACATTACTATTATAACGTTGACAAACCCAAATCGATGTATTAGATAAATTACCGTTATAAACTTTTTTGATTTCATCGTAAAACCAACAAATAAAATTGACGATTAAATCTGATCAATGTCAAATTTTCATATTATGGTTATGAATATGTAATTAGTTAATTCTGTATCCGATCCGATTTAGTAAGACATTGTTTGAAATTTTAGCATTGCAAAATCTAGAAAGTCAATCATAAGAACCAACTAACTTTATCATTTGTCTTGCTTTTTGAAATATCAGCTTTCCAATTTCACTTTTTGTTTGAATTGTTTGAAAGTATTTTCTTTATTTATTTTTGTAATTAATATTTTAACCTCGCAGCAACGCGCGGGTGTCAATAACTCGTATAATAAAAATACTCAATCAAAATTTTAAAAGGGAAAACTGCACAGAATAGCAACCTACTGTACATAAAGTTTTTATTACAGCAACCTACCAAAAATTTCGTCCAAAATAGCATCCTACCATTTTAACTTTTTTTATTAAAGCATTGAACTCTAGAAAATCATTCCATAATAGCAACCGTTGATGACTGGGTGTGGTTGGGTGCTGACTAGGCATCCACGTAAGCTGCCATGTCAGCACCGTGTTTGCGCAAAATAGCAACGTACACGTAAAATAGCAACGTACTGCGTAAAATAACAATGTACTCCTAAAATTGCAAGATATCACAAAATAGCAATGTATTAATTTTATATATTTTTAACCAAAAACCGAAAATATTCTAATCCTGTAACATCCCAATTTTCAATTATCTGTAATTTACAATTTTAAAGACTTAATTGTTGTACTTTTGGATGATTATTATAATTTAAGCAAATCTTGATCATATTATTAGTTAAGTAAGAAAATCCAAAGTGAGGGGTATATTGTGCAATTAAGTGAAAGTGACAAATAAAAAGGGAGTTAAAGCTCAAAAAAACCAATCTCACTCTCTCTCTACTCTCACGATTCTCTCTCTTTTCTCTCTCTAAAAGAAACCGTGGGTTTCTTCTTCAATTGGAAATCAAAAGCATTGAAGATCATTAAATTGGAGGCTAAGAAGTTGGATTCAAATGGCATTTAGGGAACTATAACAACTACAAGAATCAAATTAAGGTAAACATCATTCAATAATTCGGATTTTTGATATTTTGGTTCGGTTTTTATGAAAACCGAATTCTAAGATTAGTGATGCAAATGTTTATGCATGTTATATATTATGATGGATTAGTTTAAATCGAGCATGTATGTTGTTGTATACAAAAATTCAGAATCAGATTTGAAGTCTAAGTGTGATTTCAGAAATTAAGTGTGTGTGTTCATCGAGACATGCTGAAAATTGGACACAAATGGGTTGTTTTGGTACATAAGTGTTATGATATAAGTTGAAATAGTGTATTTAAGTTCATATCTGCAATTTTAGATACTCAAACATGCAAAAATGGTCAAAAACGTAAATCTGGAAAATATTGGAAATTTCACCAAGTATGAACTCGGTCCGGATCCATCCGAATTCGGATACGTACCCAGTTCGGACCTACAGTGTTTCGGACCAACTACTATTTCGGGTCCATCCCAATCCGGACCCCAACCTATTTCGGACAAATCCCCATTTCGGACCATACACAATTTCGGATCACCCATTTCGGATCAACCCAATTCGGACCAAGGACCCAATTTCGGACCATCTACAATTCGGACCATCCGAATTCGGATGTGGTCCGAAATCAGAACCCAATTACACTTAAATTTCAGATTTCAATTTTTAAGCAATTACTGACACAAATTCACTATTACACTTACATTACAGATCATTGTGGTGTTATCAAAACACACATTGATTCAGGATCAAGTCACAAAACCAATCACTGTGAGTAACAGATTGTCATTCGAACATTTATTGTTTTTGCATTCATGTTTATACATTCAATGGCATGTTCACATTGTTCATATACATCATTTGACACTCGTACATGATTTGTTGTTATGATGCACACTCGTACTTGACATGTATTACACATGTAGCCAGCGTTCAATTGAAAGTGCATTTATTTACATCATGCTTGCACTGCATGATCATTACTTCACACTCTGATGCGACCTGGACTGGGGCTGACAGCAGGCCACTGTCGGGGACTGATCATCCCACTCGTTATCCCGTCAGGTTCGGCACATCCCCGATCAGCATATTGAACTGCCAACCCATGCTTGCACTGCATGGTTTTTCACATACACTGAGGCTTACACTGCCGATATTCACATACATGGGGCTTACACTGCCCATGGTTAAGCATTGTTTGTAAAGAAATATTTGTTGTATGCATTATCTGTTATCTCACTAAGCATTTAGCTTACTGTTGACTCACATTGTTTACAGGCAAAGGCAAGAGTGTAGCTGGACCATCTACTTAAGCATATCAAATCAATATCCCGGAGACCTTAGTAGCTATTGGTACTTGAATGTAAAAGCTTTGGGCTGGGATTTCTACTTCTAAAACAATTATGATGATGTAATAGCTAGACTTAAACACTGTAGACATTTACTTTCACTGCTTTAGTGTGGATTTGCTAATTCTACTTTTAAGTATTCAATTTCAATTATCGTATTACTCATTGGGTTGTTAGTCGATCCTGGTGATTGCTACAATTATTTCATTAATTAACAAGGACGTCACAAATCCTAAATATTTTTATAATCTTAAACTTAAATTTAATTAACCAAAAAATGTTCGTAAATTTTTCTTCAGTCGGTAAAAAATTAAAAATTCAATGTGTTCATCATTTTTTTCATTCGAAGTATAAAACCAATTTATTTTCTTTTTTCCATTCGAATATATAGAAAACTGAAATATTTTGTCATTTGTAATTTTAATTTTTTGAAACGGAAAAAACAACTATCCATTAGAATTTTAAACTTTTTTTAATGGAAATATCAATGAACCATCATGATTTTTAATTTGTTCAAACGAAAAAAAAAGAACCATTTATATAAAAAATAATGATGCATTATATTGGTTTTCAATTTTTTTTCGAATGTAAAAAACGACGGAAATTTCGTTTTGTAATTATTTCGAACGAAGAAAAATGATCAACCGATCAAAATTTTAATTTTTCCTATAAAAAAATGACGTTGTTCGTATAATATTTAAGACAAAAAATATATAAAATTAATACATTGCTATTTTATGATATGTTGCTATTTTAGGAGTACGTTGCTATTTTATGATATGTTGCTATTTAAGCAGTATGTTGCTATTTTGCGCAAACCCGGTGCTGACATGGCAGCTTACGTGGATGCTTAGTCAGCACCCGAACACACCCAGTCATCAACAGTTGCTATTATGGAATAATTTTTTTAGAGTTCAATGCTTTAATAAAAAAGGTTAAGATGGTAGGATGCTATTTTGAACGAATTATTTGGTAGGTTGCTGTAATAAAAACTTTATGTACAGTAAGTTACTATTTTGCGCAGTTTTCCCATTTTAAAATTATATATAAATAAGAGAATTATGTGGCACAAATATCTAGTTAGGGGAAGTCATAACGTAAAAACAATACATAAAATAAAAGATATCATTTGAATTGATATAAACAAATATCTATTACGTTTGTCAAGTAAGAAATCTTTTTGAATTAAAATAATAATTCTACTACATGTTAATCGATAAAAAAACTTTATGAGTTAACAAAAAATAATTTTATAACGTAAATTTCGAATATTTACATGACTTTTACTTTATGACATAAATGCATTAAAAATCAACAAAAATACAAGCAATGTAAATCACAATGGCCTAAATCGTCATCAAATTGGTAAAAACATCTTTAAATGGTATCTCCATATATTTACTCCATTAACTTAATTATCCCATAATGATGTTTGGTTGAGAGATTTTATTAACATCATTTTTAGATGAACTTATTTATGTAATATTTTGCTTTTTTTTTTTTGTTCTCTGTCTTAAATAGGCATGACAATGGGACGAGAATGGGGCGGAGATTCATTTTTCATCATTATCCCCGCTTATTAATCCTTTTTCCCATCTCCGGCTCTATTCCCGTCGGGGAATGAATTTATATCCCAATCTCCGGAAATCATGTTTTAAATATATAATTTATAATAAACTAAAGCAAAAAAAATATATGTAAAAGATTTATAAAACTAATAAGAAGAAATAAAACAATATTATTTTAAACTATAAGAAAGTCATATACATTGCTATTTAACATGTTATGTAAAATGTAATGATTAATTTATAATATGCGTGCGTGCGCGTGTGTGTATGTGTATATATATATAAATAATTTATATTAAAACATAAAGTAAAACTAAAGTCGGGGTCGAGGATTTCTCGTCCCTATCTATGTTATTTTAAATCGAGGATTCTTCGTTTCCATTCTCGTCTCTGGTCAACTTGGGAATCTCCCAATCAAGAGTTACGATTTTTCTTTGGGGATTAGCTTTTTTGTCAAGCCTAATCTCAATAATTCTGGTTTTCCATTGCATTTCATGTTTGTTTCTCGTTCGTCTCATAAATGTAGTCTTATTTTATCTTTTATAGATTTCATGACATTATATGTATATACATTTATCAAATGGTCTCCACCAATGACCAATTTTCTTTTATTCTTTTTTTTTTAATTTTGAATTTAGATTTTACATAATACACCCTCATCTCAGTATTATATTTTATTTAGCCCTTTTATTTTAATAAATTTTCATTTAGTTCTCTTTAACATTTATTATTACAACATTTTCTTACATACTTAAAATTATGATTTTAATTATACTTATGTTTGTAGTTGTCTTTTGAAACTATTATGTTATGTTTAATTGTATAAAAAAAGACGTTATTATTCAGATGCACGATACAAATTCTAAAGAAATTGTTTTATAATTAAAATGTAACTATTTAACATTTAGATTTTTTTATTAAATATAATCATGTATGACATCGAACATTACTATTATAACGTTGACAAACTCTAATCGATGTATTAGAGAGATTACCGTTATAAATTTATTTGATTTGATCGTAAAACCAATAAATTAAATTGACGATTAAACCTAATCAATGTCAAATTTTCAAAATATGGTTATGAACATTTGATGAATTAATTATGGTTACGATCCGATTTAATAAGACATTGTTTGTAATTTTAGCGTTGCAAAATCTAAAAAACCAATGATAAGAACCGACTAACAGTATCATTTGTCTTACTTCTTGAGTCTATATCGGCTTTTCAATTTCACTATTTGATGTTGGTACAGACGTTCAGTTGTGTTTCTTTGCTTGAATTGTTTGAAAAGTATTTTTATTTATTTGTTTTATATTTATTTTCTAATTAATATTTTAGACCCCGCTGCAACGCGCGAGTGTTCAGTATCCCGTTTTATTAGATAAAATATGTCAAAATTTCATTTATACTAGTGCGATATGGGTTAAATGGTAAATATTGGTCGATTAAATAAAGAGAGTCCGTACTAATGGGCTCGAACCCCCAAGTTGGAGGCCACCGCCCACGGCCCACCTCTGAATCAACACCAAATCTCGCCCCAGTCCCACCCTCATAAAGCTCATTATTAAATAATTGGTTTCACCTTTTAAGTAAAAATTGAATAATGTAAAAAAAAGTTATTTCATCGTAATTTTAACATATACATTATTTGAAAATAAAATAAACAATAAAAACATACAAAATACAAAAACGATTCAGAAATCACCTCCCCTTAAAATAATATTATATCAAGTTTTTAATCATTTAAAAATACAATATTTATATTCAAATTTATATTTTAACTTTTAGGTATAATTAATACATCATGTTGGTAACTAATAATCAATTTTGACCGTAGAAAAGAAAAACAAATGTTAATAAAGTTTCTATTGAATCAAGTATTGTTTTTATACAAACAAAATACATACATAATAGATGAGAAGTATCAGCTATTCTAAGGGTTACTACATGCAATATTTTTTGAGTGAGATAAAAGGGATAGAAAGAGAGTATATGAATGAGAGAGAAATGTCCGGGGCAGTGTTAAATCATAAATGGTATAATATCAAATTATTCATGGGACGGAATTACTCATATTTTATAGACCTAAAGTATGGAATATATTCACCGCATTTTGTTAATCATAGATAAAATGAGTGTTAGTATCACATCATTAAACAAAAACTAGTATAAAAAGATCATATGATTAATTAAAATTAAGAGAATAAAAATATGTTATATAATGTAACACCCCTCCCGATCCCGGAAATGTCACGTCAACATAATATCATAAGTGGCAATAACGCAACGGATCTATAATACACGTGTCATAGGATTATGCAGATTACGGCAAATTTAAAACTTTATACAACAAGTCAAACACAGTTAATATAGTCATGATCCCAGATTAACAAAACATAACAATCCCGATCACTGGATACACTGTCCCCGAAAACAACTATTACATGTAGTTCGAAACATTACACCAACAAATAACTGATCTTCAAGTCAGCCCCGAATCTATCTCTGCGGCTGCTGTGGTCCCTTCTGATTCCCTGAACATGTTAGACTCGAATACATGAGCTATAAAGCCCGTGAGCACACGAGGGTTGACACTGCACATAACACTTTGCACGAAGCACACAAACCCTGTCCCTGTCCCGATTGCCCAACACGCATCTCAGGTATAAAACACAAGTATGAGATTGGAAATAGAAACCCAAGCCCTGTGGGGACCCCTCCCCGGCCGACAAACCGCACACAGCAGTGAGCAGCAATAACCCTGTAGCACAGGAGCGACCCGGCTACAGGCCCTGCCGTATATATACGCCCCAAGGACTGTTAGGGACAGTCAACCCGCGCGATCCCTTTCGCGACTCACCGTCCGTATGGAACACATCACGGACCCCTGGAATCGATCTCGCATCTCATACATAACACGTACAAAGAATAGAATATACCTGAGGTTCACGTCCCTGTCTCATATATATAAACACGCACAATATAGCTACACGACTATAACGTAAATGATGGTGCGCGTTTAGAAAACGACTCGAGTACTCACCTGACTGAATTCCCGAAGTCTGAGCACCCTGATCGAATCCGGCCCGCTGTCCGCTAGTCCCTGTAATCACACGGGTAGCCCAATGATTAAACACAATTTCCGAATAGCACATATCACACAATCACATTGACTCGAACTCAATTCGAACCCGACAACCCCACGGAACCGAAAACTCGATTAATACCCGAAACCCGACCCAAATTCGACTCAAAGCAATCCCAACGAGACCCCAAACTCAAACAAAACCCAGCCCGAGCAATCCCGAAGGAACCCGACACAATTCAACCAAAAACCCCTAAATGAGACTCAACTTCGGATTTTCACTGCAGGCTCTTGGTCGCGCCGCGACCCCGCGAAAACCCCGTAGTTGACCTGCGATTTCAGCTCTGCCCAGGAGTACCAAAACTCCCTTTATACACAATTTCCAGCTTCAATAAACATATATAATCACCATATAACAGCCCTCTACCACTTGAGAACTACTTTACACAATTTCACCACATATACTCAAATTCAAACCACAAGATTGAAGCTTTCTTACCTTGAGGTTGAAGAACTCAATATGAAGAAGATGAGGAAATCAAATTCCAGATTCTACAACCAATTCCTGAAGCTTGAAGCTGAAATTTGCTGCTGGAGCTCTCAAAACACACACACATACACTATTTAGGGATTTAGGAGTGGATAAGGAAGAAAGGAGATAACTCAAACATATATACGCTTCTAATTAAGTCGGTCCCGAACCCATTAACCCGAACCCGATATCACATTTTCACTATTTATACCCATTTAATTCCACGATCCCAAAAATATAATCCATTCATTAAAATTATAACCCGATGACACGCAAGCTCAATCCCGACACGTATCAATCCACGAAACGGGATATAGTTGGACCAACCCAATATTAATTATTTATTTATCCACTAAAATAATTTCACGTACCAGGTCGAAATGACAGATGTTACGTATAATCAAACTCCCATCATCTTTTTACTGTTTCTTTTTTTTTTTTTTAATTTCTTGATAAAATATTAAAAAAGATATATGAAAAGGTAGATAACTAGCACCAAATATATTAACTCTTTCATTGTCATCGTCATTTTCATTTTGATTATATTTTAGATTAACTTGTTTACCATAATTTAGTTTTTGCTAAATAAATAATATTAAACAGAAAATTATATAAAAACGAATGATAATTTTTAATATTTCTATCTTGAAGATCATACATATTAAAATAATTATTTTATAAAGTCATTTTCAGGTCCAATAAACTTATTAATAGAAATATGAAGGCAGTAAAAATATGGTTTCGTAGGTTTGGGGATTGGAACAATTAAATGCTATTTTATTTAGTTTCTTAAATAAAAAAGTGTTTATTTACTTTAATATCAAGATATTTGTATTTGTTTTACATATAAGTATAATATAAAAAAATAGACTATTTCTTCATGCACCACCTCTAATTTCTCATACACCACATCTATACATTTGACCTATAAATACTTATCTTTTGATTGGACAAAAAAGTATAAACAAATAAAATATAATGATGAGTTATGAAAAAAAGGCATGTTTTAGGTCAATTGTAGATATAGATATGGTGCATGAAGTAACACCCAAAAAAATATATTAAAAAATGGAGAAAATTGACGTTGTTGGTAGCCAGCTAGATAGATCTACACGGTTGTAGACCGTTGGAGGCTTCTGCCTCTAAACCCCACATGTCCCATCTTCATTTACTTTCCTAACTCTCAAAGATTCCCATGTCCTTTTCCACTTTTTATTTTTTATTTTTACACCTTTTTACTAAAAGTAAAACACATATTTTTTTCATGCATAACAATTTAATATAAATAGATTGTTTTATTATTAATATTATTTTTTATATCAATTTTACAATTTAATTTTATTATACTAAGAGTAAAGTAGTTTATTTATATGTAATTGTTGTGTACAAATTACCTTCCATGACCTTCTTATTCATTGTATAAATTTTTAAGCAAATTTAGTTTTATTAATAAATAGGTTGCTCATGTAAATACATGCCTACGTGGGTTGATTTAAAAATTTTCATTTACAAAAATATATAAATTAATTTTAAAAATTGATGCTATTAAATTTTAGATTATTTTATTAAATTAAATAGATTATATTTAAATATCTTTAAACTAATTTGATTTGAAATGAATTTATAATTAAATTTCAATAAATGACATGTCAAAAGAAGATTGTGACGCATGTCAAGTTACAGGACAGATTGACATATGACGACGTCTTTCCTCATTTATTAGGACTTATTATATCATATATATTAGTGTTTTAGATTTATGGAAAATTAAAAAATTACAAACTAAAAAAATACAGATTAATAGATATGATATTTGGATGGTACTCGAAGATAAAATAAAAGTTGTAGTATCGGTGATAAAGGTATAAAAAATTTATCGTTAATAATTTCTTAAAGAATAACATAGTCCATGTCATATTAGTAGGGTAATACGTTGTTAAAGAAAGAAAATATTTTAAGTTTTGAAACGTGAAAATACAATAATTTGTAAATGGATTATATATATATCTTAATAATGCATTAGGAAAATTCGAAATCCAATTATGGAAAAAAGACGAAAATTTCAAATTTTAGAGTGATGAGAGAACAACATGTGGCATAAAAGGTTTTGTTTTATTAATATACTAGTTTATTACCCGCGTATTACGCATATATTTTTAATATATATAAAACATAATAAGTTAAAAGGTAAATGTATAAATATTATTTTTTTAAACAAAAATATATAAGAATGATATTATTATCTATTATGACCTATTAATTTTATATAAGTCTAAATATATATGAATAGTAATTATTTTCTTATATTTTTTTTAAACCTTTATTATAGTATATGATAATTAATAAGTTAGTATAGTATTAGATTTTGTTTGATTTGATTTTAATTTAAAAGTAGATTATATTAGATTTGGATAGATATAATTTAAATTTTTTTATTTTTTAAACCTATAAATGCCACGTGTCGATTCATGGTGATGACACATGGCTTCACAAGAATGAATATAGATACTCTGTTATTATTATTTATAGATTGGAAAAAACAAATTAAACGTCAAAATTGTAAGGTACACGTGACAATCTCAGGTGAAGCCAAGTGACGGTCTATCTAGGTGTCATGCCGGCATCTAGTTACTCTTATAATAGAATAAATAGATATAAATATAGTTACAGATTATATATTTTTACCGACTACCTGGTGAACCTGTAAAATGTCACCGAAAAAACAAAGATTCTATTACATTAATTGCTAAAATGAGAAAAGACAATAGGTTTTTGATATTAACCCAATAATAATGGTTGTTGAAAACTTATTTAATCATCGGGTTTCACGTCATTAACAAAAATAATATAGCAATCCACTACTAATAAAATATAAAATGAGTCATTTTTTTTAATAAGTCAACCTTAAATTGTGTCCTATGCAAAGAGAAATAGGAAAGTTTGTCCCTTAAAGACATCTTGAAAAAAATATATGGTGTCGGTGGAATATCTCATTTCCTTCATGTGCCTCGATTAAGGAGGTGTGTAGGGTTATCGATTAAAGAGATGTATAAGGATTTTGTTACGCTTTTGTGTGGGCAAGTTTGGAAAATGATAGATTAAAGTTTTATTTGCTTCAAATTCTAACAAACATGCAATTCAAAATGAAGATTATTTTCCATTTAACCAATGTTTTTATGGACTGCAAATAGGATTAGGAACTAAAGACAATGGTTGGATTGTGAATCCTCGTAACTTAAAACAAATGATTAACAAGGAGGTTGTGTTTTTGCTAATATTGTAGATGTTTTTAGGGTTAATATGGTTTTTAAATCTGGTGCTTTCGTCCATCAATTGGTATGTAGCTTTGTCGTGGTTCCTTTTCTTGGGTGCTATTGTGTTGCTTTCGTGATTCTTTGGTCCTGATCTGTGTTGCACGTGTTGGTTAGGGCATTTTTGTCGTGTTGCTTTTATTTGTCTTTTTTTTTTTTGCTTATCGCAGACCGTTGTGTTATTCAGTTTGTTGTTCGTTAAATGAAGTGACCTTTTTAAAACTTTAACTTTAGGTTATCTTTTGGCCAAATTGATTATTTGGTATAACAACTATTATTATGTTAATAATTTAGGCAACATGGTTATTTTTTAGATGATATATGCAATCGTTCTTCAATTTATAACTAATTTATGTAGTATGAAACATTTACCTTATTGACGTTGTTTTCTACTACAGAAGCTTCATTAAAAACTTGGAATCTAAGTATATATTGAACAAGTTGCAATATACATGTCGTATAAAATGGTTTTTTTAACCATGTTACATAATCGTATCAAAATTAGTTTGATTGCATCAGTTAGTAAAAATATTACTATATAAATAAGCATTTAGCCACTTAATAAGGTCGAATTGGCTTTTTTACCTTTAATAATTCTAATGAATAAATATATGAAAATCCTTTATATACATGCGAATAATATGAATTAATTACCTGACCCGTAAAATATAAAATCAACATTGTAAGATAAATAGAGAACTTTAGTTAAAACCACTCGATAACACATTCTAAGACCTTGTTTCGTACTTGATACGACCTTTTTTAACCTTAGCTAGAAATAGATTTTAATGTATGTGAACTATTGATGTACTTTTCATCCCTTCTTGCTATGCACTAGTAAAAATCTATTAAGATAGTACATAATAACATAAACGAAATTAGATGTCTCAATCCATTGCTTCACATGATTAACTATTTAATTCTAATATAATATTTAGGGTTATACTTTTGATTTAGTATGTAATTAAAACATTGCACTAACTATAAATAGTATTTTGTGACGGTTTCGATACGAAAACATAATTTATAACTGTTTGGAATTGATTTTTTTTAAAATAATTAATGAGTTTTGTAAAAATTAAATAATTATTGGTTACAAAACCTACTATTAAAAAACCGAGTTTGAATTTATTTATAAGTTTTAAAAACTCAATAAACTATAAATATTAATAAAAGCTTTTGTGTGACTAAAAATAACTTATAAAATGACCAAAGGAACCGAAAGAAAAAAGAGAGATGTAAGTGTGGGCATTAATGATGATTTAAATAAAACGTGTGAAAAAAAAAAAAACAAGTATGTGGCAGTTTTTTGATAGCTTGTTTTGTACTTAAATAAATAAATGAGTGTTTATGAAAATAACTTCTAAACATCTTTGTACTTAGTTATATGAGTTTTCAAGAAAAAAACATATAAATATAATATAACTTCAAATCATAAACCTAAACACCCTCTCGAAATTAAAATATTAAAATTATTTTAGATAATTAAAAAATATGTATATTTCAAATAAAATAATTACATTACATAATGTATAAACTATAAAGTAACAATATTTTATATTGAACATTAACTCTTACGGTGCAACACTTTTTCTAATCGTAAAAAGTTACAAATACATATCATACCTCATTCATATATTTTAATAATAAAACAATGCTTTGTGTGTATGCATCTATATATACATGGGTTCAATGGATTACCTCTATGCATCAGAAAACCTTGGAAAACCAATGCATCAGCCAAGTAGGATCGTGCATTATGATCGTTTGATGCATTGTGTAGTTGGTTCGAGTCGAAACACAATGCATCGCAAAGGGAAACATATTGCATCACGCGGGGAAAATGATGTATCACGATCTTGCATTATGATCGTACATTACAAAAAGTTATATTTCATGCAAAATAGCAATATGCACTTGTTCAAAGGTGCACACACTATGCATGAACATCTGCATATTGCACTTTTGTATGAAATTAAACGTTTAAACAAATTTAACGTGATGAATATGAAAATGACATAAACTAGTCAATAATAATATACATTTGAACATGTGTATATTGTAATTTTTCGTGAAATTTAAGATTTAATCGTATTGAAAATGTTCATTTAATAAGGTACTCCGCACCCAGTCTAATAAGGTAATACATGGATCTCAACCCTCTATCCGTAGAGAAACACAACCCCATACACATACATACATATTTATAATGTTTTCTTTTCCAGATTGCTTTTGCAAAAATTTCCTATAAATCTAACCTACAATCCATCCCTAGTCTCTTCCCCTTCTCCAACTCTTCCCGAAGTTCTTAAGCTCCCTGTCCATGCTTTTGTTCTTGAGGAATTTTTCTCCTTTTCCTTGAAAACTGAAGCTTCTACACCAAAATTCCAAGCACAGTCTACCAATCATCATCATCCAATCCCCAAATTCTAATCTGAGATTTCTCAAAAGTTTCCTCTTCTTTCAATTCTATTATTTTAATTATTTGAGGCTTTTTATAATTAACCTTAAAAAACCAAGATTCATGTTCAAATTATTGTTCTTAATGTTTGAAATAGATGTCTCAAATTCTTAGTGAATTGTTTGTTTCTGGGTGTATGATCAATTCCACTTACTGGCGCAGAACCCATTTAGTTCAATCATTCTCAGTTGTCTTCCTCTACTGGTTTTATTTCATTTCATGATTACAATAACTTAATCTAGCCATATATATATATATATATCTATATTTATTAGTCTTATATATAATTATATAGTTAAATAAAGCTTAATTACCATCTTAATTTTATTTTTCTATAATATACTCATCTCTCTGTCTCTCTCAAATTAATAAGTCTTTTAACTTGAATTTCTTGAAGAAAAGCTTCCATTTTTGGTAATTTTCATGGCTTCCTCTAGTGCCACCACAACGACTTCGTCTGTTGGTTCAGATCTTCAAGAAGAAATGGATCAGAGGAAACAAAGAAGAATGATATCCAACCGAGAATCAGCAAGGAGATCAAGAATGAGGAAGCAAAAGCACCTGGACGATTTAATGACTCAGCTGAGTCAACTCAGGAGGGAGAATAACCAGGTCATTTCTAGTATTAGCATGACCACGCAGCATTGCATGAGCTTGGAGGCTGAGAACTCGGTGCTCAGAGCTCAGGTGGCGGAGCTCAGCCACCGGCTGCAGTCGCTTAATGAGATTATTGCTTTTACGAAACAACCCATGGATTCCATGAATGGGTTTGACGACCAACTCTACGGCGGAGGTGGAACCGAGTTCGTTGACGAGTTTATGAACAACTCACTGAATCATCTGTATGCTTGCCAACCTATCTTGGCTTCTGCTGACATGATTCTGTACTGAGTTGAGAGAAGTTTGAGAGGCAGGGAGAAAGTGATCATTCTCTATAATTGTAAGGTCAATATGGTAATTTTGGCATGAAATGGAAAAAAAAAAAATAATATTATGGGGGTAAAATAATATATTAAATGAGATGATTGTTATGGGAGATTGTTTGTTTGTGATTGTAATGTGTTTATGTAGTTTATAAGATTAATAATAATAATACAATTATATTTTTATAAGATATAGTGTGTAAATTAAGGTCTCAATATGGGACTTGAATTTAGAGTGTGACAATTCAAATAAAATTAATTAGTAAACTTATGCATGATTTAAGTTGGAACGTGATTTTTGAAATAACTTGAATTAAATCCTTGTGATTGGTGTATTGTTTAACGGACATCTAGCCAACTAAAAGGATCGTGAGGATCCAACAGACCCTCGATTATAGTTGTCCGCTTTCTCAATTTTTTTTAAAGAATTATTGAAAAATAATCACAATCTAAACTTTCTTCCATGTATTAAACAAAGAGGATGTAATATTGTTCAAATAATGGATTAATGGCTAATAATAAACTATGCAATTGGAGGAAACATTGTATTAATTGTTTGGACAAATTTCATAAAATCCAACAAACAGACACATTTTGAGTCATTAAGTATCTAAGCTATCTTTGAACAATTAACTCTCTTAATTTTATAATAATGAATGATAAAGTTTCTAAACTATTTTTTAAATGACCATTAAATTTCTAAATTTTATAAAAATGAGTGATTAAGAGGGTGTTTGGTTTTGCGTTAAGAACGGGTGTATTAGCTTATATATTACGTTACAATAACACAAATAATTGGTTTAAAGTATTTGGATTGCATACTGTTAATAAGTGATTATTTGCGTTTAGAGTTAATCCTACTACACTTTTTCATAAGTTAAAAAATGTAGCTTATTTGCTTAATAAGTGATTATTTGGTTATTATACATACAAGTTAAAACGCAAATCCAAACACTTTAAAAACTGATTATTTGATAATTATGATGACAAATAGCAGAAACTAAACCATACCCTACATTTCCGGCAGCACTTTTTGTTACAACTATTATCTGATTATTAGTTTTAAAAACGCTACAATACATTTTCAAACGCAAATCCAAACACACTCTAAGTCTCTAAACTTGTATTTTGACTGATTAAGTACTTAAACTTTATAAAAATAAAAGATGATACGTTATTTCAATTAAGAAATGATTAGTTCTAAACTTTATAAAGATGAATTATTATATTTCACCATCATGATGTTTTATGTTATTAACAATGACAAATATCTTGGTTTACTTCACTTAAGTTATTGTATGTTTTGTCTTATTAATTTAAATTATTATGCTTTCAAAACTAGTCTTAATTCATAAATAATCACTAAAATTATGAAATAGATGTTTGTGACACGTTACTTTAACATAGCATACACGTTACCCAGGATTAACATAACACAACCATAAATATTATAACGGTCCATAAATCCTTATCACAATGCATAACAAACTGAATTACATAATCAATAAAAGTCAATTGCACTACAGTGCTACAAGATACCAAGCTAACTTCTACATACTATAAACTTTATTACAAACAACCAATCACATTCCCAAATAGTCATATTTATTTCAAGCTGTTACCACAATTGAACAGTAGAGATTTCAAGAACTTCAAAGAACAGTGTAAATGGATGGTCCCGCAAGAATCATTTAAAGAATAGTTTAGAGACTCAAGGATTTAATCGTTTAAAAAAATAATTTAGTAACACAACTCTATATATGATGGTTCATTCAACTCTTTTTTCTAAATTTTACGCAATTTGTTATATTGATATTTAGAAATTATTAAATGTTTAATTTTTAATATATGAATTAATTAGAATTAATGGTAATATCTAAATTAATAAATTAATAAAGATAAAATGAAAAAAATTAAATATACCATATGAGCATTAAATAATGATTACTAAACGACGAAACAAATAAGGTATATTTGAAAACTTATGCTAAAATGAAATGTTGAATTTGTTTTTTGGTACAAACCTATATGGAAAACGACAACACGTGGCCTATGTTTATTGTCGCTATAAAGTATAATTATTCATACCTTTTCATCCAGTGTAATAATAATAACTACTGCTAGGGACTAGGGTGTGAGTAAGATCATATTTTAATAGCAGGATAAGTTTAGTTAAGTAAGCGGTTGTTTGTTTACATTTTAATGGAATATTTAAGAAGTTATTTAAAGGTAAAATAACCTCTTAATAATTTCATTAAAAGGTAAACAAACAGGGCCTAACTATTTTATTATTTGATGAGAGCCTTAATTTTCAATTAAATCTATATACATATCTATGTAATTAACAAAGGAAAATCTATCATGCCATGTGTCGTTCTCTCATCACTCTAAATTTTGGATTTCTCACAGTTTTTTCATAATTAGATTTCCAATTTTCTTAATGTATTATTAAGAAATATATAAAATACAATTAAAATGCTTTCGTACTTAATTTACATCTTTAAAAAAATAATATTTTAAATCTTTTAGTACTAATTTCAAATTATTTTTATGATAGAGAAACTTCATATTTTTGTGTTTAAATTAAAACATATAATTTATTTTTTCTAATTGACTTATATTAAAATTTATTGTATTTTCACGTTTTGAAACTTTAATTATTATTATTTTTTTTTAATAACATATTACCTTTCTAATATAATATTGACTATGTTATTCTTTAATAACTTATTAACAATAATATTTTTTATACATGTAATGCTGTTACTACAACTTTTATTTCACTTTCGACTAACATCAAAATATCATATCAATTTTTTAGTTTGCTATTTTTTAAGTGTCCATAAATCTAAAATACTAATATATAATAGATATTAATAAATGAGTAAATACGTCGTCATATGTCAATATCTCTTTTAATTTGACACGTGTCACAATCTTCTATTGACATGTCTTTATTAAAATTTATTTATAAATTCAATTTAATTCAAACTAAATCAAATACAATGTATATAATTTAATTAGTAATCAACTAAAACTTATTAACACCAATTTTTATAATTACTTTATATATCTTTATATGTCTTTATTTTTAAAGCAACCCATGTTATCAACCTAGTAAAATATAAAATTGGTTCTTTTTAACAGTAAGATATATTTAATCAACTAAGAAAATTTGTTTTAGTGTAAAAATAATCATTTAATAGTATTGACTATCAAATAAAGAGACAAAATTGTAAAACTAGAAAGAAATGAATTTTTATTTTTACTTTGTTTTACTTTCTAATCCAATATATCGATATTTTTAATAACTATTTATGTTTTTAAATATTTTAATATAATTTGAAAACAAACTTACTTATAAGTTTTTTTACTGAAAATAATTTTAAATTTAAATGAATTATTTATATTTATTAAAGTGTTTCCTTTATTGCATATTATGAATTAAATAGGAAAGTATTTTAAATAGTTTTTTCTATTTATTAATAATAGATAATTAGTAAAGGAAATATATTATGGAAAAAAAACCGAGAAAATAAAAGTTGAATGCGATGAGATCACAACATGTGTCGTGAATAGTTTTTCTTTATTAATATATTAGTATATTACCCGTATACTATACGGAATAGTAGATAACTTGTTTTTTCAAAACTATATATATATGTGTGTGTGAAAAATTATTACAGAAACTACAAAAAAATAGCAATATTATACTGTTAAAGTGATTATAGAAAATATATAAAATGGGTCAAATGTAAAATACATAACTAAATATTAAATAATAACCAAAAAAGGAAAAAAAATATATATAGAAGCTATGAAGTTTGGATAAGAAACAACAAAAGATGTGAGTTATAGACTCAAATTTAAATTTGAAATCCAAAATAATAGGAGTTCAAATTTAAATTTGAAATCCAAAATAATAGGAGGATATTTTATTTCTAAGTTAATTTAATTAATGCAATTGTTATTTTAATATGAAAATTATAGATTATACATGTGTCGTATCCACGTTTTGCCAAGTGGCATTCTAGTTAGGTGCCAAGGGGCATCTATTTACTATTTTAATAGAATAGATAGATACTAATATAGATGTTTTAGCCCATGTGCACGCATTATTATTATTTTTTTTTGAAAAACAGGTAACCTCAATGAGTAGAAGCTTGTGAGAGTCAAACTCAAGACCTCATTTTAAATAAATCAAGACTCAATCACTAAGATACTCCAATGAGATTATGTGCACGAATTATTTGAAGTGTATATATGTATTATGTAGTAAAAACACCTACACATTGGGACTTAGGGCTTTGTGTATGAATCGTTTTTATAGAGTAAATGAGAAATACTAGTAGTTAACTGATATCATCAAATATATATTTTTTATTATCAACTGGGAACCTAACTTTCGTGGACAATCAATTTAAAATTTTATTTTTTCAACATAATTTTTTTATAACTGATTAATGCACATCTCTATTGTTATTTTTAAAAAGACATTTTTTGTCGACACATAAAATACAAAATTTTATTTGTGCATAAACTCGATGAGATTTTGTGCGGTAAGAGAAAAGTTGCACATATGAAATATTGATATTTATGCATCAAAAAAAAATGTTTCCAAAAATATCTAATTGATTAGAATTAAAAAAAACTTGATGAAAAAAAATTTTAAAATGGTTTTTCAGTTTCTCATTTAAGAAAGGAGTCTAAAAACTCTCTCTCTCTCATATATATATATATATATATATATATATATATATATATATATATATATATATATATATATATATATATATATAGGGTCGAGATCTATGGAAAACTATATTAGACTGGAAAACTGGAAAACCATATCAAATGCACATGTTCATTATGATAAAATGTTAAATGTCATGTAAAATTATAATATACATATGTTTAAAATTGAATTATGATTAACTAATTCATATCATCTACATGTTCGTTAAGACAAAATGTTTAATTTCATGAAAAAATGTGTAATATACACTTGTTCATGCATATTGCACATTTGAACATGTGCATATTGTTATTTTGCATGAAATGGAACATTTTATCCTAATGAACATGTAAATTATGTGAACTAGTCAATAATAATGCACATTTGAACATATGTATATTGTAGTTGTGCATTAAATTTAACATTTTACTGTAATGAACATATGCATTTAATATGGTTTTCCAGTTTTCCAGTCAAAGATGGTTTTCCATAGATCTTGAACATATATATATATATATATATATATATATATATATATATATATATATATATATATATATATATATATATATATAGATTGGATCATTGCAGAACCTAAATTTAGTGTAGAACTGTAGAACCAATATCGTCCATAGATTAGAATAATCTAATGGTCTTGATTAAAAGAGTTAAGTTTGGAATTAGTGAAAAAAAGATTGGTAATAGTGATATTTTAATTCTTGGAGGGGTAAAAAAGGAAAACATTGGAAATAGCAAAAAGATTGACATTAACAAAATAAATATTTTTTTTCTTTAAATTAAAATAACATTAATATTATTAATTTTTAAATCAAAAAAATTATACCATAAAAACGAGAATTTTATACTCTTTAAAACGAGACCGGTCATGATATATTTTTTTCGAAAAAATTTTACGTGTTTATTTTTCGTAAAAAAAAAAAATTACCCAGACCACGATGCAATATATCATGGTGAGATAATGAGATCATTCGATATCGAATGAACACTTTGATATCGTATATTTAACGTCAATGCAACACTGCATATACGCTCATTATTAACAGAGCTAAAATAATAGTCACAATTAGTAGTCAAAGTTGGTGGATTTAACGAGAACGGTTATGATATATATTTTTTATTTTTCGTAAAAAAAATTTTACCCAGACCACGATGCAATATATCATGAGATCATTCGATAATGAATGAACACTTTGATATCGTATATTTAACGTCAATGCAACATTCCATATACGTTCATTACTAACAGAGCCAAAATAATAGTCACAATTAGTAGTCAAAGTTGGTGGATTTAACGAGAATGGTTATGATATATATTTTTTTATTTTTCGTAAAAAAAAATTTTACCCAGACCACGATGCAATATATCATGTTGAGATCATGAGATCATTCGATATCGAATGAACACTTTGATACCGTATATTTAACGTCGATGCAACACTGCATATACGTTCATTATTAACATAGATAAATAATAGTCAAAATTAGTAGTCAAAGTTGGTGGATTTAACGAGAACGGTCATGAATATATTTTTTTGAAAAAAAATTTACGTGTTTATTTTTCGTAAAATTTTTTTACCCATACGACCATTCGATGTCGAATGAACACTTTGATATCGTATATTTAACGTCGATGCAACACTGCATGTCCATTATATATTAAAAGAGTAAAAAAAAAAATCAAAGTGGACAGTCAAACTTGGTAGGCTGCTATTAATTCAATGTTAATTGTATAATTACCATCTTATCCCTAGTGTTATATTATAATCTAATGGTTTAGATTGGTTCAATGGTTCTGCACTAAATTAAGGTTCTGCAATGATCCCAACCCTATATATATATATATATATATATATATATATATATATATATATATATATATATATATATATATATATATATATATATATATATATAGAGAGAGAGATGGGATCATTGCAGAACCTAAATTTAGTGTAGAACTGTAGAACCAATATCGTCCATAGATTAGAATAATCTAATGGTCTTGATTAAAAGAGTTAAGTTTGGAATTAGTGAAAAAAAGATTGGTAATAGTGATATTTTAATTCTTGGAGGGGTAAAAAAGGAAAACATTGGAAATAGCAAAAAGATTGACATTAACAAAATAAATATTTTTTTTCTTTAAATTAAAATAACATTAATATTATTAATTTTTAAATCAAAAAAATTATACCATAAAAACGAGAATTTTATACTCATTAAAACGAGACCGGTCATGATATATTTTTTTCGAAAAATTTTTACGTGTTTATTTTTCGTAAAAAAAAAAATTACCCATGCCACAATGCAATATATCATGGTGAGATACTGAGATCATTCGATATCGAATGAACACTTTGATATCGTATATTTAACGTCAATGCAACATTGCATATACGCTCATTATTAACAGAGCTAAAATAATAGTCACAATTAGTAGTCAAAGTTGGTGGATTTAACGAGAACGGTTATGATATATATTTTTTATTTTTCGTAAAACAAATTTTACCAAGACCACGATGCAATATATCATGGTGAGATCATGAGATCATTCAATATCGAATGAACACTTAGATATCGAATGAACACTTTCATATCGTATGATTAACGTCAATGCAACACTGCATATACGTTCATTACTAACAGAGCCAAAATAATAGTCACAATTAGTAGTCAAAGTTGGTGGATTTAACGAGAACGGTTATGATATATATTTTTTTATTTTTCGTAAAAAAATTTTTACCCAGACCACGATGCAATATATCATGGTGAGATCATGAGATCATTCGATATCGAATGAACACTTTGATACCGTATATTTAACGTCGATGCAACACTGCATATACGTTCATTATTAACAGAGATAAATAATAGTCAAAATTAGTAGTCAAAGTTGGTGGATTTAACGAGAACGGTCATGAATATATTTTTTTGAAAAAAAATTTACGTGTTTATTTTTCGTAAATTTTTTTACCCATACGATCATTCGATGTCGAATGAACACTTTGATATCGAATATTTAACGTCGATGCAACACTGCATGTCCATTATATATTAAAAGAGTAAAAAAAAGTCAAAGTGGACAGTCAAACTTGGTAGGTTGCTATTAATTCAATGTTAATTGTATAATTACCATCTTATCCCTAGAGTTATATTATAATCTAATGGTTTAGATTGGTTCTATGGTTCTGCACTAAATTAAGGTTCTGCAATGATCCCAACCCTATATATATATATATATATATATATATATAGAATATGGTTCGAGAGAGTACCACCATTATACAGCGCACCAGAAGGTACCACCTTTAAAAAACTTTTTTTAAATTTTTTTTTTCATAAACATGTTTTAATTAACATTATGAACATCATATGTAAATTTCACATACATTCACATCTCCTAGCTCCTAAAAAATGATGTGAACACACACTTGCACAATTTTGAAGACATGTGAACACGCATTTATGTGATGCGTGTTTTCATGCACTTAGAGTGTTCGGATTTACGTGAAATTCACATATGATCTGTGTAATGTTAATTAAAACATGTTCATGAAAAAAAATTCAAAAAAATTACTTTTTAAGGGTGGTACCTTCTAGTGCGCTGCATAATGAGTGGTACTCACTTGAACATATATATATATATATATATATATATATATATATATATATATATGTATATATATATATATATATATATATATATATATATATATATATATATATATATATATATATATATATATATATATATATATATATATATATATATATATATAGGGTCAGGTTCTATGGGGCACCTGTATGCATTGTGTACTTTGGGAACCTGTATGCACCGTTAGATCTTAAATTTTAATGGTTCAGATTGTAGTGGCAAAAGGGTAATTAACTTCAAAATGGGTGCAAGGGTGCATAACTTCTCGCGCGCGGAAGGGCAAAATCGGAAGATGCTTGAATTCAGAATATATTCTATCCGAATCTAAACAAACATGATGCATCTTCATCCAATTTATTGGATTCGTCTTCAAACACGATGCATCTTCATCCAATTCAATTTCAAACATGATGCATTTCGACCATATTCATCCTCGTCTTTATTCCATCATTATGCATTACCAAAATCGTGATGCATTTCGGCCATATTCATCATCCTCTTTGTTCCGTCATTATGCATCACCAAAATCGTGATGCATTTCTACATTTAAACGTTTAATTTCGTGATGCATCTCTGAAATTTAAGCGTGTTCATCAACGTCTTCAATGTGTTCATCATTGTCGTGATGCATTCCTGTTGTGCATCATGTTTGAAACAACCAATACCATTTGCTCCAACTATTTCGTGGAAGCAATAACCACCAACATTAATAAAGAATCTTAGAATTCTTTAACTAGCCATAAGCATGATACAGAATCGTAGAATGAACTGTTTGTGAAAAAACTGATACTCAAAAATCATGATCAACAGACGCAAGCAAATTCTCGTCAACATCGATGCACAGGTATGGTGCAGAGTTGCATACCGACGGTGGACAGCGATGGTGGTGCTGGGTCTGGCGGTAGTAGAAGTGGTTGTCTTGTGAAAACTGGTTGAGAGAAAGAAAGATGGAGAGAGGCTAGCCATGAAAGAAAAAGGGAAAGAGAGAGAAAAGGGGGTGGATTTATGGAATGGTGGTTGATCATTTTATTTAGTTTCCTAAATAAATGATAAATATTAAATTAAATCTTATAATTTAACAATATATTATCAAACATTCCTAAAATGCCTTTAATGCACCCTTTGTAAACAAGCAATGCATTTTTGGTTCCCATTTGGTTCCCGATGCATATGGTGCCCCATAGAACCTCAATCTATAGGGTCAGGTTTTATGGGGCACCTGTATGCATTGTGCACTTTGGGAACCTGTATGCACCGTTAGATCTTGAAATTTAATGGTTCAGATTGTAGTGGCAAAAGAGTAATTAACTTGAAAATGGGTGCACGGGTGCATAACTTCTCGCGCGCGGAAGGGCAAAATCGGAAGATGCTTGAATTTAGAAATTATTCTATCCGAATCTAAACAAACATGATGCATCTTCATCCAATTTATTGGATTCGTCTTCAAACACGATGCATTTTCATCCAATTCAATTTTCAAACATGATGCATTTCGACCATATTCATCCTCGTCTTTGTTCCATCATTATGCTTCACCAAAATCGTGATGTATTTCGGTCATATTCATCATCGTCTTTGTTCCATCATTATGCATCACCAAAATCGTGATGCATTTCGACATTTAAACGTGTTAATTTCGTGATGCATCTCTGAAATTTAAACGTGTTCATCAACGTCTTCAATGTGTTCATCATTGTCGTGATACATTGCTATTGTGCATCATGTTTGAAACAACCAATACCATATGCTCCAACTATTTCTTGGAAGCAATAACCACCAACATTAATAAAGAAGCTTAGAATTCTTTGACTAGCCATAAGCATGATACAGAATCATAGAATGAACTGTTTGTGAAAAAACTGATACTCAAAAACCATGATCAACAGACGCTAGCAAATTCTCGTCAACATCGATGCACAGGTATGGTGCAGAGTTGCATACCGACGGTGGACAGCGATGGTGGTGCTGGGTCTGGCGGTAGTAGTAGTGGTTGTCTTGTGAAAACTGGTTGAGCAAAAGAGAGATGGAGAGAGGCTAGCCATGAAAGAGATAGGGAAAGAGAGAGAAAAGGGGATAGATTTATGGAAATGTGGTTGATCATTTTATTTAGGAAAATAAATGATAAATATTAAATTAAACATTATAATTTAACAATATATTATTAAGCATTCCCAAAATGCACTTAAAGCACCATTTGTAAACAAGCAATGCATTTTTGGTTCCCATTTGGTTCCCGATGCATATGGTGCCACATAGAACCTCAATCTATATATAGATTGAGGTTCTATGTGGCACCATATGCATCGGGAACCAAATGGGAACCAAAAATGCATTGCTTGCTTACAAATGGTGCTTTAAGTGCATTTTGGGAATGCTTAATAATATATTGTTAAATTATAATGTTTAATTTAATATTTATCATTTTTTAGGAAACTAAATAAAATGATCAACCACCTTCCCATAAATTCATCCCCTTTTCTCTCTCTTTCCCTTTCTCTTTCATGGCTAGCCTCTCTCCATCTCTCTTCTCTCTCAACCATTTTTCACAAGACAACCACAACTACTACCGCCAGACCCACCACCACCATCGTTGTTGTTTCAAACATGATGCACAACAGCAATGCATCTCGACAATGATGAACACATTGAAGACGTTGATGAACACATTTAAATTTCAGAGATGCATCACGAAATTAACACGTTTAAATGTCGAAATGCATCACGATTTTGGTGATTCATAATGATGGAACAAAGACGATGATGAATATGGCCGAAATGCATCACGATTTTGGTGATGCATAATGATGGAACAAAGACGAGGATGAATATGGTCGAAATGCATCATGTTTGAAATTGAATTGGATGAAGATGCATCGTGTTTGAAGACGAATCCAATAAATTGGATGAAGATGCATCATGTTTGTTAGATTCCGATAGAATATTTTCTGAATTCAAGCATCTTCCGATTTTGCCCTTCCGCGCGCGAGAAGTTATACACCCGTGCACTCATTTTCAAGTTAATTACCCTTTTGCCACTACAATCTGAACCATTAAAATTCAAGATCTAACGGTGCATACAGGTTCCCAAAGTACACAATGCATACAGGTGCCCCATAGAACCTGACCCTATATATATATATATATATAGACTAAGGATCTTTTGTGAACACTTTATTCGTTGTGAACATCTATATAACTCAAGTTCTATTATTCTTCTATCTTACCCAATGCGTGAAAATACTCGGGACCAGCCGATATTTGAAAATAAATAGATTATTAAATGCATTTCTTTTTTAGGGTTTAATATGAAAAAACCAACATGTTTTTCACATTTTTGCGGTTTAGCCCTCCGTGTTATTTTTTTACCAATAAATTCCTTAAGTTATATATTTGTTTGTGATTTTTAAAATTTTCTTTATTTTTTTGAAAAAGATCTTCAAGTTTGTGGACTTTTGGGAGAAAAATGGTGAAAAATGTTGGTTTTTTGTGAAAAAAGTCAGGGTTAATTATGAAAAAAACAAAACTTTTCTGAAAACCGGATTGAAAACAATAACTTGAGGACTTTTTTAGGAAAAAATAACACGGAGGAACTAAATCGCAAAAAAATGAAAACATGTTGGTTTTTTTTCATATTAAAACCTTTTTTTTATGATATTAAGACGAAAATATAATTTTAATCGTTGTTTTCAAATTTCAACACAAGTAGCACGTGCAGGAAGCATGACAAAAGCCTGTGAGAGAATCTTTTAAGAATCATAAAGATTCTGTCTCTCCTTTATTTTACTTTTTTTAATCAATAGATTATAACTAAATGCAATATATTCCAAAATATGTTTAAAAATCAAGGTTTATTATAAAAAACTCAACATAATTTTTTTTTATGTTTTTACGGTTTAGTCTCTTTGTATTATTTTTACCAATAAAATATTTAAAATATTTATTTTTTTTCAAGATTTTGAAAATATTTTTCTCAAAAAGTTTCAACTTTAAAGACTTTTCAAGAGGAAAAGATTAAAAAATTGTTTTTTATTCTAAAAAAATTGGGTTCATCATGAAAAAAACATAATCTTTCTTGAAAACCAGTAAAAAATAATAACGTGATAATTGTTTAGAAAAAAATGACACTAAAAGATGAAACCATAAATCAGGTGAAAATACGTATATTTTGAGTTAATTATAAAAATGGTCCCTGTGGTTTGTCTTAAAATTTGGATTTGGTCCCTGAACTTTTAATTTTGCAGAAACGGTCCTTATTTTCATAGTTTGTTTGCAATTTTGGTCCCTCAACCTATTAACTTTTCTAATATGACCAAATTACCCTTATTTTGATGCAAACTAGGGACCATTTCTACAATTAATTTTTTAACTCTTTTTTATTCTTAATTAAATAAATTAATTTTTGGTGTTACTTAAATTTAATAAACTATTAAAATAGAAAAGAATTATTTAATTATTTATGTTGGTTCATAAATGATTTAGATATTTTTAGTCTTAATTAATTTTAATTTACTATAATCAAAGTGTAAACCAATCAAAATTTATAATCGAAAAAATTATTTATGTTTAGAAATTATTTTTTAAAGGTTTCATAAATAAATTTTTTTTTCTCTATAATTATTTATACTGGTTCATACATTTATAATAAAAAATATTTATGTTGATCAAACCACAAAGACCATTTATGTAATTGACTCTACTTTATTTTTAGTGTTAATTAACTTTAATAAATTATAAAGAACTTAAATAAATAAAATTTTAACGTTTAATTTGACCGAGTTAAAAAAACTTCCAAATGGTCTAAAGACAACTCAATTTTTTTTATTTAACGTATTAATTATTTTATCGTTTTAATTTTTAATTACACCAAAAACGATTTAAAATTTTAGGTCCATATAACATCTTTGAGATTCATGATTAACAACTTTAATCATCGAACTTTGGTTTGTCAGACCTTTACATAAAAATCGAGAAATATAAATACGTTTTAAATCTTTTTTCGTCTTTCAATTTGATTATTCATTTTAATCAGATGAAATCGACACCTTAAAAATTTAAACCATTTATATTTATCACTTTACCATTATCACCTTGTTTTGTACAAATGTGAACGGATTATAAAATATAATCTTTGGCCGATTTTATTTAAGAATAAAGTAAAATATATTTGACCAACAAACATATTTTTATTATAAATTTATGAACCAACATAAATAATTAGAGAGTCAAATATTTATAATATTTTATATATGAAACCTCTAGAAATAAGTTTCTAAACATAAATGACTTTTTCGATTATAATTTTGATTGGTTTACACTTTGATTATAGTAAATTAAAATTAATTAAGACTAAAAATATCTAAATCATTTACGAACCAACATAAATAATTAAATAATTCTTTTATTTTTTTATAGTTTATTAAATTTAAGTAACAATAAAAAATAATTTATTTAATTAAGAATAAAAAAGAGTTAAAAAATTAATTGTAGAAATGGTCCCTATAGTTTGCATCAAAATAAGGGCAATTTGGTCATATTAAAAAATTTAATAGGTTGAGGGACCAAAATTGCAAACAAACTATGAAAATAAGGACCATTTTTGCAAAATTGAAAGTTCAGGGACCAAATCCAAATTTTTGGACAAACCACAAGGACCATTTTTGTAATTAACTCGTATATTTTTTTTTAAAGTAAGTATATAGTAGTTAATCTGCTTTCCTTATTTCTAAATGCATTAAATTTAGAGAACTTTATTGGATTTTTGAATCTAGTCCCTAGAAAAGAGAATAGAAATATCGAATTTACCACATTAATTCTGTGTTTAAAAAATATAACATTTTAATTATGTTTTGTGTTATGTTTAAATGGAAATCATTAAACTATCATTATTAAAATTCAAAAATCCATAAAAATACTTATTTTATTATAAAATATAATTGTTTTTCTATTTAGAAATAGTAGCCTAGCTTTTTGAGGACTTTTTATTTTAAAATTCATGATCTATATAAATATTAAATAAAATGAATAAAAAAATATGTTATACATTACACTCATATTTATTTTGAATATTTACCAACGTAATTTAGTGTTTGCTTTTAGTGACAATTTATTTCTAATAAATATTAAATTGAATTGTGTTTTGGGAGAACAAATTTTTAGCATGAAAAAATTACAAATATCCAAAATAAAACAAATAAAGAATAGATGTTATTTATTGACATAAACATTCTTTAAAAAATACAACTAGTTTTGTCTATTAAAACTTTTAATAATGGTTGCTTTGTGGTATTGTATGAAAAATCTTATCTGTGCTTTTAAAATTTTTCTTAATTTAGTAGGCATAATCTTCTTTCTACATGATTACAATTTCTTAAAATTTATTTTTTAAATTGAAGTCCTCCTATCATTTAAATTCAAATATCCATAAAAATACTTGTATTATTATAAAGTATAATCGTTTTCTATTTAAAAATAGTAGTCTAATACTCTAGTTGTTTGGGGACTCCATTTTAAAAATTAATAATTTATATTAGGGGTGACAATTTTGACCCAACTGCCGAAAAGTTAATTGAACTCATTGTAAAAAAATTAAGTTAGAACATAATTTTAAAAAAAAATGAAAATTTATAAAACTGTGTATAAAAAAAGTGTTCTTTGAAAAACAATAATAAATCACGTAAATTTTGTGACTTTTGGCCGTCAATCCGTTGAATGAGCTGAAATTGACACCCCCAATATATATTATGTTTACAACTGTAACTTCAAAGATAAAAAATCATAATCATTTTAGAACAATTTTGTAGCTTTACCACTAATTTGAAGTATTTTTGCAACAAACACATACTTATGGCCATGGAACTCTTGAATCTTGATGTCATCCCACATGTAAAAGAATTGCCCAAACATAATTAAAAACAAAAAAAAGGGTAACTTGGTACACATTATACATTTTCGTTCCATTGGGAATCATTTTCCAATAGCAAATAATTCCCAAATGTTGTCCGGCACGCGATAACTGACTTGTACGTCATGCAATGAACGTGGTACATTGCTACATACTCGCTAATCACACATGAAGTACCAAAGGGGAAATTGGTAATGTTTTCATACACATTTTCATGGGGAGACTATTTTATAATTTATAGATCAATAACACTAAACATTGAGTTGTACTTCATGCATTGGAGATTATACATTTGTATTTGTTGATTTAAGCCAAGAAGAAAGGCCTAATTTGTTCATGTGAAGAAAGTGCCAAAGGGACATTGGCAATAGTGGCCTGCAACTTGATTTCCAATAGAGAAATATAAAGTGACATTTTCCTTGAGATCCAATTTAACTTTTTGCCTCTTAACTCAAGTAAAGATTAAAGAAACAAACAAACAACACAAAACTATAAAAAGAAAGGATTATTGGGTCGAATTTTGTAATAAAAAAACCCATTATTTTTTGATGCCTTAGCTAATTTTCTTTAATAAAGAACCAAATCACGCAAAAAGACAAAGGCGGTCACGATTAAGTCGCAATCATGAGCCAAGAAACTTATGGTATAGTATATATTCCGTTGGACTTACGTTTCAATAACTTCATTTAATGGGGTGTTTGGATGTTGCGTCTCGGCTTTGAGTGTTTGATAAAAAAAACTTATTAAGGGTTCTATAATTATAGTTATTGTTATTATTTAGGATCAAAATAATCAGATTATGAGAAGCAATCAAGGAGTTGTTAAAAAAACAATTAATGGGATAAAATGCCAAAGTATTAATTACTTACTCGCTATATGTTTATATGATAACCTAAAGTCACAACAATCATTTTGAAAACTCATATCCAAACACCTATATTAATTCTTCAAGTTGCAAATAATAATTTTGAAAAGGCATATATCCAAATTCCTCCTAACAGTGTATCATTTACCTTGAGCTAATTAAGCTCACAAATCATCTCAAACAAAAGAAAATGACCAAAATGCCCTCAAGGC
The DNA here is from genome assembly GCA_020465985.1 of Centrapalus pauciflorus. NCBI lineage: Eukaryota > Viridiplantae > Streptophyta > Magnoliopsida > Asterales > Asteraceae > Centrapalus > Centrapalus pauciflorus. Next base: position 344,681 of record JAANYP010007197.1, read on the forward strand.
GGGTGATTATAAACACACACCCTCTTTGCTAATTATACACCCCATCGCTCTGATGTGAGAGAAATGATTGAGTTTAATCATTGAGACCGTATCATTAAGGAAAATAATGTGAGAGAAGATGTGTATGATTAAGTGAAAATTAATTATGGGGGGTGTAGCACGACCCTCAAAGGCTCGATTGCTCAAACCCGTACATGTTACATTTAAAACAGATTTGAGCATTGTTATGGATAAGGAGGAACACTGAATCAGAATATTTGCAGTCTCAAATCATTCACACACACACACAGAAAGAATGAATGGAAAGAAAGTAAGTCATTCTTAGTCTATCATTTACATTTTACAGTAGTAACAAAGAAGACCTACATGAACTGTATACTTCCATTCCTAGGAGAAGGGCAACATGGGAATTTTACATCATAATAGAAATGTCTTTATTAAGATTAGGTGCATGTGATTAGTAGTTGAAGAAAGAAAAGTTAATTTCAAGTTTAGCAAAAGCTAATTCTACTCAAGCGTGTTGTTCCAAAGTGCTTTAATACTATTTCTAATATGAAAAACCACTAATCAGTAATCAGTCTCATATCAAATCATCAAAACAAGAAAGCCACTTTATAACTTATAATAATACCATATAATAATACAAAATCAAAACCATTAGAATTATGCTCATTCCCTCTATTGATTTCGAATATATATGTTATGGGCATTTTAAAAAATATTCCCTTCCACCGCCTAAATATCACCATCACCATCGCCACTAGGTTCCCGTCGTCCATTGATTAAGAACCCTTCATATTCACACTCGAACCAATATAAAATCATAAAGATTAATCAAATATCAAAGTCATAATAAACAAAGAATAATTAATAATGTCAATGAAGACATATTCTTAATGATTGGAAGACAACTCTACAGTACTTAACCAACAAGATAGAACTTATTGCAGGGAAAGTTGGGTGGTGGCCGGCCCCGGTGGGTGGTTCTTTTGTCCTTGACATTCTACTTTCGGCATCATTAACCACTGACAAGTAGACCACAATATATTTACATACAAAAGATACGTGCTACCTAGTCCTAGTGTCATGTTCAATCACTATATATGCGGAAAGAGGTCGATAGAAAGGTTAAACGTCTAAGGGGTTGTTTGTTTACTTCTTAATGGAATCATTAAGAAGTCATTCAAAGGTAAAATGACATTCATGGCCTAAGAAAAACAACAAAATGCAGGTGGTGAACTTAATTATAGATAGCTAAAGTCTTGATAATTAAGTGTTTCCTTAATAACAAAGACCCATTGTGACTTCAAAATTGACCATAATTAATTCTAACTTTTATAAGATATTAAATTAATTGATGACTAGAATAGTAGAATTATGCATTTAAATTCATGTGTCAAAGAGTAGTATAGTGTTTGATTGGAAAGAGAGTGAGTTAGCATAATAAGATGGGACATAGATGATGAAATCTCTTGTCATGTTTTTTTTTATTATTTATATTTTTAAATGAGATTGTGGAAACATGTGGCCAGCTATGTTAAGTTTGAAACTTTGAATGGTTCACATGAGGTCCGGAAAAAGGTGTCATTTTCTTGGGTTTGTTTAGTGGGTGACTAATTGTGTTTTATATGTAATCTTCAGCTACTAATTTAATGAAGTGATCCTGATGATGTTAGGCATGGATTATATGCTTTAGAGCCTTAACAAGATTAAAAAGTAAGAAACAGATTATGAAATTTAATGAGTTGTTTTATTAGTTGAATCAAATGGAGGATGATGAGATCTCAAGAAAACATTAAAAATTACAAGAATTGACTATTGTTAGCTTGAATAGAAGTGTTTTGACTACTAGTCAAATGTCTAAGATACCCTTCTAGATAGCTCGTTGCCATCGTGATTAATTATGATGGCAATGAGCAAACAGACAAATTTAGCTTGAAAGATAACATATTGTAGTTTGTAGGTGAGATGAAACGTCTGAAATAAAGTACTATAAATTTCATTATCATTTCATTATTTTTATCTCTATATGCAGTTTGATGTGTATGAAACTTCGTATGATATCATTTAAAAAGATGACGGCATTCTATCTAGGAAATATGATGGGGACGTATCCTACTTCGCTCTCCTAGTCTACTGGCATACATACAACAATGCTACCTATGGAAATCGCCAAACAATGGTTCTTGTGCCATCAAAGGTGGGAGGGTTTCTCCTTGGTTGAGGTCTCGAGTTCGAGCCTTGCCAAGTGCATTTCTCCTTAGGTGGAGGTGTGAGGTTTGGTCCTCACCCTCAAAATTGTCTAACAAAAAAAATGTGCTAACCACTAACTACTAACATTAGCTGTTCAAAAAAAAAAAAAAAAGATTGCTAGCTGAATGTCTAGCACCATTGTGATATTCCCTTCGATATCAACCATCCAAGAGAGTTCATTCCCAATTGAACCTAGGCCCAGCAAATTCATGGCCAAATGATTGAATAGCGTATTGATAATACGCTATGTTGAATGTTCATGGATAATTTGCTTGCATTTCAAGCAAGTTTGAGAGTTGCGATACTTACATGGGACTAAGTGAAATTGGAAGTTCGTGTGATGGTGTTTCTTGTGCTAGATCTGCATTAACTTATACATAGAACCAGTTCCAAGATAATCAGATTCGTTACGAATTAACGGACGCAGAATGAATAAACTTTCACCCTTTAAAGTTGCACTAAAACCTACAGATTGTAGAATGTACACCAGTTTCTTGTAGTGATCATTATTATTATCTCACATTCTACTCATCTTTTAGATCATTAGTTTATTTACCTCTTTAGGTTAGGTTAGGCTTGGCCTTTGATGAATAAAGCTCTAACATCATGGGAAACTAAACCAATCGATACTTCCAGTTGAAGATTGGACATTCTGTTCTCCTATTTGATGTGATGATTTATCTCTAACGGGTCAAATAGATCAAATTGAAAACTTTAGCTAAAAGAAAAAGGTAAACTGGGTCGAAAGCCGCTCATATTAATGCATACAACTAGGGATGCAAACAAGTTAAGCTTTTATCGATCAGCTCAAGCTTGGCTTGGATGAGCCAAGTCGATCCCGAGCCCGAGCCCAAAACTCAAGCTCGAAAAAATTAAGATCACGAGTTTTTATCAAGGTTTTCGAGCCTTATATATATATATATATATATATATATATATATATATATATATATATATATATATATATATATATATATATATATATATATATATATATATATATATATATATATATATATAGGGTTGGGTTCCGGTAAAAACCCTCGTTACCGTGAGAACGTGAGAACCACTCCAAAATGCACAAATTTGTACATCAAATGCACAAATTTAAAAATTAAAAGTTTTATTTAAAACCATTATTAGTCTTAAATATTAATAAATATCATAATCTAACACTAAAAGTACATTAAAAAATTACATTCAATAAATTATAAACTAAATGCAGAAATTTGAACATCAAATGCACAAATTTTCTTAAATGCACAATTCGTACATAAAATGGATAAATTATAGCATGAGATGTGTAAATTTTTACATGAAATGCATAAATATATCGAAAACATTTAATTTTAGTATCAAATGCACAATTTTATACATTGGATGCACAAATTTTAGAGTGGTTCTCACGTTCTCACGGTAATGAGGGGTTCTCATGTGAACTCAATCCTATATATATATATATATATATATATATATATATATATATACACACACACACATACATACATACATATTGAGTCGAGCTTTTCAAATAATATGATTATCGAAACTCATATATACACATATCAGTCGAGTTTTTATTAAGCAACTCGAGCTTTACGAGTATCGAGCTGAGTTTTTTATGGAGTTTGAGCTATATGCCAAAAAAAAGGAACTCAAAAATGGTTTATTGACATTCGAGCTTTTCGAGCCGAGCTCAAGCATAATTCAAGTACTTCTCAAGCCGCCTACATTTTGAAGGCTCGTCGAGCTTGTTTGCAGCCCTACATAAAACCTCTTAAATATGCTTTATTCGGAAAGGATTATTTGTGTAATAGTATAGTCTGTGTAATTAAATTTAAACAAAGCATAGTAACACAACATATACCTCTGATTGTTGCATGATATATTTTCCCTTCGTAAGTGCCGTATAAACATAACAAATTCATACCATTCTACAAAATCTGCCCATACCAAAGTGTTTTATAAAGCTTAATTTCCTCTCAGCAAGATCCATTTATGATTTGTTTTGAGTGCATAATGCTACACATTAACTAGGACCAAACTAAGAAGATAATATCTCATTTTATAAATCCTAATCGACAATACATACGACATTAAAAGGCTGTTCCTTACAACAATCTTCAAAGCTTTTGTGGTGAGGGCACCTTCTGGTGTGATCTAACTATCTAACTGTAAAAGGATCTATAAAAGTTGCAAGGTCGGGTAAACGAGTTGATAAAACTTGGCCCCCTTTTCCTTATGTATTAAGATAATGACTGAATATCCTTTGTTGCTTAATGGGTAAGAGTTTTTCCATCATTTATGTCAGGTTTGTGGTGATTTAGGGGGTGTTTGTTTACTTCATAATGGAATCATTAAGAAGTCATTTAAAGGTAAGATGACCTCTTAATGATTCCATTACGAGGTAAACAAACATGGTCTTAATTGATGGTTCAAGAAGGTGCTGCCTAATTATTATCAGGTGGAATCAAGTAGTTTAACCTTTATGTGGTTGATCGATCACCTAAAAGCACAATGTAATGGGTGTGATTACAGCCCTATAAGGCAAAAAGCATAAAAACTTAATGCATACTAAAGCAGATTAAAAGATAAAACTAGAACAAAGAAAAAAGATAATTCAGCCCCACGAAAGAAGGAAAGACAAATTACTTGTGTGTAAAACATAACAACAACAATGCTATTGAAGAAATTGTCTTTCTCAAGTGGATCACTTTCTTATTAGTGTCGTACACGTTAAAGCTTCGCTAAGACATTTTAGCTGATATCCAGTTTTTTTTTTTTAAATTTAAATGGGGAAATCTCCATAAACAAAGGATTGGAGGAAGCTGTACTTTCTGTTCTCTTTTTGTAGGTAATGATGACATTATAAGGTGGTAGAGTTGCCAATCGAGTCGAGTTTTCAATAATACGATAATGGTTAAGCCACTTGATTTTGATCTATATTTTTATATAACAAGATATTTTAGTCATGAAATATGATAGTGGATCAGCCAATCTAATTCCAGAAAAGAAAAGGTGTAGTTCTCTCCATATGCAAAAGTTTGGTTTTGAAAGTGAGCACTCACTAAATATTTAACCTTTCATCTTACTTCTACTACACAGATAAACCAAGTATATTCTTTTCTGAAGGCAAAAGAGTGAGCATGGGAATTCTCAGAAAGAAGTGCTATTAGACATCACCATCATTTCCAAGACTTAATCAACCATCAGAACCTCTCAAGACATACAACATTTACTAATTTTGACATGTAACACTTATGCCAAATGAAATTAGCTCTCTCTCTCTCTCTCTCTCTCTCTCTCTCTCCCTCCCTCCCTCCCCCCCCTCCCCCCCCCCCCCCCCCGTTAATCAAATAACATTAGGGGTGTAAATGAACCGAGCTACACGTGAGCTACTCGAGTTCGACTCGCTAAAAGCTCGAATTAAACGAGCCCTAGCTGAGCTCGAGCCTAAATTCGAGCTCGTTTAATAAACGAGCTCAAGCCCGAGCTTCACATATCGAGCTCGCGAGCCTAAACGAGCTTATATATAAATATATTTTTAAATTAATAAATATATAATATATGGATTAAATAATAAATATAAATATATTAAAATAACAAGTTATATATATTATATTAAAAGATTATTTAAAAAATAACTAAAAAATTAAAATATATAATAAACGAGTCGAGCCCGAGCTTGGAAAGTTATTTACGAGCCGAGCTCGAGCTTTACATACGAAGCTCGAAACGAGCCGAGCTCGAACTCGAGCCTAGTACTTTTAAACGAGCCGAGCTCGGCTCGGCTCGTTTACGCCCCTAATTATAACATCTTGGGTTGGGTACATTCGCAAGATCCAGGAAGTCTCCCAAAGTGACATACTGCCTGCAAAACATAATCCAATACTTGCATTAGAAGCTTCTACTTTGCTTCATACATCACCTTTTAGCATTCAACCCTTCAATCTGTTTTCAGGAGATCGATGTCACACGCTAGACCATGATGACAAACTTGTCACTATTTTGGGCCTGGGATCTAAGTTGGATCATGTTTAACATGAGATGGGTGTTAGCTTTGCACTTTGCACAACTAAGATATGGAACATTTACACAATATACAAGTATCAGTGAACAACGGAGACTCCTCAATGGGGCCCCAAGTTCAATTGTCTGGAAAGCATGATCTGAAGCAAATGCAGAGGCATTGTGAATGATGGTCGATAGCCATGAAAGTATACAAGCACGGCAACAAACAAAAGTGAAAGAAAAAACATCGATGATGTAAATTTTTGATTAAATTAACTTTCAGGTTAAACTATGAGATAACAGAAATGTAAAATCTATCCAAATGGAATATGAATCTATGGCTTGTATGTGTGTTGCAAGGCATCCAGTAGCAATAAATCTCAATCATTGTCAAAAGACACTTAAGATTACAAGCTCTATCATAAAATAAAATTGAACAAAAATGTAATTTCAGACTCCATGTTGCATCTCTCTTCAGTCAGAAACTTTTGTTATTACTCCCACTCATAAATAAAATTTTGATCCTATTACCAATAATCACCACAAGAGCACTCTCCATTACTGAAATGATGGAAACGTATGCGATCCCTAATTAATATCTCTCGTTGGTAAACCTTAGAAATGTGTTTCATGAAAGAATGGCAGTCCTCACAAGATCGTAAGTTTTTCACGATCCTAATTATGGTCCCTGGCTTGGTTCTTATCAGTCCAAATGAGACTGCGAGCTTCTCACTGTGGTGAAGTAGCTGTGAAGCTTTCTCTTCATCATCTATTTCAAGCATCACCTCTGATAGTTTTGGATCGTAACCGTTGCCCCTCAATGTCTCCTCAATTTCATCCAATTTCTTATAAATGCTTTCTGCCTCAACGTTACATGTACTTCCAGCCGTAAATTCATAGACAACACCATCAATCTCTATCCGGCTGTGCCCTGATGGCTTTACAAGTCCTTTTTGATTCATTAACTTCCTAACCTTTGCTTTATTTCTCCATTTCCCATTAGATGCGTACATGTTACCAAGCAGCACATAAGTCCCACAGTCATCACAAGTATCCATCTTTGAACCTTCAAAATGTTTCATCAAATGTTCTACTCTCTCAGTATCCCCATGAACTTTACAACCCCACATCAAAGATCTCCACAGTACATCATCAGGTTCAATAGGCATGGAACTTATGAACTTTTGAGCGTCTTCTAGTCGTCCAGCTCGAGCAAGCAAATCTACCACACACCCGTAATGTTGTACAGTCGGTCTTAGTTTATATACTTTCCTGATGTTCTCAAAATAAGTTAAACCTTTGTCAACCCATCCCATATTCCTACAAGCCGATAATACAGCAGTCATTGTCTTCTCATCTGGCCTCAAATCAACACTCTCCATACGCTTAAACAATTCAATAGCCTCTCTGCATAGCCCATGGCTTGCAAGACCAGCTATCATTGCTGTCCAAACATAAACATCCCTATTCACAGCTTCGTTAAAAATTCGTGTTGCCCTATCTATACACCCACATTTCGAATACATGTCAATAAGAGCAGTAACGACATTCTTTTTCAACCCAGTTCCTTTAACATTAACAATTTCATTTAATTTAATCCCAACACTTAGGGCTCCCGTATCAGCACAAGCTCTAAGAACCGAAATGACGGTAACATCATTAGGCTCAAAACCCTCCATTACCATCATATCAAACAATCGTAAACCCTCAACGGTCATCTTATTGTCAACCAACCCATCAATTATTGAAGTCCATGAAACAACATCCCTCTCAGGCATTTTATCAAACACTTTCCATGCAAAACCCATTTGGTCACAACCCGAATAAAAATGGATCAGGGCATTTTGAATATACAAATCCGGGGCAAACCCAGACTTGTATATCAATCCATGGAGCTGTTTACCGAATTTTCTTTGTTTTAGTTTGGAGCATGCCTTGAGAACAAAAGGGTAAGTGAACCTGTCAGGTATAGGGGAAAACGGATCTTGGCAGTTATGCCATGTGAGGAAGAGAGAGATGGACTGGAATGGGTCAGATGAGTCGGAGTAAGCTCGTATCATGGTGTTGTGGAAATAAGAGTTGGATGGGGTTTGGAGAGAGTTAAGAATATGGCGCGCGTATGTGAGGTTACCAGAGGGTGATAAGGCAGTGAAATTGAAGATCTTGCTTAGGTTCTGAAAATCCGTTTGTGGGTGTTTCAGTAGTTGCGCGTGTAGTTGTGTAGCGTGCGCCATTGTTGTGATCTCCATGGTCGTGTAAAATGGGTGAAAGAGACGGAAAGAGGTGGCGGAAGTTATTCCTTATCTAAGGCGCCATTTGTTTAGCAGAATGTTTCCCAATGAATTGAAATCTGTCAAGGAATCAATTCAAAACAAAATCATGCTTCCTGAGACCTAACATTCTAGTTGAACACATGCCTCACAAAAGTAAAACTATTGATACAGATTGAAGCATAATCTGTCAATCTGTAGATAAAATGGAATTAATATATCAAAACTACAATAAAATCGAAAATCCAAAAACAGATATAGATAAAACCGAAACTCGATTCACACATATACATATAGATTAAAGCATAATTTGTCAAGAGAGAGAGAGAGAGATAAATATCGACAGAGAGAGGGGAATACTGACCGGAGAAGAGGGAGAGTCGCCGAAGCAATAGAGTTCGTCGGATAAGCAAGCGCCGGTCAGGGAAGGTTGGAGAAGAAGCAGCAGCTATGGAGACGACGACTACGGAACGAACGTGAATGAAAGATGAAAAGAACGTTGCTTGGGTGATGATGAACGAGAAAAACACCCGTTTTACCCGGAACCTCACGGGTTAATAGGTTTGGGTAGGTTTTCATTCATAAAATTGTTTTTTTTTTTTTTTGTTCAAACGGGTTCGGCCCGTTTTCATTCATAATTTTTTTTGAGGATTGGTAAGGAAGAAGACCCTTGTTTATATAGGCCTTGAATCTTGATGATGGGCCGACTACTATCTCAAATTAAAGAACTAATGATTCGAGGTAATTCTTCCCATATTAAACAACTATTTGTTAATATTTGTATTATAACATGGTTTATTTAGACATGAAAATTCATAATCAAGGAAAAAAAAACAAGTAATTATAGAGAAAAAACTAATGGAGAGTATAAATTGACTTTAAAAGTCAAAGAGCATGAAATGGGCAAAGTCCATCTTCTATTTCCGTTATTAAAGGTGTACAAAAAAGCCGGTTATCCGATTTCAATTCGAAACTGGTTACACAAAAACCGATTTTTTTGTAACCGGATCAGATGTTATCCGAACCGGTTTTTTAACCTGATTTAGTTTTTTTGATAGACCGGATTTTTTTACCGGATAATTATCCGGTTATAAAACCGGTAAAAACCCGATTTTTATACATTAATTTTATAATTTTAAACTTATTAGTATTTATAATCAAATATAATATAAAACATATTTAATTGGAGTAAAACTATATTTGTTTTTTTTATCATCTTAATTATAGTTATAAGTTTATAATTTATAAGTTGTAAATGTATAAATTATAAAATAATTTAAAAAACCTAATTTGATTAAAAATTAAAGCCCAAATAAAAGATTTATCAAATAGTTGATAAAAAAATATCAAACCCAAAGTGAAATCCTTAAATTTCAAAAAAATGGATTTTTTATAACCGGTTTTTTTATATCCTAAACCGATTACATAGGTTACATTTTATTGGCTTCAAAACCGGTTAAAATCCAAACCGGTTATTAAAAAAACCAGATTTTTTTGGGCTATGTGCTTCTCTATCCGTTATTTTTCGACACATTTTAACCCAAGTTTTTTGGTCCAAACAATTCTAAAAGCCCAAATATCAAGTCTACGGTCAACTGTGACCTGTTCGATTATTATTGGTCTTTCATCAACAAACGTGACCGACTTGTCACCCAGACGGTTTCCATTTGTTAGGTGCTCAATTTACGATTATACCCACTAGTCAATAACTATGAGCGGATCTCATGAAGGGTATATGCGGGATCGTATAAATACCAGAAAACCCCAAAGGCAAATATCATCCACCCACAAGTCTTCACCGCCTCTAGATCTTTCCCCACAAACCTCTTCTTTCTTGTCTCAAATCTCTCTCCCCCAAAAACCTATAAATCATCCTCTTCATATAAAAGATTAGATTTTCAAATTTTCACCGCGTTTTATTCAATCTCTTTTCTCGATTTCCACCGGTTTTGATCCTTTCGTGTTCTAGATTCATCTGTCTGTTGCAGAATCGAAGCAAAACTAAGTGAGATCCCACCATAGAAGGTCAAAAAATTACATGACTGTTGTTCAGATTTATCCGATTTTTTTTCCTAAAACCCAAAGACGTATTACGCTTAAGAATCGAAGTTTGAATGTTGTGATTGATTTAAACCTGAGCGATCAGTTGGGGGTATTTTAGCTCCTAGTTTTTGTCTTTTCTAAAACTGGTTAACCTAATTTCTTAAAATTGATTTAAATAGATCTTTTGTTTGACGATTTGGATTTCTCGTATGAAGGTGGAAACAATGTTTGATTATAGTTTTTGTTCTGTGTATTTCAATTTTTAACCAAAATTTTGTGTAAAACAGTAAAGGGAATTTATGGCAGATCAAGTGCTGGAGGGTAGCCAACCAGTTGATCTTTCCAAACACCCTTCTGGAATTGTTCCTACACTTCAGTAAGTAACTTTTTTGTTCATGTGTTGACCATAATCATTATCTCCTGATGTTTGGATATATTAGCATGATTGTATTTGTATAAAAGTATAAAATTTATATGAGTTTGATATATGTTTCGGATATTGTATCAGACTATTTGATTTCATGATTTGGCCAAAGTGGTAAACACCGAATGAAACTATGTTAGGTAATTTAGAAAGACAAATGGTTAGGATGTTCATAACCTTCTAATTGAAAGTTTAAATGATCTGAAGAATGATTCTTGAAATCATAAGGTACGATTTTTTATTAGGGAAGCTAATTGTGCAGTTTTCACTAGCTAATAGGAATCCTTTATAAGATCTTCATCATTTTGTGAAGCGCCCTTGTATAGTTGTATATGAATAAGTGTATTAAATCAATCTTCAATTCAGTTACAATTACAATTTGGCCCAAATTATTTACTTAATTTATGTTACTATCAGATTTATGTGTAGGATTTCCTGATGCAATACCATCATGTAGCCACACGAATATAAATGGTTACTTGTGTACATACAGGGAGTCTTTGGAAGTGTGTTTTATGTGATTATTAAAATTTGAATAATTATGATTAGTAACTAGATATTCATTTGCTTGAAGCTAGAGAGAGATGGATGATGTCACATTATCTAACAAATCTTCTTTCTTCAATGCATAAAGCATCTCCTTACATTATTTAGAAAATCATAAATTGTAATCAGTTTATCTAAACAATTAAAACTGATTATTAATTATTATGCATGACTTGAAATCACAAGAACCAGTTTAAATAGTAATACAAATCCAAACACCCATATAGTGAAGTTGTAGTGGATTATCAATGGGACGAGAGAGCTGTTGTGGTTGATTAATTACATATTCTGGTTTGACACCACTTGAAGGGTTATATCTTGTGTTTTGTTTTTGTATTTTATAATTTTTTTTATAATGCTGATGCATTTATATAATATGCTATCGATTCTGCCATGGTTCTCAATTCATGAAATTTGTACAGAGAATCTTAATTTGGTTCAAGAGTTGACAACTACTGTTAAAATGTGGATTCAAGAGATGCCTGATTTGGCCTTGAAAGTCAAAATGTATCTCCAACTTTGGAACAGATAGGGTACTATAAAGTATATCCTAGCTGAAAATTTCTTTATACACAGTAACAACATACTGTTTGACTTCTAAAATTGTCTTATTAATAAGTTAACCCTTATGACTTTCTGATGCTATATGGCAACACTAATTTTGCACTTTCAGATTTTGGTATATTTTGTTCTCTTGATAATTTTGGACCTTCTTGGTGGCATTGATATAATCTTATGAAATGAAATGTAGCCGTCATCATGTTTATAGTTAACCAGCTGCATTCATCATAATGAGCTAATTATGTTCTCAGGCGATGAATATCTGCTTTTGTTGAGATAGTGTTGATGATGAACAGTAATTTTCTGTGCATGTAGGAACATTGTGTCTACTGTCAATCTTGATTGCAAGCTAGACCTAAAGGCTATTGCACTCCAAGCTCGTAATGCGGAGTATAATCCAAAGGTATAAGTTTTGACACACTATACGATGTACTTGTGTTAACTGTAAACGTATAAATTGTGTTCCCCTCTAGGGGCGTTTATGGGTCGGTTTTAACCGAATACGACAATCCAGATCACAACCACCAATATGTGGTTCAGTACTTTGTTCCTATAGTTTGAAAGTATCCAGAAAGTATGTGTTTGTATGTTTCTATTCATCATTTACTTCTTACAGATACACTTTTAGGTTATTCATACTGTGATCTATTTAAATTAATTTTAAAGACAAGTAAAATAAAACAGAATCTTTTTGAACCTAAGACTGGCGGGTTCATGGTTTAGTGCTAGCCGTTACAAGTCCGAATAAAATAGACTTCTTTTGGTCTGATTCTTGGTTCTTTGCCCCTATTTGGGGCTTTCATTTGCTTCTAGATGACATGCACCCCTAGTCACTTCCCAATCTCCACCTGGAGAGCTAATCTCTTGTACTTGGTATCCTCTTTGGTCAATTTTCTTATTATCGTCTTCTGTTTATATATATATATATATATATATATATGGGTTTGGTAGTCAATTTTGATCGTGTTTTTTTTTCTCTAGTCTAATATTTCAAATTGAAGATAAAAACTCTTAATCTGTAAACAGATAATTATGTTTTTCAATCACGGAATATCTTGATTGTGAATGATATATTCATTTATTATTATTTATATCCAGCGTTTTGCTGCTGTTATCATGAGGATAAGAGAACCAAAAACGACAGCCTTAATATTTGCTTCTGGGAAAATGGTAAGTGGCTTCTCCCCCCGCCTGCAGATCTAATGTTTCAACTTTCAACAACACAATTAATTATTTTGTTGTTGGAATATAAGTGTTTTTTTACTGCTGCCTTCTGGTATGAAACCAATCTGATTGAATAGGACTCTTTTCATAATCATGACATTCTGATAATTAAAATTTGATTTGTGTCATAATGTCATTTGAAAGTAAGCCAAATGCATAAATGAGAGTTTAATGTTTGAATAATCGACATTGGATGCCGAGTAATTTTAATGTTGAACTCCTCTAATAATCGACCTTTCTCTTGCTGCTCCAGGTCTGTACGGGAGCCAAGAGTGAACAACAGTCAAAACTGGCAGCACGGAAGGTCCTTCAAGAGCTTAACCTTTATTCTTTTATCTTAACTTTGTGGCTCATGTGTTGACTTAGAGTGCTTTTGTTCCACGAAAGTTGGAACGTTTGACCAGACACATAGTTTTATGAAATTGTTTCAATTATTTGCCTCTGAGTTAAATGTCTTAAACGTTTGACCATAACAATGGGATTATGGGGATGGGCCAATGCCTAATAGGCAATTCTAGCTTTACAATAGCCAAAAGAGTTCTTTATGTGCCATTTTATGATTTTAATATGGAAATTATTGCAAAATAGTATTAATAATATTAATGTACTTTCATGCCATGTTAAGGCTGTAATATAACCGTTAAGTGTCTCAAAAATAACTTCGCATCCACTTTCATTTGTACTTTTTCTTATCATCTTGTACATAATTTTGGTTCTTCAGTATGCTCGGATTATTCAGAAACTTGGGTTTCCAGCCAAATTTAAGGTAAACAGTCGCAATCCTCATTATCTTCTTGTACATTGTACTTTGGGGGTGTTCGGGATTACGTTTTGGAGCTGCTTATCTGCTTATGAGTTTTGCAAGCCAAGCACGTGGTGTTTGGACTTTGGATTGCATTTTCATAACTTATTGACCTTCAAAAGCCATTTTGGAAAAGCTTCTTCGACACAGCTTTTGCAAACGTGGTTTTAAGAATCTATTTTTGATACTGATAAGCAATCCCAAACATCTGTTGTGCCTACATCAATCTATTTGTATGTCGATTTATTGTTATTTATATCATATTATCGATATAATGTAACTTATGCTTTACACTTTTCTGCCATTTTAACACAACTTATTGTTTTTGGGCTTCTAGGATTTCAAAATCCAGAACATTGTTGGCTCATGTGATGTGAAATTTCCTATAAGACTTGAGGGTCTCGCATACTCTCACGGTGCCTTTTCAAGTGTAAGTTCGTGGAGCTTTTCGTCTTCTATGCACTTGACCAAAGCCCGTGTTGGCTAACTTTTCTGCCTCATTATACTTTACGCTTAAATCTGTTTCTTCATACAGTATGAACCCGAACTGTTCCCAGGACTGATATATCGGATGAAACAACCAAAAATTGTTCTGCTTATTTTTGTTTCTGGGAAAATTGTACTTACAGGAGCCAAGGTGTGTTGACTTCACACCTCTTCCCTTTAGATGTTTGACTCCGTACTAGGTTTGAATGTTCGGCTGTTAACTTTACTTTCGTCTATCTTGATGTTTCAGGTTAGAGACGAGACTTATACAGCTTTCGAGAACATATATCCCGTCCTTACTGAATTCAGAAAGAATCAGCAGTGGTATGTACTCTCTACTAACTTCCATCATAACATTTCTCCTTCGATTTATACATTACTAGAAATGCATGCGTTGGTTGTTTGGGATATTGTTTTACTAGAAAAACAGTATGTATGTTTTGTATATATTACTCTCACTTTTATTTATATGAAGAATAATAGAGTTAGGGGGCGTTTGGTTCGCGGATTTCCTAGGATTCACTGGTGTTTGCATTTAAAATCCTGTGTTTGGTTCACAGATTTCAATAAGGATTTAAAATCTCAAGATTTCATAAATCCCTTCCTTCTTTGTTATTTAGAACCCCAGCATCCCCCATAGGATTTTTAAATCCCAGTTACCTTGCATTCTTTAGATTAGCAAATTTCTTTCTATAAGATAATGCAGATTCTTTGACAAAATCCTGACAAATGCAAATGCTACGTAATGCAAATCTCATAGAAAAAAAATCTGCGAACCAAACGCCCTCTTATAGTTTAATATGAGTTTCGTAATGATCGTTTTGTAAATTGGTGTTTTTTCTTCAAATTATGAAGAAATTAATTTGGACTTGTTGGTGCAGATTTTTTATATGGAGGAAGATGAAATGGTGTTTTTTATGGGGGCTGAAGTTGACTGTAAGGGTTGACCTGCCATGGAAAGAAAGGGTCAAAATGTAAATATGTTGGTGGAAATGGAAGTGGAAGAGAAGAAGGGAAGGCTGATTTTGGATTTTAGTTGTAAAGATGACATGACATAAAATGGAATCAAATTCTGCTTTGGTCACTTGTTGACTGTTATGAAGTCCTAACTCCTAAATCCTTTTTGGTTTTGAATTTATGACTTTTGTTTTCTTAATTCTCTCTGTGGCTGGGATTATAAGGTGACTTATCTGGCATTTTCAACCCATTTGGCTCTCCTTTACTATTGATTATAACGAAATTTCCTTTGAGTTTGAGTTACTAGTCATGTCGATTGGTGATGGGTTTGCCCTGGTACCAGCTGTGGATCCAAAAAAAATTTTATAGGGATCGGAATTTATCACGTTAGGACAGCACGTGTGTCTGTGATTCCATGAAAGTTTCTACCCTTCAAAATTTGGGTCAGTTCATGTTGATTAAATAATAAAAGAAATACGAAATGGTACACCGTCATTAATTGTTATATAGTTGTCGCTTGCAAGTTTTCATTTATTGAAAACGAGTTATTAGTTATTACATCATCGTCTGAAAAATAATTTAACAAATGTCATTTAATGTTAATTGTTAAACATTTATAGTTTTAAACAAATAATAATCAAAATATCTAAAAGACTAGAACAACAAAGAATATACCTACAAATAAATAACAATACAACTAAAAATATAAATTACATAATCAATTAATACTAGGAGTCTGCACGGTTCAGTTCGGTTAGTAGTTAATATGTGAACCGTGTTTTCGGTTTCGGTTACCCGTTAGAAGCCGGTTATCCGTGATTCGGTCCACGATTACCTGTTATATGCTTAAAAGTAAATAAAATTATAATATTTCTTTTAAAGAACAAATTCTTTTTAAGTTCAAAGTCATAGTAAACTATTTGATTATAAATCGCAAAAGTTACAATAAATTTATTTAATAAAACAATTAAAATAAAAAATCATTTGAAAATCTAGTATTTAATTTATTAGAATGTCTAAATAAAATTATAAATAGAAGTTACGAACTTGTGTGTGTGTGTGTGTAATCGGTTCGGTTATCCACAGTTTTTTGAAAATGAAAACCTAAACTGCCCCGTGATGTTTAGGTTTCGGGTTTTTTTTTCGGTTTCGGATCAAGCAGTTCAGCTTGGTTTTTCAGTTTTTCGGGTTTTGTTTGAACACCCCTATTAAATACCAACTAGGATATCAGGGAGGAACTTCAAAATGTATAAAACTATTTACCTGTTAGATTTTGGTATATTTTCTTAGATTTTATAGCAATTTTTTTTTGTAAAATTTATAAAAACTAACAAAGATATTGAGGTTAAACTTCAAAAAATCATAGTGGTCAAATTTTTTTGATTATATATGTATGATATGTAAAATAAAATAATTATCAGGGTCGTTTGACCTCACCCCTTCACATTGCATCCGCCCATGCCTAAAACCTGATGAGAGGAAAATAACATCTCAAACAGATTAACAAGAACGATAAAATAATAAATAATACCCATTTTACTATCTGAATCCAATTGTTGGATAATCCAAATTTTGGATATTCGAAATTTCAAATAATCCAATTTTAGGTTTTTGAATCGGACTCTCGGATTCAGATATTTATAAACACACCTAAATAAGGTCAAACTTTGTATTCAAACTGTCCTATCTCTCCAAACAATCTCTGGAACCCGTTCGATCGACAAGCAGTCTCATCGGATTATCCAAAATTTAATTATTTAATTAAACTTTAAGTTATAATATGAATTCAAAATATAAAATACATATGTATATACTTATTAACTTATAAAAAATAATTGTGTCACAAACGAAATATATTATACTTTTTATGCTTAAAACAACAAAAAAAACACGTCAAGAGATATTAAAATGCATTTAAACTAGTTAAAAACATGTTTAAATTATGTTATACACTTGAAATTAAAAAATATATCTATTGTTAATCAAATACTCTTTGACAAAAATGTTTTCAAAAAATAGAATTCAGGTTTTCAGATAATCTGAAATTATACAAAATTCGAATCTGAATTCGGATCCGAAATTTCGAATAATTTGGAATCAGATTTTTTATAGGTTACGTTTAGTTAACGAAAACTAGTCGTTTTTCAATTTCAGTTTTTAATTTATAGTTTCTAGGAAAAAAAAACAAGGTTTCTATAAAAAAAGTGAAAACTTGTTTAGATGATTAAGTTTTAGTTTTAAGAAAAATAAAATGAGTAATTATAAAATAATAAAAACAGGACAGATGATAGAAAAATAAAAGAGAGAAAGAAAGTATTATAAAGAAATATAGGGTAGCTAATAGAAAAGGAAGAGATAATATGAAAAGTTATATTTTAAAAAGTAAAATAAAAATTTATGAAAATGTTATTAAGTAAAAAAGTTTTATTTTTTTTTCAAAAGTAAAATAAAAATTGTAAAACTCAACTAAACGCAAGTTCGGATATTTTTTAACCCAAATGATGACACACTTTGTATTCAAACCGCCCTGCCTCTCGAAACATTCTATGGAACCCGTTCATTTGGAGGATCGCCAAGCAGTCTCGTACCCGTACAACGAACTTGTTGGTACTTTGGAGTTTCGACCTTTGGTTAATGTCTGACAAGCGTGACGAACAACAATCGGATACGTAAGTTTATTAACAGAAAACAAATCCATTTCTGATGAGTTCTTGCGTTAATTTCCTCTCTTTTTCTACGTTATTACATCGATCGATTCAATTTATTCTGTGATTACATCATTTGAACAATCGTAAGCTTCCTCTTTCAGTTGAATGATTGATATATGTTCATTTCTGTGTTATCAAGGAGTTTTCGTTCTGATTTTGTCTTCTAATAAACGTATATTACCCATTACTTACGTAGATATATGTGTCTATAGTTCTGTTTTGACAGTTTGTTAGCATGATTCGACTTAATTTTTTTAACTTCTGACAAATGAATGTATCTTGCCCCAAAGTTCCAACTCAAAAGCTTTATTGTGACATTGAAAAAATCAAATGTGTTACTTTGCAAGTTTTATTTGTTATGGATTCTAAGCTCTTTGATAACTGTATTAAACTTCATATAATGTTATGATTATTCTGTTAAATTTAAGAAATCTATATGCTTCTGGTATTCAATAAGACTAAGCTTACTGTCAAAAAAAGGAGAGGAATTAATTATTTCTTCAATCCTCATTGAGATTTATTGGAAAAACATATTGCTAGTTTCCTATCCCCACTTCACTATTAGTTTATCCATTTTTTTCTATTTTTGAAAGTTTGGGATTCATAATGCGCATATGCAACTTCATTTGATATGCAATACGACAATAGATTTTATCAACTATTGAGAAAGTTAATCTGATTATCATCCTTATGCCTTAAAGGGTTCAAAACAAGGAGACTGCATTTGTTTTTAAGTGTTTAAGTTGTTGGGATTTTTTAAAAGGAAAAGGATGTTATAACTTATAATGCATGTTTAGTTATGGAACTGGAGATCGGAGACTGGGGAGGATGCAAGAATAAATGGATTACAGGAAATTTTCTATGGAAAACTAAGTGGCATCTTTTTGCCAAAGAGGCTTTAGATATGACCCCTTGGTTAAGTTCTATCATCTGAAACTCTTTAGTAATTCCTGAAATTGTTTTATCAAGGTTTGTGATTTTGTGCATTTTGCAGCCTTTCAAATTTGTGATTGCTCAAATATGGTGAAGGACACCGAGTTTTATGACATCTTGGGAGTCAATCCTGAAGCATCTGCATCTGAAATTAAGAAAGCTTACTACCTGAAAGTATGTTTACTTAGTATTTATGCTTCACAGAAAATGATAATTAATTGTGGTTTTGCGTATGGTTTCATGTCAATTAAATTGTGGTTGTGTATATAGTTCCATGGCAATTAAATTGCTGGATTAATATGCAACTATGCCTTGTACTACTTGCTTATGTTATATTTTAGGCAAAGATCGTTCACCCTGATAAAAATCCTGGGGATCCGAAAGCAGCCCAAAATTTCCAGGTGTGGCATTTGGTTCAGCTAGCTATTAGAATTCTGCATTAGTTCTTTTGAAGTTTTCCAATTTAAAGGATGAAGATTGAAGATAAATGGCATTTGGTTGTATTTCTTCATCATGAAGGTGCTTGGAGAGGCGTACCAGGTCCTTAGTGATCCTGAAAAGCGTGAAGCATATGACAAAAAAGGAAAAGAAGGAATACGACAGTAAGTACAATTCTGGAACTGCTAATAGCAAAGATACTTGATTATGTTGCAAAATATAAATAAATGCTGTTGTCTCAAGTTAAACAAGTCCATATTTACATCTTTTTTTCTGGTTTCTTAGATGTTTTCAAAATGATTACATGCTACATATGTATGTATCTCTAAATAACCATCATTTTTTCCCTAAGCCTGCTAATTTTCATTCTTGTCTATACTATGCATTGGAATTCCTTACACAGGGAGGCAATGGTGGATCCTGCAGCTGTTTTCGGCATGGTATTTGGTAGTGATTTGTTTGAGGATTACGTTGGGGAGCTTTTTATGGCTTCTATTCAGACTGTAGAGCTTGAAGAGGAGTCTCAGGTTCCTGAAATTCGCCGAACAAAAATTCAGGAAAGGATGAAGGTATTCCAGTCTTACTCTTGGTCTTAAAAGGTAAGCATTAAATACATGTTACAACTTTACTGTTTTTTGTTGCATAGGCATTACAAAAAGAGAGGGAAACTAAGCTCATAGCAAGTCTAAAAGATCACCTTCGACCATTTGTTGAAGGCAAAATAGAGGAGTTTGTAGCGTGGGCAACATCAGAAGCTCACCGTCTTTCACATGCAAGTACGTTATGTTAACATTTCCTATCTTATATTTAAACGGGGTGCCTTTATTGATATGAGCAATTACACTATTTCTTTATTAGTTCTAAATTTGATTTCATATACCACTCTTTCTCAAATACTTTGGCCGTCAAAAAGGCATATAGAAGACAGTTACTGCTTATTACTCACTTTTGCTTGAGTTATACTTAGAAAATATGGCGGTATAATTATGATGCTGAGTTCCTGGTGAACTGCATTCCAGAAGAAGATAAAATTTCTTCCTCCGACATTGAGATCAATCTCAATGACAAGTATATAATAATTTAGTCTCTTAAGTTTTTTATCATACGTGTGGCCATGGTACTCCCAATATCGTCCCAACTCCTGATCATTTTTGGAGGTAAAGTTTTACTAAAATATGTCAGTAAAAGTTTCATTAATGACCAAAAATGATCTAGATGGGATGATCTTTTAAAAATACAATGACATAGGACATATGAAAATAACTTAGTGAACTAGGTAGTACATATGAAAAAGTAAGTTGCTCGGTTGCTCCTTTATGACATAAACCCAATAAAATACGGTAAAGTGACTGCTACTATCCCATTCTAGGTGTCAATTTGCTGCTAGAAACCGATTTACCTTGTTTCTTGATTCCTCCTACTTATGGTTTCTTCTCTTGTGTCAGCTTTTGGTGAGGCTATGCTACATACTATTGGCTACATTTACACAAGGCAGGCTGCAAGAGAATTGGGAAAGGATATAAGGTATATGAAGGTCCCATTTATTGCAGAATGGGTGAGGAATAAGGGACACCAGATTAAATCACAAGTTTCAGCTGCTTCAGGTTCAAATTGGAACTCGACAAGTAGCTTTATTGATATATTAAACAAACCTAAATGTTCATTATTGCTCTATGTAGGTGCTGTTCAGTTAATTAATACAATGGAGGAGCTGAAGAAGTTGAATGAATCAGAAGCCAAGGAAGAGGAGATAATAAAAGCGATCGAGAATAAAAAAGATGCAATGTTTAATTCCCTGTGGCAGCTCAATGTTGTGGATATTGAGAGAACTTTATCCCATGTCTGTCAAGCGGTAAGTTCATGTATTTTCTTGTTCATTCTAGAGAGTTCTACAGAATAGATTTCTTGTTCATTATTGCTTTTCTACAATGCAAAGGATTCACACACACACACTACAACCGAATACAGCTGTAATTTCCATATTATACACATTCAATAAATGTAAGAACTAATAAACTTATCTCAACACTAGCAGATTTCAAGCATGCCAACTTATTACATATAGGGTTAATTTTAGAGTCTTGGAGCAGTTTTCTTAAGACGTTGACAAGTTGATCTCCTGATGGAACCAATAGGATTTGATGGTTGGAGATTCACGAACAGTACCAACTATTTTTTCTGGAACAAAGTTACAATCCACTTCAATATGCTTTGTTCATTCATGAAAGATCTGGTTCTTTGATATATGAGAAGCAACTTCATTGTAGCACTACATTTCCATTTACTCACATGTGTAGCCACCTGTTTTTTGTGCTAGATGACAATTTCATGTCAGTTCACATTCTGTTCAAGTAATAGCTCAATATTCAGATTCTATACAAGATAAAGAAATCATATATTGCCTTTTATTCTACAAGATAATAATTATCAATCAGAAAGAACGCCATAGCTTGTGGCAGATCTTCGACTGTAAAGACATAAACCTGACAGGCTGACACCCATTTGAATATCCGGATTTCCGTGTATCACCTTGATCGGTGTAAGGAAGACCTTCTCCAAGAGCACCTTCGAGGTAAATTAAAATATGTAAAACTACATTCCAGTGACTCGTGCGAGGAGAGGACATAAACTGGCTTAGCATACCAACTGAAAACGCAATATATGGGCATGACAGTAAGATAATAAAGTTTCCCTGCTGATCTTCTGTATATTCTTAGGTCATCCAGTGGCTTTCCTTTTCTAGAACAACCAGATGTTTGGGATCCTTGGGGAATTGGTATCACGAGTATCAAGCATACAAGAACCTATTTTCATTAGCATTGCCAGATTGGCCAACCTCAATACTTACAATGTACTTGAGATCCTTGGTCTGACATTTCCGCTAAATAAAAGTCTTGAGAGCCAAAATTCCATCCTGATCATCACTAGTGATAATGATAGGATTTTACTATTACTAATAGGATTTTACTAGTAGTATATTCTAGAAGGGGTATTATAGTAATAATAGTTGTAGTTAGTTATTTGGAAATTCTATAAATAAGGGAGGAGGGAAAGGAAGTGGTGTGCAAAAAAAAAATTGTTAGACATTTGGTTAGCTCATTGCTTGTGCTTTGAGGGGTCTCCAACCATTCGGTTGAGAGAAAGGGATAGTCCGGGATTATTTTGCTTGTTCTTCTGTTTTAGTTCATTAATATCAGAATTAATTGGTCTATCCTGTTCCTCATCAGATAACAATGTCACCAAGATAGAAAACTACAATGATTCTTTTACCATGTTTTATATATGAAGAATACAATGCAATTACAAACACTCTTAGTCGTTCCAAAAGTTTCCAAGCCTGTGAAAATGAGAAAAAAAAAAAAACCTTCAGAGATTTTTTAGGACCATAGATGACATGCTTTAGAAGACTTCTCAATTTAAAAACCAGGTGACTGTTGCATATATAACTCCTGCTTAAGAACAACATTGAGGAAAATGTTAATACCAAGATGGTGGAGAAACTGGGGATGTATACTTGATTGAGAAATGATAAGATGTACCCAAGTCATGTTGGTGACGAGACTAAATGTGTTAACAAAATCTATTACAATGAATTAGGTAAAATGTTGTCAAATGCATCTCCTCAGAAGTGATTTGGGATATTACAATGAATTAACAAAGTTTGTGTAATATATTAGATATGCCTGTTTTTGTGTCTAATATCTGATATATGCCTATTTTTGTGTCTGGCAACACCATTATATTGTAGAGTGTATTTAAATGACGATTCATGTAAAATTCCAAACATATTAAAAGTCCTTTGAAGAATACTCCTTTGCATTGTCACTGTGAAGGGTCTTAATTTGAGTGCCAACCTGATTCTGTACATAGGCACAAAATTTTGCAGAAAAAGAGAGAAGCTCATTATGTGAATGAATTAAATAAAAATATTAAGTAACATGAGAATAATTTTTATCAAATGTAATGAAATACCTAAAATCTCTTACTGTGTCAACCGAACAATGAGCCAATCATTAGAATGAATAGCATGAAATGGAGATTTAGACTTGGACTTGCAGGATGAATGAGATCCATGTTTACCGATTTGGCAAGGAGGATAATGACTCGATCCTTGACTGAAGTTTCTCTAAACTTTCTAAAGAGGGTTGTCTAAAACGAATGTGAATTTCCTGAATGGAAGTCTCACTTAGATATGCGCAAGATGTAGTAGGAGCATCATTCATCTATCCAGTAAAGTCCTCGACACTCATAACTTATCCCAATTGTCCGCAAAGTTCAAGTTCTTGAAGAACATAATATCAAAAAAGAAAGTTATGCAACAATTCATATCCTTTGTGATTTTTGGAAGTGTCAGGAAAGGAAGGCATAAGAAGAGCATTTTTTAAAGCAACGTTAGGGAGTTGTACTGAATGAGTGCCACATGAATTTGTACTATTTGCTATTTTCACTGGAGGATGTGTGAAGGTTAATGTCAACAATCCATGATGATGAAAAGGCATTATTAGCACAAGTGGATATACCTGATTGTGCCATTAATGCATTGAGAGTAGTATTTTCCTTCAAAAATACAATACATCTTGATAAGGTTGAGTTCCTATTTTTGCTAAGTTTGGAGTCTGAGGCTGAAATAATTTGTCACTCTGTCACTACTATTTTATTTGTTAATAAACCAACTGCTAGAACAAAGCCAGAAATCCAAAAGTACCAAGTTGCAAAGTACATTAAAAACCAATCTGGAAGCATAAACCAAAGACCAAACCACAAGTCAAGAGTTAGAAGCCAGGAACCAGAAAACCCAGAGATCAAAAACCCCAAACGAAAACCAGAAATTATATTGGCAGCAGCAGTGGCGATGATATGTCAAGACAGAGGAGGTAGAAAAATATCTGCAATTGCTTTGTTTTGTATAGATGTTAATACGTCCAACCACAAGTTCAAGTGATTGCCTACTTGCCTTAGATATAGGCTACTTCAGATTATTATGCATAACAATGTCACCTTTTCTATATACTCATCAACTAAGACTCCTAATTAATGTTGGTTCAGTCATAAAAATGTAATGTCTTTTTTTTACATCTGAAAAAGGACATTTAGGTATTTTCTAAGCAAATGCTATCAGTTGAGCAAGTCCATTCTTCTAATGTCATGATTGGTGGGTCTAAGTTTTCGTATGAGATTTATATGCTTGCTAAGGGCTCGTTTGTTTTTTAAGTGATGATACGTCTAATGTCTTATTACATCTGTTTAATAAAGAGGTGATGTTAAATTCTATTGACCAAATTAGAGATTAGAGACAATTAAGATATCTATACTATATATAATAAGAAAACCACTTGGAGTTTCTGGACCATTGGATGGAAAGAAATCAATGGTCTAGATCAATGACAACTCATAAATATTTATGAAATGTCTCTTATACCCTTAATTAAAATCAATAATTATACATATGCCATTGTTTTAATTTATTTTCCAAATTTACTACCTTAACTTAATTACATTAAATTTTGATTTTAATTTTTTCATTAATGAATTAATATTAAATTAATATTTACCTAAAATAAATATGTGTCATTATTATCCTTAATGATCATAGTTAAATTCAAATATAAAAATTTGGATTTAAATGTAGAAGTGTAGTAATAAAGTTACAAATTTTTGTTAATTATTTTGCTAACAAGATTTAAAATTTAATTGATAAAACTTCAATTGTGAATATGATAAATTTTGATTGTTGATTTTCAGATATTCCATTTTTATATTTTATCATTTTCAAAATATATACACATTCACATAATTGAAGTTTTTTGTTTCTTACATTGATATTTCATATTTGAAGTTAATAAAAATTAAAAGAAACATTTTTTTCAAACACATATTATCTGTTTTTCAATATAATAATATACTTTTATTTAATTACAAACAAGTAAGTATTTTTTATTTTTAATTTAACTAGCTTTCAAATTTTTTTAATTATATACAAATTTTATAATAATTTATTAAAATATATTTCTAAATCAACCCATGTAATACATGGGTTGATTAACCTATATATTATAATAAAACAAAACAATTTATGTCATATGTCACTTCTACAATACAAGAAAATTTTATTTTTCCACCTCTTTTTCCAAATTTAACACCTTAACTTAATTGCATTAAATTTTGACTTTATTTTTTTCATTAATTAATTAGTAATAAATTAGATTTTGTAACATTTAAAATTAATGTTTACCTAAATAAATATCTATTATTATTATCCATAATAATCATAATTAGATCCAAATGTAAAAATTTGAATTAGTTGTGTAAATTATTATTATGTATAATAAAAGAAAACATCAAATGTCACGTGTCACCTCTACGTTCACCAAAAAGATAATTACAACTTATAAAAAATAAAAGGATAAATACAATTTAATATTTTTAAAAAAGATAAATATACTCTATTTTTTAATCTGTAAATAATAAAAAAATAAACACAATTATTATTTTTGTATTTTTTTATTTTCACTCATATACATTTTATATAAATAAATTTAATTAAAAATATCCACGTAATACGTGGGTCATAAACTAGTTAGACATTAAATCAAACAATGCTTCTTATTGGTAGATACTAATTCTTGTCTCTACTTCAGGTGCTTAGAGATCCTAGTGTTTCAAAGGATATGCTCAAGCAGCGGGCTAGAGCAATGAAAAAGCTTGGAACCATATTCCAAGTAAGTATCATTATCGTATCACTAAATTTGTTTTTTATGAATTGTTGATACTATATAATGAATATATTGTTTCAGTACATCGTAGCTTCCACATCCTCTTTATTATCATGATTATCATCCAATATGATTATTATCCAGTGGAACCAAGAAAATAAAGATTCATTTGGTACAAGAGCATCGGGAGGATGAAAACGCATTCTCTTTTCATGTTTATATTCTCTTCATTTTGATGGCCAGCATCATGTTAAAAAGAACTTGTAAATTCCATGATTCTATCCTCTCGATTTCTTTGCATCAAACATGCTCTGTAATGGGCGTCAATTTCCATACCCGAGTAATTAAAACAGGCAACTTCACACACCCATAACTTACCTGCCATTTTTTTTGTATGCCCAGTCCAACCTGTGAGTACCTGCAAATTAGCCATGAACTTCTAAGTTTTTATTTTGTTTTTAAGAAGTCCCATATAAAATTTAAGTTACTAGATCAACTTGGTATCGTTCATAATCGGACAAGAAGTCGATCACTGAATTTCTTTTCAAATTTTCCCATTTAATTCCTAAAGTTGATGAATATTTATTTTGTTGATTGTTTTTTTTTTTTCTGTAAAACTTAACAATATGGACGGTCCCTTGATAATGACATGTTGGTGAAGTATTATTAAGTCGTAACTAACAATTAAAGTTAAGGTTTATCTTGCAACTTCAATTTGGTGAAGACTCTAATTTTGAAGGTATTTTTCACATTTCAGTTTTTAAATAGGGAACAATTGAACATCTTTTGTTTATCTATTTATCTTTCGAGACACCAAATTGTCAATGTTAGTTGCATAAATTTATGTATCTATCTGAGTTCTAGCTATCCTATGAGTGCATTACCTGCACTGTTTGTTAGCCAAGTATATCAGGATTCATGAACAGATATGAAGAAAGTATATCTCGTGTTATTCTCGCGTAATGTGGAAATCTCGAAAGTGTTCCAGTGTGCTCTTTACATCTCAAAAGTTTATAATTTAATATAATAATTTATCATTTTATATGATTTATGTTTGACTGTATTTTATTCTATAAAAAGCTCATCCATAACATTTAATTTGATGATGAATCTTGTTGATGAAAACTAATGTCATCACTTTCGAACGTAAAACTTACACGAAATTCACCGTGATTTGATTCTTAGGGAGCAAAGTCAAATTACCGCAGAGACAACAGTTTGCGTGAGGAAAGCAACACAAAAGATAATAATACTGCTGGTTCATCGTCTTCATCCAAGTAATCTCAAGTGTTGACTATTCAATGTTCATTTATCAGCCATATGTTGTGTAACCTTCTTGACTTATATTCCATATAAGTTTGAAAACATTTCTTCTTATAAAAAGGTGTTAGCTGTTTGAGATGAAATAATGGGGGTCTTTGTTTTCAATTAAGAGAGTCTCAATTTGGTCTGAAGTCTGAATTTCAGATCTTAACCTAATTTGTATTGTTTGTTTTAAATTCAGACTTAAGAGGTTACAACCATTGAATTTCTCTCTGAATTTTAAGAGAAAGAGACTAGTCTGAATTAAAATTCAGAGCCTCTTAATTTCAGACATGGTTTTCAGACTTCAGACGTTTAACCTCTTAAAAAACAAATAACACCGTAATGTTATTTCTGCTGACGGAAAAAAGGTTATAGAAGTTCATTTTGTTTCAAATTTGAGTGACTCTAACATGTATAACACACATATAGAGAGATTTGGATCCTAAAAGAAATGAAACATCATTGATTAGTATGAGAAGCAAATTGATTTTTCAATTAATTTTATAATATTGATTCATATATTTATAAAATTGTAAAATATTTGGTTCTTATTGGATATCATCTCTCTATGTACGAGAGAGAGAATATGATCTCGTACGAATGGTATAATGAATCAAATGTGTTCTTATCAAGATAAATTCATGTAGAAATCGGAGGATTGCAAAATTACTTGGAAATCTAAGGTGGCGTTTGGTTCGCAGAATGTTTTAAAAGGAATTGGAATCTGCAATGAATTGGAATTGGAATTGGAATCCAAATCATGATTGGTTGGCTAAAAATGAAATTGGAATCCAATTTCATAATTCGTTGGTAGAGTAGGATGTGATGGGTGGGTAGAGGTGGATAAGTCTCTAAGGTAGGAATAGGATGAGATGGATAGGGTAGGGTGGGTGGGATGGTGGATGAGGGATGTGTGGGTGGGTAAGGGTAGGTATGGTGGGTAGTAGGTAAGAGTAGGTTGGATAGCGTAGGTAGGGTAAGAATAGGTGGGTTGGGTGGGTAACGTATGATGGATGAGGGATGGGTAGGGTGGGTGGGGTAGAGGTGGATAAGTCTATAAGGTAGGAATAGGATGAGATGGATAGGGTAGGTGGGTAGGGGTAGGTAGGGTTGGTAGTAGGTAAGAGTAGGTTGGATAACATTGATAGGGTTGGGGTGGGTGGGTTAGAGGTGGGTGGAATGGGGTAGGGTGGTGGGTAGGTAGGTAGGTAGGGGTAGGTATGGTGGGTAGTAGGTAAGAGTAGGTTGGATAGCAAAGGTAGGGTTGGGGTAGGTGGGTTAGAGGTGGGTGGGATGGGGTGGGTAGGTAGGTAGCTAGGATGGGTGGGGTAAGCCAGGACATGGTGTACTGTAGTGTGTTAAACATAAGGGGTAATTTTGTAATCAACCACTTTCTGTTTTTAAAATGAATTGAATTCTATCCATAGTGTGAAGGAATGTTATTTTCCTTCATTCATTGGAAAATTTCAATTTTGATGGAATCCAATTCCTTTTTATAGTTGAACCAAACACATGAATTGACTGGAATTGAATTCCTTTCCCCTCCAATTCCCTCGGATTCCAGTGAACCAAACGACACCTAAGAGTCGTGAAACACTTTCAGATTGAAGTATTTCGATGGTACAATCGAAATCTCAATCGGATAAAACTCAGAATTTCGAACAGAGAATCTGGAATATTTATGATTTCTTGTACCACCCTGAAATGACGAAAACGGCGGGTAATAATTTGGCGGGAACCGCCAAAATGGCCAACCGCCATTTTAACCGCCAAAATCAACCGAATTTCGGGTCTAAATCGGATTCAGCTCGACCCCAGCCAGGAGCTCTGCCACTTGGACCCGCCAAGGCTGCCGCCCTGGAACCCCGCTATCATCATATTCTTGTAATTAGTTAACCAATGTCGGATACCATTATTTAAACACAATAGCCTGAATGCATAAATTTTAAATGACTACCAACTCAATTATTTGATCAATTAACGTATATTTAGTGATTAAGTTTTCAATTATTAACTAACTAGTTAAATATTTAAATGACTTAATTAAATATACACTTACAAAATAAATGTTACCACTACATGTGTTTCAAAGAGATAATGTGTCCAATGTCAGATGCCAATAAATTAGTGTGTGATTAAAGTAGCAAAAAAGCAGTCAACAATTGGCTTATCATTGAGAAAAACATGCAGGGTATGATACAGAAAGAAAGTTTTGTATATGATTATGATTAGAAAGCTGTCATTTATCCATATATGATGATGTTTTGTGGAGGAAACATGTTAAAAGACAAAGTACCATCATTTTTTTAAAGGACATGCAATATATTGTTATAAATAATATCAATTTTTTTTATTCTATATCATATTTTTAAGAGTAAATTACACGGATGGTCCTGTGGTTTGGGGGTTTTTACAGTTTT
The DNA here is from genome assembly GCA_020465985.1 of Centrapalus pauciflorus. Classification (NCBI taxonomy): domain Eukaryota; kingdom Viridiplantae; phylum Streptophyta; class Magnoliopsida; order Asterales; family Asteraceae; genus Centrapalus; species Centrapalus pauciflorus. The sequence continues at coordinate 374,775 of JAANYP010007197.1, forward strand.
GGTCCCTAAAAGTTTAAACTTACACGGATGGTCCCTAAAATGAGTTTTCTCACGCAAATGGTCCCTGGAGTTAACTTTGCCGTTAGGCTAGTTAAGTCACGAGGGTATTTTTGTCATTTTCATTCTCAACCCTAAAATTCTTGTCAATCGCTCCTTACAATCACTTCCACCACCGTTGCCGCCATGGCGGGATCAGTTGATGATCTCGGAGGAGGAACTGAAGGAGCTCTGCCAGATTCATGGGAAGTAGCCGACTTAGACGCCACCATGAGCAAGTTAATGCTACCCTCTAAGCGGGAATGCAACAACTCAACCCCCAATTTGACTACCACCTCTCCTTCCCTTTCGGAATCCACTTCGGCTTCTTCAGCGCCGGCTAGGTCCTCGTCTGGGGGTGTATTGGATGACATGATGGATTTTCTCAAAAGTCGCCAAAAACTTATTTTCCGTCAAATCCAAAATGAATATAAAAAAAAAAAGATAAACACGTCCTTGTACAATGCTTAAGGCTCTCGGCTTGGTAGCAGGAGCAACTTTTAATTTATTATGAGCCCAAACGATGGATTCAATAAGTTCTTGCCAATAACCACGTCCACTGAATAAAAACATTAAACTAAAAGCCCATACAAAATGAGCACCTAGGAAAAAAAGGAAACTGTTTTAAAAAAAGATAAACTATTAACGCAAATGGTCCCTGAGATTGAAAATAACGAAAATACCCTCGTGACTTAACTAGCCTAACGGCAAAGTTAACTCCAGGGACCATTTGTGTGAGAAAAACTCATTTTAGGGACCATCCGTGTAATTTTAAACTTTTAGGGACCAAAACCGCAAAAACCCCCGAACCACAGGGACCATCCGTGTAATTTACTCTATTTTTAATGTACATTTTAATCATTAAACTTCAAAATATTATCCTTTAAATTTTCTTTCCAAATTTTCAATATAATGATATGTATAAAAATATTAAAGTCGGTTAAAATTTGATTTGAGTACGAATTAATGTTTCGTTCTTGTTACGGATTCGAAGATTAACATCTTATTCTTGTTATGGTTTGATTAGGAGCAAGAAATTAAATTTCATTTATTCTTGATTTAGCTTTCGATATATGGGGTTGAAATCCACTAATTATCAGTTTGTTAGCGTGTGAATCGGAGTTGGCGCTCAATGAGAGTTGGTGCTGAGTGTGGCCCAAAGAGGCAACCGCCCAAGTCCATAAAACCTCCAAAAATGATAGGAATGACCTTGTGTGAACCAATGATTTTTTTATTGAGTAAATTACATAAATTGTCCTTATGATATAATATAACTTACAGATTTCGTCTCTTTAACAGAGTAAGCACATAAATAGATCTTGAGAATCATAACATGCCTAAATTTGGTCCTGAAAACTAATTGCCGTTAAATGTTTAGTCATCTTAAGTTTTTTTTTTTTTTTTTTTTTTTTGTAATTTTCACACCTTTCGGAGACCATTTAAGAAATTCTTTAAGATCTTAATTTTCTTTTTTGTTTTTTAATTTTTTTTATATAAAAAGTTTCTTATTTTTATCATTTATATATATTCTAATCGGTTTTCGTAATGTTGTATTTTTTGTTTTTGTTTATAATATATATAACTTAATAATTTTTTAAATTTTATTGTTTATAAATTGTTAATAAGCTTAAGAAAATCTGTATTTTTTGTTTTATCCATTCGAAAATTATTTTAATTGGTTTACATAGTTTTGTATTTTTTTGAGCGGTTAAATTGAAAATGATAATGGTTCCTCGTTTAATTTGTTGTTTTTTCCGATCAAAATCATTAAAAACCAGATTGAATGGTTCATGCCCCTTTTCGAGCTTTTTGATGGCCCTTTCTCGTATTTCAAAACACTAAAAATTAGATTGAATGATTATTTTTCTTTTCGGTTAAATTGAAAATCGGAGTGTTTGGTCGTTTTTTTGGAGCAAAAACATTTATAGTTAAATTGGATGGTCATTTTCTCGATCGGTTAAATTGACAATCGAATTTGTTCGTCATTTCATTCAAACAAAAACATTTAAATTGAATTGTTGGACCTTTTTCCATTTGATCAAATTGAAAATTAGAATGTCCAACTTTTTCCTATCTAAAACATTAAAAAAATTACATTTATTGGTTGAATTGAAAATCAAAATTATTTATTTCAGACGAAAACATTTATAATTAAGTTGATCATTTTCCGTTAGGTTAAATTAAAAAATAAAAATCATAAATAAATAATTGTATCACTACAAATAAAAGGTCATTTAGTGACACATGAAAAGTGTCACTAAAAGTCAAAAAATTGGCACTATAAGAGTCAAAAAAATTTATCTACACAACAAAGAGAGTGGGTAATGTAGAGTGAGAATAGAGTTATAGTGACTAAAAATGTATGTAGCCATGTAGGTATAGACCTCAAGTATCTTTGTGACAGAACTTTTGTGTCACTGCTCTAAAAAGTGTGAGTAAAAGATTGTTTTATACCTATTCTTTTTCATAAGTGACACTAAATGTATAATATGATAACACTTTTTTGTGTCATTAAAAGCGTGTGTCATTAAATGACACTTTTCTTGTAGTGTATATCATATAACCAAACGATAAAATACAATTCATTTAACCAATATAATTTAAATGTTTTCAATAGGATAAGACAATAAATCAATTTGATTTTCAGTTTAACAAGATGAAAAGTTACCAATCAATTAAACTTTTATGTCAAAAAATGATGAACCATTTTTAATTAAAAATTAACCTAATGCAAAAAGGATTAACCGGTTTAATCTAAAATATTTTCGCTCGGAAACACGAGGAACCACTTCGGTTTTTAAATTAACTGACTAGAAAAAAAAACAACAAATTAATTTAATTTTAAATGTTTTTGTTTGGGAAAATGACGAACCATATCAATTTTTAATTTCCTTAAATGGATTAAACGACAAACTATTTAGATTTTTAATTTAATCAATCGAAAAGATACAAAAGTAACCATCGATTAAAATGTTACTTTTTTGAACGGATAAACGAAAGTATGATAATTTTCAAGCTTATAAAAAAGTATATAAATGATATCAAAATTAAAAACATTTAAACTATGTATAGCATAAACAAAAACAAATGAATACAAAATTATTCAAACCGATTAAAAGATGTATAAATGATTAAAAAAAAGTAATCTTATAAATATACAATATATAATTTAATTAATTTAGTTAACCTTTAGTTTAGTAATATAAATCACTTAATTAATTAGTAGACTTTTAATTCATTTTTATAGGTTAATTGAACTTTATTTTTAAGTCATAATAGTTTAATCCTATAACTAGAATATAACAAATTTAATTACATATTATAAATTTAATAGTTTTTAAATACATGTTCAATATTAGTGTTTTGTTGTAAATAATTCATAATATTTATAATATTATTTTTTAATAACAATTATTTGCTAAATACGTCATGTAATACATTGGTCATAAACAAGTTATAATATATAGTTGTTAAAGACAATTATGAGCATCATAACAAACGTTATGATATTATTGAGATCCTCTTGAAAACAAACTTTATAGTTCTAGAAATAGTGTTATATATTGAACATTATTAGCATCCTATTAGCTATAAGGATGATTTCTAAGATTTTTGTCTTGATCTTAGAATTTTATGATTTTACAATCATGATCAGCAAAAATGAGTCGATCTTTACTAGGATCTTGATCTTGTGGGTATTAAGATCTCAATCCGATCCGATCATATTTACATAAATTACAATTTATAAAAATTATGTAAGTCAATTTTGTTAAATAAGAAAACTAAGGGGCTGTTTGATAACAAATTATTAGGCTTAATCTAAAAAATCTGGTCAGTCCATTTGAAATAAGCTTTGTTTGATAATGATTATTAAAATCAGAACTCAAATTCGGTCAGCCCAATTAATAAGCCAAGAGACCCTATATGTTTCCCATTCAGACAATTTATTTTCAAATATTACCCCTTTTTATCTTTTCCAATAAAATTTCTCTAGTAAGCATTACTTAATCCAGACAGCTCTCTAAATTCAGACAGCATTTAATGGAAAATGTAATCAAACAGCCCCTAAATATATAAGGTAATTATCTAATTTGTGTATATAATGCAATTTCATATAATCATTGATTCAATGATCTAAAATATACATATTTAATGATGTAATAAATTATCAAAATTCTTAAGAGTTGTATTGAACTATCGTTATAATGTTTGAATTTCAAATATTTCATTAATTTACATAAAATTATTATTTGAGGGTAAATAATAAACTTATTTACACAGGAATATTCTAGTAGATTCTTAGGCTTCTGATCTCAATTTTAAGATTCAATATTGCGAAGACTAGTTAGATTTTAGGTAATATATTTATCTTGATTACATTAGTTATATGATATAACATAATAACAATATATTTATATGGATATAACATAATAACAATAGGGTTTTGGGTTAACTACATATTTATGTAATGAAGTTTTCACAATTTATCAATTTATGCAACGAAATCACTTTTATCACAATTTATGCAATAACGTTTGAACTTGTTATCAAAAAATGCAACGATGTTTTTCGTCTCTTACCACCTTATGTAACGAAATTATTTTTAAGACAATTTATGCATATGTTTGAAATTATTATCAAAGTATGCACCATTTAATGTACTTATTTATCTGGCAATATTAGTTTGTTGTATATCACTTAAAATCCTAAGTGACACAACTATGAGTAAATAAAATTCATATCACATTCTTTGTTAATATAGTATGGTTTGGTTGAAAAACTTATCTGATTTCAATACGACATTTTGTTTCTATTATAAATTTGTTCGTATCCAGGTTAAAATGTTGTTGCTCGTTTTCAGTCAAGAAAACTATCAATACTTAGCAAAGATTGCTTTTAGATGATTGGGGATAAATGTGGGGATTCATGATTAAGTGTTTCATATAAGTTATTAATTTACACTGTACGAATTTGATTATCGTTAACCATAAACAATTAATATTCACCGCATGATGAATGATTGTTTAACATAAACGCTAAAGTTTTACAGCATAGATTAACTTTTAAATAAATTGTTATTTCTAATATTCATGATTAGCACCAATTACCTGAATATGATCACTATTTAAATCATTTCATGTTTTTTTAGTTATGACAGATAATGAAATTTTATAAATAGGAATGTGATGACAAATTCTCAGTCTGGCTCACTATTAACCCTAGTCGAAATAAAAAAATTTACAGTAAAATTTGTTACGAAAATAATTGTAATAATATAGTAAAATTTATAAAGTAATTGAATTTGGTGATGTGAATTTCTGTACGCTTAAATGTGTCCATCTATATTTTTTTGGTGATGTATATAAATTGATATATGCTCACGTAAATAGGTAAATTACGCTGCATATTTGTGTAAATGATAAATCATGTTAGATATGATTTCATTGCATTGCTTGGTAAAAATGGAGAACGTTGTTGCATTTTTTTTATAATAAGTTAAACGTTATTGCATAAATTGTGCTAAAAGTAATTTCGTTGCATAAATTGGTAAAAGATGTAAATGTCGTTGCATAAATATGGAGTTAACCCAAACAATATGTTTATATGGTTTCTAAATACCTTTACGTCTTGTTACATTTCATAACACATACATATATAAGCATCCTGTTAAGTTGGTTAATTTGACAAGTCAAATTGAAGTTTAATTAATGCAATTTAGTTTTTTTTTTTTGAACGACTAACTATATTACTCCTACTCCTAAACTACGACTCCTTTAACCCACGACTTACTTTATTCACCTAAATCTCAACTTGCGTCCGACAAGAGTCGAACCCGTAACCTCTCACTTACATATCCATCATCTTACTAAATGGGCTAAACCCCATTGGTATTAATGCAATTTATTAAGTCTCAATTATGAATTGTACGTTCTTGAACGCGCGATAAGCTATATATTGATAGCGTATATTATTTCTCTACCAATTATAATTTGATTGTTGACATACAACCTGTAAAAGTGATCCTAATTAATTTGTGTAAATTCATACAAAAATATTCTTATATATAACATATTCATTACAGAATGAGTTTAATTAAAATAAAAATATACATTATAAATTATAAGGGTGATACATTGCATATGCATACCAAAAAAATTCATTTATAAAAAAAAATATAAGAAAGTAAGAACATATATATGATATATAATTAATGTAATAAATTATTGGTAATAAATTGCAAATCAATTGTTTCTTCTTCTTAAAGAGAAAGTCTTTTCATGTTTTGGGAGAGTGAGAGGCTGTCTTAAAACTGCTTTAGTAGAAAAGAAAAGTTAATAAAATAATGAAGAGTGGTATCGTCTTTATTCTCCACCACTGTCCTTTCAAATGGTATTTGGTCCCAAGTCTTTGTCCATATGTATAATTGAAAGCACTAACCATCCAAGATTTAAACCAATTAAATTAATAACCCACACAATTATTATTTTTAAAACCCTAGCTAATCAACTACATGACAAAACATAAACCCTAATGTTTCTAAAGTGTTCACTGCTTACCTTTTGAGAATTTTCACTGTACTTGGATTAAAGCAAGCTCCATAATCCATATTAAACAACTTTCCTTCACTTGTGATGATCATGTACATATATGGACTAGCCAAAAGTTATATCGGATAGCGACGAAACGTATACACTAACACATCTTGTTTTCTATAAAACCATATCAGCCTAATCGAATATATCGACCTTTGTTTAATTTGGATTCCTAATATATAATGTAACAAATTTAGTTTTTTTGACACAGATATTATTATTATATTAATATAGAATATTGACGAAGTGTAAACAAATAGAGTGGTGATATGACATAAGGCATGAATTGCTATGACTGAGTCATGCATGTGAATTGTGATCATCATTCTTTTTCTATTCTTATTACAATGACTCTATAATAACATTTTTCTATAAACCTCAATTCTAATTTAACCGTTAGAATGCTTTGTCACAAAGTCATCTCTAAGGGCATTTTCTCTTTGATTTAAACCTAATTCTTGATTTAGTAAACAAAGTTATTTTCTTTTAACGGAAAAAGAGATTATTAAAGACTAGCGAGAAGCTAAAACAAGCAACAAAACACTAAACCATAAAGAAAGACATCAAGCAAAATTAATCATGACACTGGTTCATTAAAAAAAAAAAAGACTTGGACAAGTGATCTAGCTAGCCCCACCGCTAATACTGAAAGTCCTTGCGTATATCGACTTTTGAATTATAGTGATAGTTTGAATATCGTCCAAAATCTGTCGGCTTGATGATGAATTGAATTAGTCGTTTAAGACACATGAGAGTTACAAAATCTTCATAATGCCCATAAAGTTGATAAAATAGTAGCTTTAAAGATAGATGTAAGTTTGCCCTTAATTAATCGAGCCTATTAGGAATTGAAACATCCCCTTAATTTGTCATAAACTCATACTCGATCTACAAATAAATCTTCATATTAAGGGCGCTTGCAAGAATTGGTTTGTTGTTCTAGCTAGTTTTTTACATTTTAATTATGTGATTTATTTAATTTCATGACATATATGAGATTGAAAGAGCATATATATGAAGAATCGTGAAGGCCATAAGGTTAACCTTTGTTTTGGAAGCAACTTCTACAAGAAAGTTGAAAGTTTGTATTGTTTCCATTGGCCCATTGGGTTACTTTCCTACCACACACGTCAGCCCTAGTTAAGGAACCCACATGAACAATTATGACCTAATTTTGACAATTTAGTGACGTAATTAAATACACATTGCAATTGTTCTCGAACCATGACATAATTTTGGCAATTATAATTACAATGCAAATATGCATACTTGGTGAAATATTTCATCTCAACCTGGCCTCTCCTTACAAAACATAAATTTTATTATCTATGATATGATTGAGAGAAACCGAAAGAAACCAAAACTTATGAACAAGCTTTGATGTTGTCTCATTCAGAAAAGATTGACTTGCATATAACATATAATATTTCCTATATATATTTAAGGAATATCAACGAATTAAACGTACAAGTGTCAACATGTATCATTTAAGTGAAGCTAGCTAGCTAGAGTAGATGTTTAATTAGTGTGCATGTGCTGTAATTCAGATGAATCTAAGTTTAATTTCTTGATGCATAATATTTGTTTGTTTACCTCTTAATAAATTATATATAGACTATTTAACCTTTAAATAAACTTTTTAATGATCGATTCTATTAGGATATGATGTAATTAAACAAACAACTCCGAATCATAGAGATGATCATGATCGAACCGTGTGTGTATGTATGTATGTATGCTCTAGCTAGGAACTTATAGCTGGCTAGATAGGTTTGTATGGATTATGTAAAGATTGACATAAATTTGCCTTAATTTGTGGAGTATGTATCAATATTTAGAGATCCAATGTAGTGAGATTAATCAAGAAAAAAAAACGTATATACTCTTAATTACCAACAACATATATAAGTGGTGTGGCTACTTTAGGCCTTCAATTCAACGTTCGAGTACCAGTACTTTTGCCGAAGAAAGACAAGAAAGAACACAATATTATTCAAATAATTAAGTTTCGAATTAGGGGTCCATTCTCCATTAAGACATTAAACTAATCACTAAGATTTTAATTTCCACTAACCCTATGGACTTAGTGCCCCAACAACAGCAAAGTGGTTTCCTCTCACCTTTTAGGTTTTTTAATTTAATCGAAAAGTTAAGCATAGTATAAAGCATTGCATTATGATAGAATTCTTTACATTAAACTATGCTCTTATCCCCAACACTACTGTGATTAATTAACTTCATCTGTAAACCCCACCACTGTATACAAACTTAATTTGCATCATTTCTTCAATTCCTCTGATCTAAAAAGAAGCTCTTAAAAAGAGAGAACCAATCAAATTAATCAAGTTTATTAAAGATGGGTTTCAAGATTTGTCTCCTGAGTCTTCTCATTGTAGCCTCACTTGTATCATCTTCATCTGCAGGTTCATAACTCATCAATTTCTGAACTTTTCTTTTCGATCTTAAAGTACGTAATCTTAAATTATGCACACATGTGATCAAAAACCTTTGGATTTGTCTATGAATCATGTTAATTTGATGTTCATGTGGAACAGCCCGATGCGGATCCTCCATTCCACTGGCGAAACTTGGTGCAGCTGATCAAAATGAGGTTAGAAATTCACTTAATTATATACTGAGCATGTGTTAATTATTTGAATTTTATGGATTTTTTTACGATGTAAATTTGTGTACATGTATGCATATATACGTAGGAATATTCTTTATATTCAGAAGATGATCAAATATTAAGGAGGGAAGATATTCATGAGAGGCTGCTAAGGGCTAATACAAAAGATTATGGACGTGCGGATCCTGCACCAACATTTGTCAAGCCTCCTTTTAAACTCATACCAAACTAGCTAGCGTGCAATCGGTTAGAGCTCAGCTACCGCGGGTTCTATATATATATATGCATGCAGTATCTATGAAATTATTAGCAACGATCGATCGACAACTAGCGATATATATGATCTGTTGGGAGTATTACTATATATACATATATATGTACGTGCTACCTGACCTCTAAGTTTTAAAGATAGTACTCTCTCTATATATATGATATATATCTATATATGTATATATATGCGACTGTTTCATAGGGTTTATGTTATATCCAGAAAGCATCATGCATGTATTATATTTATGAATTATGGATATGTATGAGGTGTATGAAAAATGAATATGAATTTTAATGGCATATGTTAGATGCTATGTATATATAAATTAGGGTTTGCATCTCATGCATGTATATATTAATTGTGCATGTTCTGGGCGTTTTTTAAAGTTTGAACACATAATATTCACTTGAATTTTTTAATTAATTTTCTTTTTTTTCCAACATTTAAACACTATAAAAACTTCTTTAGAAACATGCTAGCTTTTTGTTCTGAAATAATTAAACAAGCAAACATACAAGAACACGGTATTTAATTATGTTGTTTTGGTATACGTCCGGCCATGAGTTTTGTAAACGATATGAGAGTCCAAACCTTAATTAACTATGAACACCATATTATATGTATATATGTATGCATGCATGCATAGCCAAAATCGACTAATTAATTAGTATGGGTTCGATCAGCCATCGACTAACATCCATGCATGTCGTGTATATATATAGCTTTTGAATTTTTGAGCCTAACGAGCCTTAATTAAGCTTAGCCTACTCCCCCCATTGATTTTAAAGTTCGAGTCTTTTTTCACTTTAGTCGGGTCAAGTTAATATCCATCAATTGAATCTTTAATTTATTAATAGTTATATTTAATTCGATTAATTATAATGACGTACGTGTAGTACTACTGGTGTAGGTTTAGTACGTATATATTAATTCTATCTGCGATGGGGATTCTAATCAACTTTTTGAAGTATCGATCTCTTATGCCGACGTTATTTTATGTTGATTTGTAGGAGATATTTGAATGTGTACTTTGGAAGTGATTATTGCATCTATCAAATAATTAGAATATGTTTTTTAAAGTTAGAGACATGCATTAATTACTTTTACTTTATAAAGGCATAATTATTGCAAAGACTCATCTTTATCTTATTCTCGATCGGAAATAAAACAATTTCTTCTTAAAAAACCCGTTAGACTTAATTTGTTTTTTATTAATAGGCTCTTAAAAAGGTCTAATCTTCAGATTTAAAATAAATTAAGACTGTTTGTTTAGTTTTAGAGTTAATTAAAAGGTTGCAATCTCTGAATTTACCTCTTAATTTTTAGAGGCTTTGGTTTAATAAAAATTTTAGAGTTTTCTTTTTCTATATTTTTAATTTACAAACTCTAAAACTATTTATCATGCTAATTATTATAATTTCAGTTATCTTTTTTGAAATGTTGATTAAAATATAAGTTCCTCAGTTAATTCTAATTTAAAAATACTTATCATATTAATTATTATAATTTAGTTTTGTTTATATAATTTAATTTATTATAATATATAATTAATCATGTATATATTTTAAAGTATTATTTTTAACATCACATCTTAATTTCAAATATTAAGATCACTTTTGAACTTGAGATGTGGATTTCAGACTTCAGACATTTAACATCTTAACAAATAAATAGCGAACTAAATTTCAAAATTAAACAATATAATAATTCTTAACTTTTAAAAGAAATGAATTATATCATGAAACGTGACCGATGATTTTATATTTTTATATATTTATTTTTGAATATTTAATGTTCAACATTGAAAACATTATAAATTTGTATAATCAATATTAAATATTAGTTCTATAGTTTTACACCAAAATTAATCTCTGCAATGATCACAACCATCTCTCTCTCTCTCTTCCGTAACCCTTTCCAGATCAAAATATGGCTAATAAATAATAGAAGAAAAGTTAAACAAGTAAATAAGCAATAAAAGATAAACATAATATTTATACTTATATTAATAATTTACCCGAAAATGCTCATACATAGCATGTTTCTCGGCTGGAGAAACCTTTTTCCATGACTCTCTATCTAAAGCAATATCACGCCACACATACGATCCAGCCTCGCGTATAAAAAGGTCGTGTATGTTGCCAACCGTTGTAGTCGTAGTCTTGTCAAACTGTAAGGGCAACGGTCGTCTGTCATTACTTTCCCAAGTGGGCATCAGATTCAAGTTTTTTGTTCTTCCTCTTCTACGAACTGGCACGACTGCAATTATAATTAAAAAAATTAGTCATAATAAATCATAATAAATAAATGAATATAACAGACAAATATCACCATCCATCTCGTGCACACCCCGATCTCGACCGCCGGGAGGTGGTGGATCCTCACGGCCATCACCATCATGGCCTCGTCCCATGACATCGGCCATCAAGTATAAAACAATAAACCATACAATCACCATCTCCTGAAATTAAAGTACTTTAACATATTTTGACAAATCTAATACACACTAATAAACAATACACACACTATTAATAAACTAATACACACACAAATACACTAGTCATACACAATACACACACTAATACACACACCAATACACTAATACACACTAATAAACTAATACACGGACAAATACACACAATAATACACAATACACACACTAATACACACACAAATACACACACAAATAACTAGTCATACACACTAATACACACACCAATACACTAATACACACTAATAAACTAATACACACACAAGTACACATACTAACTACACAAATACATACCGAGAGAGAGGGGTTTGGGAGCAAGAAAAATTAAGTGGTGATTCATATACATAAATCAAAAGAGGTTCAATTCCCACACCAATGTTTTGAGACACCTTAGAATGTTGTTTTATTAAGATCGAGTTCATTATTAGGACATATACATTATAAAATTTAATATGGACACACATTAATTCGAATTTGTCAAAACTTTTGACTACACAATTGTAATAAATAAGTATGGACTACACAATTGATAATACACGCTTGAGTTCAAGATCCAATCCTTAAAAACTCTAATTTTGATAAATCTAAAACTTTTATCCAAAATTATTTAAACAAACCTACAAATAATTTTAACAAAAACATACAATTTTTTACCTAAAGCAATATTTACACACTTTTTAAATATATACACTAGTCATACACAAATACATACTAATTTATACAATATACACACTAAATATAAACCATATACATTATTACAAAATACACACTAATATACACAACACACTAATACACACACAAATAAACAAAATACATACAAATACACACACTAATACTCAAAATACATACAAATACACACACTAACACTAAATACATTTAAAATACATACCAGAGAGAGAGAGAGAGAGAGAGAGAGAGAGTCGATCGATGGCAGAGAGAGAGAGAGAGAGAGAGAGCTACGATTGATGGCAGAGAGAGACGAGAGGGAGACCTAATACATGTCAATACACGCACATTACATATTTATACCTAAAAATAGACAAAATATGAGTTTTACCTCAAAAAGTTGCAACCGGCGATGAAGGAGAAGGAAGGAGGCGCTGATCGATGAAGGAGAAGGAGGAGGCGAGAGGGTTGAAAAGGGTGAAAAAGATGAAAAAGGGGCGGCCAAAATGGGTGCCTTTTTTTGGGGGTATTAGCGGCGACTGGTGTCGCTGCTAAAGCCTTTAGCGGCGACATTATTCCACATTTTTTAATAGTCGCCACTAAAGCCAATGTCGCTGCTAAAAGTTGTCGCCGCTATTGCCTCTTTTTCTTGTAGTGATGTATGTATATATAATCATTGCAAAGGAACATCGATCCATTAGTTTTTTAAACAAACTATAGGAACATATAAATATCATAGATATTCATAATCATACCATATGATCGATATTCAATTTTAGCTTTCTGATCGGCAGCGTCTTTGCATTTATCTTTTAAGTTTGAAGAAAATGTTAATAGCTAAAGCCTAAAAGGATAAACAAAAGTTCCTTAGGTTTATATGTATTAAAAGATCCCATAAACATTTCTTTGGAAATCAACGTTTTTATCTGGAGAGATAGGATGGATATATAGAATTCCTACTGGGATTGAATAGTCTTTTTTGGATTCCTTCATCTTAAACATGTGTTGTTTCTTCGTATTTTTTATCTGGTTAAATCAAAATAAACAAAAAAAAAAAGTTTAATGCTTGTGTTTTATACAAATAATATTTTTTTTTTTAAAAAGGCATGGCTTGGTTTTGTTTATGAAGATTATCTTGATTTTAGACCCAAAAAAAATGGAAATTAACGTTTATAATATGTTTTATTAGTTCTAAGTCATCCTTCTTAATTAACTAGAGCCCAATAGGCCCAACTTTTATAATGTGTTTTAACTGTTAATCGCATGAATAAATCGGTGAATTTGTGATCTGTCCGAATATATTGAATTTCCGAAAATTCATATACATGAACATCACAAGTCCTTAAAAATAAGTCTAATTTAAGATAAATATAATATCTTATGGTGGTCAAATTATTAAACTCATATTATAACCTTATTAAAAATAAAAATAATATATTTTTTAGATCATAATAATGTTTAAACCATCAATAATCTTTTTAAAAGGCAAATATTATGTCAACTCAAACAGTCGTTTACAAGAAGTAGAAATTCACATTTATCCCATGTCCCAAACTATATAAAAAAACCTAGCTCCAACAAAATGTCCTAGAGATACAAAAACAAGAAAAACAAATTTAGATTCTATGCATGACACTTAAGGTGTTGTTTGTTTTTCAAGATGTTATAGGTGAAAGACCTTTTTTCATGTCTGAAAATGACTTTAGAATAAAAGATGATACAAAGGTCTTTTACCTACAAAAAGAAGATCGTTTGTTTTTTTAATTAGAAAACATGTCTTTTTAAGTATAATGTAATGGTTTTATAAAAAAAATTGGTTTAGTCAAATGTATAAATTATTTGAATTTATATGTAATTTATTTTCGCCTTGAAAAAAACTTTTCTACAAGTTGGCTCATTATTTGCTATTATTTGCTATGAGCTAACTGGACTGCAGATCAAAGCTCATCAATCAAACCAAAATAAAACCCAACTGTATAAGAAAATGTCTAAATAAGGTTTAAGTTGTTTTTGTCAGTATCACTATCATACTCATCCATAGAGGTTTAAAGATTCCATTCTGTCACTCCCACCTTCCTTAATGGGTTTAATCCACCGCTTCGTTTCTCAACGTCTCATCTTCACAAACCCATTTTCCTCAATCAATTGTTTCTAAAACCTTTCTCTTCCACCAAACCCAATTCAGACGAAAAACCAACGTCGGAGAGAATAGAGAGAAGAGCATACCAAAGCGACGGCGATGCGGCAGCAGCGAGGAGCAGAGCATGAGGGAGGCTAAAAGCAAATAGAGCTTGAAGGTCACGTTGCAACAGTGGTGAGGAGCAGCATTACAGAGTTTGAAGATCATGTTGCTTTTTCTGAAGACATTTTAAATATCTGTAGGTTAAAAAAAAAAGATCTTAACTTCTTCTATCTTTTTGAAAACAAACAATCATCAACCAAATTTGCTTCCCGGTTGCAGATGTGAGGACCAAAAAGGTCTACAAAAGAAAAACAAACAAGCCCTTACCAAAATTACCTTTTAGAACAAACTTCTATCACGATATATAACCACATACCATAGAAACATAGAACCTATTTATATACAAAAATTAGCCATGGCGTCTGAAACCCAATTTTCCAGTTCTATGCTCTTATCCTTGCATTCGATCCAAAGTAAGGTCGTATTTTAAATTGTAGGAAAGATATTATCTTCAAGAATTAACCGATGATCATTCATCAATGTAAACGGGGTCTGATTTCTCCACTTCTATATGCACAATATAGCCACTTAACAAACACCTTTCTCATATATTTGTTTTTGAAGCATCCCTTGATTCCCGTACATGTACTTTCCCATCCAATTGTCGATGGCACCACAGAACCCCACCAAGCCCAAACTTTCCTCAAAATTTCGATGACATTACCATATTTAATGAAAAGGTGATTTGTTGATTCATGCTCATCTCCGCATAAAACACACAATGTATCTAAGTCACCCACACCTCTAGAAACCAGAGTGTCAATTGTCGCCAATTTGTTTTGAAAATCCCTTCACACAGATATTTACTTTACCCGATACTCAAGAGTTCTAGATCTTCTCTTTCCCATAACCTTCACGACCAAGGAGAAGAGGGAGGAAGATAACCTACCTAAATTCTGTGAATGTGTTGTGAATGTTGGATTGTACATTTAATTAAAGATTCTAATTAAATTTCAAGTTTCAAATGTTCAAAAATGCCTTTAAGGAGAGAGGATTAAATTGAGGACATCTCGTAATCTTAGTCGTTCTTATCGTCTTCACTTTAAGAATGATACTCATTTAAACCACTCCTTTTATATATATATATATATATATATATATATATATATATATATATATATATATATATATATATATATATATATATATATATATATATGGGTGGAATCAATAGAAAACTACTATGAATCAGAAAATCAATAGAAGAACTAACGATAGCCAATGCATTAGATGCACAATTGTCGATGCATCCTGATGCACATCTCACATGTGCTTAGGGGTATTTTAGAAAAACAACATACATAATTAAATCCATTATAATTTTATACTAATAAAATATTTTATCCAATAATCATACATTAAATGCTAAATAAATTTATTTAATATACTTTCACATTTAAATAAATTTTTTATTAAAGACAAAGTTAAACAAATCCATATCCAACAATACATCATATAAATCTTCATCTTCATGTTCAACATTAACTCATCAAAATGACACACTCCACAAAACGACGATGCATTCCATCAAAAAACGACGATGCACTTCGTCAAATCTTCATCATCTTTGTGTTCAACATTAACTCGAAAACAATAATGCACTCCATCAAATTTCCATCTTCATCATCCTCGTGTTCAACATTAACCCATAAACGATGATATACTCTCTAAAAACGACAATGCACTCTATCAAATCTTCACCTTCATCATTTTCAATTCGTATTCAACATTAACCCATAAATGATGCATCAAATAAAGTAAGTTTGATGAACGTCAAATGATTCTAATGATGCACAAACGATTGTCAAACCCACATTTAAACATCGTCAAAACAACCGATTGTTACCAAATCTTCATCGCTTTTTGGATGCACCAAACAATAGTTTGGTAAATACATTTACCCATTGTTTTGATGCACCAAACCCACATGTAAACATTTTAAAAAAAAGCATTTAATATATTTATCTTTTTTGTCATTGATTTCAGGTTAAAGTATCATATTGACCATACAACTTTACATTTTTATCAATTTAGCCACTAAACTATTTTTTATCCAATTTGGTCACTAAACTATTTTTAAATACATATTTAGCAACTAAACGTTTATTTTACCGATTAACCACCGAAAATTATCTTGATTTTGGCCATTAAAGAATCATATTTTATATTGATTTACCCATTAGTTTTAATTATTTTTTCCCAAAGTAGAACAGCAAGCTAAAGTATAGTAGCTAATTTAAGACAAAAAAATAGTTTGATGCCTAAATGATACAAATTTAAAAGTTGGATGGTCAAAATTGTACTTAACCATTGATTTCAATGTGAAAAGTAGTACCGCATTCAACAAGTGAAACTTCCAGATGTTCATTGTCCCTTGGAACCATGTTCTATATATATGTTCGATCATCTCCTTCGAGTCGTTTCCATTGAGGACAATTGTTGTTCCAGTAGCTACCAAACTAGGAAACTATTGATAAAACATGCATCAATGAATTTTTTTTTTTATGTTTTTAGAGATGTAGAATGTTTTTCCTTATGATTTAGGATTTGATTGTGGAATAAATTATCAACATTAAATTCCATAAATCATGGGATTTGTTTTTAAAATATATCGGGATGTATTGTTTTGTTTTCAACAATAAATCCAAATAAACTTATGTGATTTCGGTAACA
Organism: Centrapalus pauciflorus; assembly: GCA_020465985.1. Lineage (NCBI taxonomy): Eukaryota > Viridiplantae > Streptophyta > Magnoliopsida > Asterales > Asteraceae > Centrapalus > Centrapalus pauciflorus. The sequence goes on from JAANYP010007197.1 coordinate 392,376, forward strand.
ATAAATACAATTAAACAATGGTTTGTTATAGATCCAAATAAACTTATGTGATTTCGTTAAAAATAAATCCAATTAAACAATGGTTTGTTAAATTACCTAACCACTCTGAATGCCTTTTTATGTATTTTTTATTCTGCAAAGTTTTTCTATGTGTGTAATTTTAACATACATGAACATTTTATGCTTAAATTATGAACCATGTGATATATTAAATTTCATATCATCGATTTATAAATGGGTTACTCGATTCCCCGCGGGTTTCCCCGCGTTCTCGGTGGGATCCCCGTTTAATACCCGCGGTTTTTAAACGGGGACGGTATTTCCATTCCCCGCCCCGAACCCGCCCCGTTGTCATCCCTTCCCAAGTGATATTGAGCAGGATCGGTGTAGGATCGTTTCTTTAACAAGATCGGACGTAGGATCGTCGGATCAGTAATCGATCCGATCCTACCTTTTACTCGGTTTGGGCCCTTTTAACCGGGTTATTGTTGGATCGTTTACCGATTCGATCGAACCTTTTACTTGGATCCAATCATTTTATCCATTGGGATAGCGAGTCAAATTATAGGATGTATGATTTGTTGACTTTTTTTGGACGACCGTAAACATTTTAAGCATGAATGTATATTTATTTTATAAATATTTTTTTGAAGTGTTATGTAATTAAACTATAGTATAAAATCACAAATTATAGAATCTAGATAAAGAACTAAAAAGTTGTGATTTTGTGGTAGGTACTTACGATCTCAATCCGATCCTACAATCTTGATCCTGCAGAGACGAAAACAATTCTAAATAAAATCTCGATCTTGACAACCTTGTAACAAACCACAATAGTTTAATTTGGAATTTTTATATTTTTTATTTGTTTCAAAACACATTAAGCACGTTAAAACAATAAAACAACCAAGAAAATGCGTATATGTAAACATTAGGTGCGAAGGGATTGCACAAACAAACATTCCCTTAAGGTATATTGAAACGCATTTTGTATCATAAAATAAAATAACTATATAAATAGTCTCACATAAAATATTTAGATTTATTCTTTAAAAAATATTATTAATTTGCTTAATAGAAATGATGCAAGAGACAAAATCCCTCAAAGTGTTGGATTTTTGTCAAATAATAAGTATTTAACTATATTTAGTTGGATTAAAATATTATTAATATATGTTCGTATATGAATTAATCGCTTATAAAACAAAACACGAGTTCATTATAAAGGAGAATGAAAGAGACTTGCAAAGTTGCAATGATGAGGAATCACAATCATTGTTCACATAATCCACACTAACGTACAATCACTAAGGTACAAATTACAACACGTTTATGCACTACTACTCACCGGCTTAATTAAATCTATATATAATCTATTTATAAATACTATTAAACGAAAACTAAATTGTTATGTGTCATCTTCTAAAAATGTCAAGTTACATCTTTAACTAATAACAAATGTTAATTAGTTTCCAAGATTAAATTAACAATTGTAAATTAATTACTTTTAAGATAACATTATGGTTAGATACTTAAATTCTACAAAATCACAAGTCACAACAAACAATACTTCAAGGATTTTTTTTTGATGAATAATAGTAATAAGAAGAATAATTATAATAATAAACGTAAAAGGTACAGATTACAACACGTTTATTTTTCATGATATGCTATCAAATTTTATATATTATTTACATATTTAATTAATAAACATTATAATATTTCATATGATGTATATCCTTTAAGTATTCTTAATTATTTTCAAAATCATTAAATTTCATATGATTCAAAAAGATGAAAATTTAGTTTCGGGAGAAATTTTTAAAATTTGTTTTATATTTTGATTTTTATTAAAATCAAATTTAACTACATAAAACACATAACATCATTAAACAATTTAAAATTTTTTAAAATTTCAAAATCTTAAATCAAATTAAACTTCATATAACTTTTATTATTATCAAAATCTAGTAAAACAAATGAATTTACATGTACTTGAAACAATTGGTTTTGTAATACTTTCAAACAATCATATCACTATATATGTAGTTAAATTTGATTTTAATAAATAATTGAAATATAAAATAAATTTCAAAGATTTCACCAAGAACCAAACTTTAATGCTTTTGAAATTTATTAAGAATATTTTAAGGGTGTCCAACATATGAAATATTATCATGTTTGTTAATTAAATATATAAATAATATATAAAAGAATTTTAATACGTAACATAAATAATAAAACGTATAAATATCTATTTTATAAAAAGTAATAATAAAAGAAAAGATTAACAAAAGTTAAATAGAATACTTTAAATAGAGAATATTTTAAAAATAACTAAATACGTATAATAATAAATCTTTGATGTAATTAAAATATTATATAAATTTAAAAATAAAATAAAAATTAAAGTTTTTAAATAAAAACCTTAAATGAACATTATTGGAAAACTATAGTGACTAAAACTATAATTAGTAAAAGGACAAAATGATTATTTTCAAAAAGTTAATCCATAATTTTCACCAAACGACAAAGACGAAATTTGTAATTTACTCTTAAATTAAGTATTTTCAATTATGATGACAATATGACATCATGCATGGTTTGATCGGTTTTATGGTTATGTTTGTTAATATATTTTCAAAGGTTAATTCGTTTAAAATTTATAAATTCAGATCTAAAGAGATTATAGTTTGTCTCTTATCATTAAGATTTAAGTCATGGCTATCAAGATCTTGATTAAGATCGTAGGTGTAACACCCCAAATTTTGTTGAACAACCTAATAATGATTAATTTTGACATAATAAATGATTAATGAGATGTTTGAGTATAATTAATATGATTATGTCAAATTACCTATTTGAGTATTGTAGTTTGGCAATATGTAAATTATAGCATTATAGTTGGTTGTTAAAACTAAAAGAGTTAGTAGAGGAGGTATTGTGTGTATGCGTGTAAAGAGAAGAACTTGGGGTGGCCAAAGGCCAAACCCAACCCTCCTTTTCTTCTCCTACAGTCCATCATCACACACATACACACTGTACACACTTTTGTTCTTGAGCTAAGGTTTGGGTATGGTAGCAATATTTGGAAGATTGAAGCTTAAAAATCAAGGTTTTGTGTTATTAATGGAGTGCCACCCATATTGGGTTTTTAACTTTTTATGCTAAATGATCAATGTGATTCCAATATTTAAATATGTATTAATGTGTTGTTATATGATCAAAATACAGTCATAATATGTAACTACATTGGTAGTATGTGTTAGTTTTGGTTGAAATCCATTTTAGGGCTAAAATGAGCTTTTAAGTATGAAATGAAGTTGTTTTAGTTGTTTTAGAGGTCCCAAATGAGTCCAAATATGCCTATATATGTCCGGGAATCGTTGGAAATGAATGAGAAACGTAATGTGTTTAACGAGATGTGTTGGAATTTGAGAAGGGACAGTGGGCAAATTATTTCGATTTTGTGGCAAAAGTTCTGGGTCATCCGATTGATGAGAAATTGTGATCACAATTTGATTATTAATCATGTGGACTGTGTATCCTTAAATAGAGGCCGAGGTGAGACCAAATTGAGTCATGTAGATCGAGTCTTTTTAAATTGAGGACGATGTGAGACCCTTAAGGATCATTGTTGGTTGAGTCTTCTTAAATGGATGTCTAGACGAGATCCATGATTGATCTATGTTGTATAGTTTCATTTTATGAATTTCTTCTGCGTTTAACATATTATATAAATTGGCATTTATGCATATAATAACACTTATGGGCAACTCACTAAGCTTTTGTAGCTTAATTTAGTTGATTAAATGATTTAAGGAATAGATAATGGCATAAAAGTTGTCGATTCAGTTATCAAGAAGGAGTAGGAAATGATTTCAGGGATAGATAATGGGCATAAAATGTGTCGATTCAGTCACCAAGAAGGAATAAGAAGCGAAACAAAGTGTGGAGCTTAAGTGATCACTTTTGTGTTGGTAAGTGTTACGATGATGGGTTGGATTGAACTTTTAAAGCCATGTGTTTATAATTTTGAGTGATTTGTCCCTGCGATGGTAACCTAGTGGTTGGAGATATTGAATCTATAATGGAAGTTTAGAGTTCAAACCATCCACATGTCATTTAACCATGTGCGATTTACCTACTCCACGTTAACTGTGGGACCGGTCGGTGGGGGCCTCTAGAGGGTGGACTACCCTTTTTTAATTTTGAGTAATTTTGGATTTATAACGATCAAGTGATGTAATGGTAAACTTTATAGAACTTGCAAGATGATCTTTTGTAAAACTTTATTTCTATGATGAACATAAAGATATGTTGGGATTTTATGTAAATTGTGGCTGTCATGTAATGTATGTGTGGTGTTACAACCATGACTTAAGTTTGGTTTATAATGTTTTAGGATTTTGCTTCGTCAAATTTTATGAAGTTTTTGATTTACACGACTTTAAACTGCTTTAAAAGTTGGAAGAATTTTAATAACCCATGACAAATACTTTAAAAACATCCTTTTTAAAAAAAAATTGTTTTAAGGTCTTCTGTACCATGAAATCCAAATCTAATAAAATCGAGTAAGCAAATAATCGGTATTTAAAAAACCAATAATGCTCAAATCTTACTCTTTTTATAAATTATTAATTTTACATTATCTATTTTTAGTACGATATATTTAATTACTTATGATAAAATTTACTAATTGGATTAGAATTCTGTAATTTTTCCATAACTAGGAAATAATAAAATAATTTCCAGGTCTTGAATAAGAATGTTGTTGGTTAACGAGGAAATTTACCCGCGCTTTGCGACGGGGTTTAATGTCATACGAAAAATACTAAAATATATAAAGCTAACATATTAACATACATATTTGATATTTGAAGCAAAATGTTATGTTATTTCTATTAATTATATTACAATTTTTGAAATGATGTGTTATTGACTTTGAATACAACGTTCGATTCCAAAATTTGTTCGCACCACCACAATCAGAATATAAACTTTCGATCCAAAGTATGTTGAAAAAGATTTAGAAAATATCAATGCCAATTAAAAAAATATGAAAAGGAATAAAAATCAACAAAGTCTTCTATTTACTTGTTTTTTTTTTTTAATTTTCCACATCCATACAAATCTGTCCATTCAAAATGTGTTATACATCACAGCTTCATTTAGTAATAATCAACAACATCAATTACAATTTAATTTATTAAGTGAATTATTATTAATAATAACGAAAAAAACCTATATAAAGTAACTTAAAATTTTTTTTACTTTAAAATATCTGGTACAATAAAAAAAAGCGATCGCAATATATAATAAAAATAGAAATATAGTGGCATAATTATTATTAAACAACAAAAAAATATTTATACAATATTTGTAAAAAGAATTCCATACACTCATGAACATTAATCTTTGTCTCACGTTATCTGTTTTATGTACATACAATTGACTTTGAAGTTTGAAGGAACTAAACAAATCATATAAATAATACTTCATCCGTCCCAAAATAATTGTCCACATTTGACATTTGAAGTAATTTTTTCTCAACTTTGACATTAAATATTTTTCTTTGTGTTATATGATATGTTATGCAAAATATATGAAAGGATTTGGTTTTAAAGGAATTTTCATGGGTATAATTTTCATCAAGTATTATATAACACAAACTAATATATTTGAGGTCAAAGTTGAAAAAAAAAACTTCAAAAGTCAAATGTGGACAATTATTTGGGACGGAGGGAGTAATACTTATACAATTGTATTTGATGTGGTGTATAAAAAAACAGGATCATTATTAATCAAGCATTCGTGAAGAAAGAATGCATATTTTCTAAAAATATATTTAGGAAATAAAATGTTTAATAGTAAATTAGTTTAATTTATGTCAAAGTAATATTTTAAAATAAAAATATATTAGTTTTTAACTCAACATGTAAAAAACAATTGACTAAATATTAATAACTATATTTTGAAGTCAAGAGGGATTGAACTCATTGACTAAATATATTAATAACAATTTTTTTGAAGTCAAGAGGGTTTGAACTCATGACTTCTCTCATCACAAACAACACACTAACCAACCAAGCTACAAATCTTTTTTTTAAAATATTACATAAAGTTGTATATATTAGTATTTTAGTTTTACTATTCCTATGAATAAGTAACATTTACTTTGGTAAATGTTATTATTATAATATAATATTGATTCCTGGTCAATTTTTTTTAATTGTTTAAATCTTTAAATTATTTTTGTTTTCTTTTTTAAACAGTTAACTTTCAATCCAAATTCCAAACTCAATTATTTTGATTTAAAAACTAATTATTATGATTTAAAATATCAATATTTAAATTTGCAGCATCAAACGCTTTGTTATAGAGTTCAAAATTCCATATGAAGAATCGTGTGCAATTTCGGATTAATAATGCACAAGTCGTTACAAGACATTTGTTCTGTATCTAGAAATTTTAGTTCTGGAAAGTAAATTAACCACTTTTATGTTACCATAACGTGTCACATAACTCCGTCAAAAGTAACATTTTCTCTTTCAGCCCATTCTCTAACAATTAGTTGCAGTTCAAGCCCTCAGACTTTTAGCCATTTGCAGATTTGTGTTTCAACCACCAAACCTAACCTATCGGTAAGAGTTTTCTAAACCCTATATCCCTTCCTATTTCTTTGCAATATTTTCTATTTTAATTTTTTTATTAGACATGCATCATGCATCTATTTAAACAATCTTGTTTATTCATTTCAAGTTAAATAAATTTGTCAATCATTATTTCATCTATCTAAAATTTAAACACTAATAAGTTAAATTATACGTGTTTCAACATGAAACAAAAACCTGATTTAATAACATGTTTATTATAACACTAGATTAATACTCATGTATTACATGGATTGATGTAAAATATTTGTTATAAATCTATACTATATATAATAAGAAAATCACTTGGAGTTTCTGAACCATTGGATGGAAAGAAATCAATGATCCAGATTAATGACAACTCATAATCATTTATGAAATGTCTCTTATACCCTTAATTAAAATCAATAATTATACTCGTGTCATTTTTTAATTCATTTTCTAAATTTACTACCTTAACTTAATTACATTGAATCTTGATTTTAATTTTTTCATTAATGAATCAATATTTACCTAAAATAAATATGTGTCATTATCATCCTTAATGATCATAGTTAAATTCAAATGTAAAAATTTGGATTTAAATGTAGAAGTATAGTAAATAAAGTTAAAATTTTTTGTTAATTATTTTGCTAATAATATTTAAAATTTAATTGATAAAACTTCAATTGTGAATATGATAAATTTTGTTAGTTGATTTTCAGATATTCCATTTTTATATTTTATCATTATCAAAATATATACACATTCACATAATTGAAGTTTTTTGTTTCTTACATTGATAATTCATATTTGAAGTTAATAAAAATTTAAAAAAAAAATATTTTTTTGCAAACACATATGATCTGTTTTTAATAATACAATATAATAATATTTTTTTATTTAATATCAAACAACTAAGTATTTTTTTATCTTTAATTTAACTAGCTTTCAATTTTTTTATTTTAATTATATATAATCTTTATAATAATTTATTAAAATGTAGAAAAAAATATGTATTTTCTAAATCAACCCATGTAATACATGAGTTGATTAACCTATATATTATAATAAACCAAAACAATTCATGTCACATGTCACTTCTACAATACAAGAAAATTTTATTTTTTCACATCTTTTTCCAAATTTTACACCTTAACTTAATTGCATTAAATTTTGACTTTATTTTTTTTTCATTAATTAATTAGTAATAAATTAGATTTTGTAACATTTAATATTAATGTTTACCTAAAATAAATATATATCATTATTATTCATAATAATCATAATTAGATCCAAATGTAATAATTTGAATTTGTTGTGGAAATTATTATTATTATGTATAATAAAGGAAAACATCAATTGTCACGTGTCACCTCTACGTTCACCAAAAAGATAATTACAACTTATAATAAATAAAAGATAAATACAATTTTATAATTTTAAAAAAGATAAATATACTCTTTTTTAATCTATAAATAATAAAAAAAAAAACACAATGATCATTTTTGTATATACATTTTATATAAATAAATTTAATTAAAAATATCCACGTAATACGTGGGTTATAAACTAGTTAAATATTAATAAAGAGGTGTGATCCCTTAAAAACCTTCAAATTTTTTTTAAATTACGATACAATAAAAACCAACAAAAAGATGACATACATGCAAAATCATTGAGTCAGTGGTAAAAAATGATAACTCTAAGTCAATGTTTAAGTCAAAGAATGCGACTAAAATATGATTCAAAATATTTGAATTATTGATTTAATGGTAAAAAATGATGACTCTAAGTTAATCTTTTAAAATTTTTATTATAAAACTAAATTTTTTATTTTACCGATTTTTTTAAATTACTCATTAGGACATTTAAACATGAAATTTATTATTTTATTGATTTAAAAAAAAATTTATTTTTGCTTGTTAATCTTGAAAACCTTTAATGAATATTAATTGTAGTTTGAATTATTTTAGGTAACAAAAATAATAAGTTTCAACAATAAAGTTTAAATTAAATCAATTAAATGATAAGAATGTTACTTAAATTAATGTTAATTTTTATTTTTGGAAAAAGAGCGGGAAAATGAAAAAAATGGGGTATTAGAAAGTTGACACGTGGTAGTATTTGTTCTCAATTATTATAATATATAGATAAATTTGAATTACCGGTGTAAAATCATTTAATAATTTCCATTAATGTTAAATATTTTCCAATGCAACTTGTAGAAGATGTTTTTACTTACATATTGAAAGTTTCTCTTTGAACACACAAGGACTATTTAGATTCTTAACAGAATGATAAATCATATATATTTATCAATGAAATATAGCATTTACTGACTTCAATAAAATTGTTAAAATAAATTACAAATACCAATAATATCTTTGTACGTCAAAATATGATTCAACATAAAAAATGACTATAAACCTTATTTTTTTCTCGAATTGGAGATGAATTTATTTACGGTGACATGTATAATACCTAGAACAAAATGTGTAATCAAAAAAGTATGTTTAATTATGCATACATAATTTATATTTTTAAATGTTTTATAGCTTTATAATGAACTTTTAGATCACTACTAATACCATTAATTTATAACAAATAAAAAATCAATAAAATATTTCAAATAACTACCATTAATCTAGAGTTAAAACATTGCACTAATAATGTCTAACAAATAAAATTATACACATGACAAAATCAACTAGATAGAAAAAAAATGCGTATATTTATTAGAAGTTAATAATGAGTTATTATTTGAAAAATAATTTATAAATTTAAACGAATTTAATTAAAAAAAAACTAAGTAATAATATTACAAACTGATATTTTAGAACTATTTATCATTATTTAAATAATCTATAGTTTTAAGTAAACATATTTGTTGATATAAATTAAGGGCCACGATTTCAGCTAATTCAAGCAAACGGGACAAACGGGTTTAACAACCAAAAGTTATAAATTTTACATAATTAAAAAAATTCAAATAACAAATTTTTTAATATACCGTTTTATAAATTTTTATTTTTTTAAAAAAATTCATGTTATGTTTTAGTTTTTTATAATAAATTCATTAAAATTGAGTCAAATTTGTCACCCCTAACATAAATCTAACAATTTTTCATCAATGCTTGTAAGGGAAAAGTTCAGGGGGCACTGGGGAAACCAAACGGCAGATCACTAACGACGTTAGTCTGGGAAACCATCTAACAAAAATGACTTTCGCTCCACCATTTTCTCTGAAGAAGAATCGGTTTCTCTCTCACTCACAACACATAAAACACACACTTCTTCTGCGTGTGGCGGCCGAGCGGTTAAAAAAGGTAGGGTTCGATCATGTCATTTTTGCAGGTTTTCATATTTGATTGATACTTATATGTGTATTGTTTATGTATATTCTGAATTTTGAGGTTAAGATGATTAGGTGCGTTATTTTTGTTAATTTGGAAAAATTATCCGTGATTTAATGGTTTGTCGGCAATTATTCCGGATCTCTGCTTGCTATGAAGTGCTTGATTGGTCTTATTTTTAGGGTTTCTGCGACTGAAGACTCGAAGCTCTTTCATCCTGCAAATTAGCAATTGAATAGTCTTCGGGTGATTTTCGGTTTATCGTTTTTGATTGTAGCTTTTGGTGGTTCTTTGAAGTTATATCATTGACAAATTACGTGATTCTTTGAGGTATTATAATAAGGTATGATCAGATTGTTGGTGTAAATGGGTTTTTGTTGAAATTAGTGTCATGATTTTCAATGGATATTTGTTAACTATTACTTTATTTTCCATTGATGTTTAGCTAACAGTATTCGAGGTTGTTAAGGAATTTGTGATTACTGTTGAATCAAAAACATGGTCAGTTTATTGTTTAATAATTATACCCATTTAGTTTGTCGCTAGTTATTGTTATTTGGTTTGGTTACATGAGGGGGATTCAATCGGCTGTTTCAATCATCTCATAATTGGCATTAGTACTTGGAGCATATGGCCTTTTAAACCTTTTGATCGTCTGTCAATTGGTATTTAATTGTGTATTAGGTCAAATCCTGCATGATTGAGCTTGTACTATTGGCTGTTTGGCTAAAACAATACTTGAGCATAAAACATGAGGAGAATATATACATTTCTTCTATAGACTGTTTTTTAATGCATACTTATTTGAGGAGAGATGTAGCTATGTTTGAATGATTGTTTATATTAGTTCTTGTAATTTTCAGGTAAAAGTAAAGTTCCCTGACCTTCCTTCTCTGGGGAGAAATGCATCTAGCTTTTGTATCTTTGCTTTCACCTTAATACCTTATGCCTTGTGTCAGTTTGGTGATGATTAGTCCAATTTATATTCTCCTTCCCGGCTTCACCTGAAAAGTATATAATGGTGTTTTAGTTGCGGGTATACTACAAGTATTTGCATATATGGATATCAATTCTATTACAATCTCCAATAGTTTCAATAATTTTATTGACCATTGATATCATTTTTATGAATGTGTAGATTTCAGAGGAAAACAACAGTCGCTTCAAGTGACAACGTTTGTATCTCCAGTGGGACTGGATCGACTGGTGGTGGTTGCTCCAAATTTCATGTGAGTGAAGATGGGATCTGCCTGTTGTGTTGCTGCTAGAGATAGAACTATAACAGATCGATCCGTTAGTGATGTTATACCAAGGAATGGTAGGTTTTCACCATCATGGAGCTTTTACTGGGACAACCAGCGTGTGGCAGGTGAAGAGTCATCGGTGAATTGCTTTTCTGATGGTGCTGGTACAAATGATAGGTTGGACAATAAATCTCATACAACTATAGAAACCGCATATGCAACAGAAGAAGGCAGTCCATTGGAAAGTTCTCGAAGTCTCACCTGGCAAAAGTCATCCCCTTTAGAAGAAAACGCAGTTCCTCAATCAGGTGAGTTTATCCTATTAAGAAATTATATCAGGTATTTGATTTTTTTTCCAATGTTTGTAAAGTGGTTTATCAGCTATCACACATGAATAGATTTTGGATTTAAGTTTTTAAGTGCAACTCTATATTCCTTTTCTAGTAGATGACACACTCAATTTCTGTTGGTTACATGATTGGCCCACTTAAGCCATCGTAGGAACTTGGCTTGTTTTGCAGAACTTACATGCAACTTGTATTGTTTAGCCACATATCTATGTTTTTCCAGTAGCTTTACAATAGATCTGAACTTGTAGCACAAGGGATATCTTTGTTATGTCATTCCGATGTGGAGAAGGATGTGAAAGATGGGTGGTTATGAATCAACAGGTTGAGCTTTTAAATACGCAAAGTGGGTAGAAGAGATCAATACACGAGCACAAGACATTTGTATCTATTATTCTATATTTCTTTAGTAACAGGATATCATGCATGAATGGCTGAGAATTTTTCTACCCTCCTATTGAAAAATAAGCTTTTTAATATTAGGTTGACTGATATCCATACAATTAGCTTGGAGTGACCCTTCCTTGCCAAATCCTTTGAGGAGATCATGAAATCATGTTAAACCGAGGAAACCTAACACCAACCTTCCATTGAGGATTTCATGTGGATTACCATGGATTAAATTTGGATATACTCAATGCTCATGAGTCTTTTTACCTATGGCTTGAAATGCTAAAGGAGATATGTGTTTTTTATGTTTGAAGGTTCCATCTTAGAAAGACAATAATATTCTGACCTGATAGAAGGGAATGTTTTCATGATGCATGTTTGATCGGTAGAGCCATAGGAGCCTAGGTCCACTGGGTTTGTTGGGATAATAGCTATATCTATTTGTAATAATTTAATGAATAATTATATTAAGTCTAGTATCTACACGAAGTATGCCTTTGCTGTAGCATTCATCCAACTTTATCCCTTTATATCAAGAACATGGTAAACTATGTGATTCCATCACTATGATGTTGAAGTCCGGGTACTGAACCTAAAACATAGCATTCATTTGGGAAGTAACCCTTTAGTAGAATATGTTGATGTGCTTGATGAAATCAATCAGCATTCTGTCATTTCATTGGTTCAAAGTTACCTTGTAATCCATGTTACGGCTGGTAGTTTTTTTGAAAAATATTACAAGTTTTCAGATTTGTAGCAAAATCAGCCTAAGTAGGCCTTTCGTCCTTCTCACAAGACTATTGTGACAAACTTTATTTTGGATGGACATGGATATATATTAAAGGTTTTTATTAAGGGTTAATGTTATATATGATATCATTTGAAAGCTAACCTATTTATCTATATGCGATGTTGGCATTGAGCCATTGATATGTTTCTAAATCTTTCCATGGTTGGAATTGCCATATTCTGAGATTTGTGTTTGTAAATTTTACTTCTTACGAATGTTGTGCTATAACGGATTGCAATTTGTTCATATTATGGATAAGAACATGCTCAAGTTTGAGTTTGATTACTAAAATCAAGCGCGAGACTTGTAACAACTAAAGCCTGAGCTCATATATGTAGCTTTTAGAGCCCTAAAAATATTAATACATAAATAGGGCTCAAAATGCTGGATAAGAACTTGTGTCGAGTCCCTAAGCTTAAGCTTGAGTAATATGTCTTCATGTTTGTTTTTTGTATGCAAACTTGATCGTATAAAGTATGACTCAAATAAACTTGAGTCGAGTTTGAGGCCAAGTAACTCAATATAAGCTTGATTTGCGGCCTTAACTTACCTGATATAAAACAGTGACCCATTATCCATTTCACTCTGTCATCTTCTTTGGTCAAGTGGTTTGCCAAAGCCCAAATGCCAACTCTATTTCAGCCTGTGTACCCTTGTACTATATTCAGAAATTAGTTTCTCTTATTAAGGAATCATCTCCCTTTTTAAAATTACTTATACGAACATAGCAACAACTTTTTTGCTTTTTTACTATTATAGCAACATAATTTATTTTTTATCATCAATTGCATCAACCTTTGTATTTTTGTTAATTAATAGCATAAAGCTTTTATTATGAATCATTTGTAGCATCAACTTTTGTATATTTTTACCATTTATAGCATCAACTTTTTCAACCTTTTGCTATAAACGGTATAAAAATATAAAAGTTGATGTTATTAATAATTAAAATTAAATAATGTTGCTATAAATGGTAAAAACAAAAAAAAATTGTTGCTATTTTCGTCAACTGGTCCCATTATCTTCTATTATGTAAGCTTCATCGGCCGGATGTTTTCTGCTGTACATGACAATAATCTACTTGTTCTTGCAGATTCATTGAATTCTAAGAATCTTCCTGAGGTGAGTCACTGCATGATTGGAGCTTGTATGGAAACTGCAAGTTTCCCTGTTCTGTTCTATTTTTGACCTTCTAATTTTTTATACATTGTTTAGGGGAAGGATTCAAGGGGAACTCCGCTAGCTTTGGAACTATCTCCTACCAAAATGTCAACACCAACACATTCAGTTTCATCCTTTTCCACATCTCCAATGTCTTCTTCCCAAGGACATCTCCTGCCCCTGTCAAGCTTGACCCCATCACGGTGGCCTCGCCGTTCCCCAGGACACCATCTACTACGTCAAGTATCAGATAGCCGAATTCGAGGCATAATGTCACCGAACTTTTCGATATCTGAAGAGGGTTCTCCTTTTATGCACCCTGGATGGAGCAATAAATCAAACCGGGGTTCTCATGGTGGATCGTCGGATGGTTGGTCTATACCTGCCTTTTCTGAGCTCATGTCAACTTCTAATAGAGATAGGTGGTCTTTCGATAGCGAGTCTCTCAGCTTTAGTCGTGATAGGATTAGCAGGTCTATACCTTCCATGGATATGCAGACGTGTGGTGTCTGCTCCAAGCTTTTAACCGAAAGATCCTACTGGAGCAGCCAGAAAATGGTAACGACCAATGGACTTCCTGTAGTTGCAGTTCTGATTTGTGGGCATGTATACCATGCAGACTGTTTAGAGAATATGATACCCGAGATTAACAAATACGATCCAGCATGCCCCATTTGTACTTTTGGAGAGAAAAAGGTTCACAAGTTGTCAGAAAAAGCACTGGGAGCTGAAATGGATTTAAAGGCTAAGATCAGCAAGAAATTAAGGAGTCGGGTGATGGACGGTGATTCTGTTCTGTTTGACCGCTTTAAGAGCAGAGGGCACGAGGGCAGAGGCCCCAAGATGGGCTCAAGTTCTAGTATGAAGAGTTCTACAAGTACAGGAAAGCCTTTCTTAAGGAGACACTTCTCCTTTGGCTACAAACCTAATAGATCCATGCCTGACAATGGTTCTAGGAAAAAGAGATTTTTCTGGTCGAAATCAAGCAAGGAGTGAGAGCTTTTCGCTTTATAAGGTACGCGTCTTTTCTCCCATCATAAATATAGTAAAATAAATTTGTTACCCTGCTCATTTTGAAAACTGCACACAGGCAGGTAGACATGACTTGGTTAAGGTTAATTGAAGTCTACAATGTTCAATTGGATGTTGTCATTTGCATTTGTTTGCATCAGATCTATTTTACCAAAACACTGAAACAGGCAGTAACAGAAATTTTGATGTATGTAAACATCTAGGTGACGTTTGGTACGAAGGAATTGGATAGAATCGAATTGTTTGTATTTGCAAGCTAATTTAAATCATGATGATAACCTTGGTTCTCCATGGAATGGAATGAGAAATTGATTTTAATTTAATTGCTCGTTGCTTTTCATTTTATATCAAATGGAGCGAATCAAAATCGTGAAAAGAGAATGAGTTTTCATTTATCTTGCTTTAATTTCTATGCAAATATTTACTTTGGTACCATTATCATAAGTCAAAATAGCTTGTAAACACAAGCAATTCCATTATCTTTGATTCCTTTGTACCAAACACCCGCTGCAAGTCGTGCTTTAAAACCATAACTAAACTGGCCACCACTTTGTCAATAATCTATAGTGCTTAACAACGTTGTTTGGTCTTGGCCAACTTTGAAATGGCGTGCATAAAATTTTCAAGTGCTAATTTCTCTTTTGAAATGGTCGTGATTTCGTTTAGGTAGGCAATTCTAAACAAAGACAGAAGGGATGTTTCTGATTTCACCTTGGGCACCAAAGGACAGTTGAACGCACAGGTGAATATTATACAGATGGAAAAAATAATATGAATTTAGATTTATTTTGATTCGTTTTCTTTTACTCGTTATTTTGTAAAGTATTTGTGTTTAATTTTTGGAAATTAGTGCATTTTATAAAAAATCTCATAATGTATGGTTTTGAGTAATTGATGCTTTTAGGTTGTATGATTCAGCGATTTGTCACCTTTGATATGCTGCTGGTTATAGATATGACCCTACTAAATGAAATTGGACAGGGACAATTCACAATATGGAAATGTATATATCGTAAGGGGTTCAAAAATATCCGTATCCGAATTGAAATTATCCAAAAATTTCGGATTCGGATACAGATTTGCATAATTTCGGATTATTCCAATTTTTTTATATTTTTAAACTTTTTGTCATACGTTATTTGACTAAGAATAATTATATTCTTTCATTTTAAATGTATAACATAGCTTTAACATAATTATAACTCATTTAAATGTATTTTATTATCTTTTGGCATTTTTTTGTTGTTTTAAGTTTAAAAAGTATGATATAATCTCGTTTACGACACAATTACTTTTTTATATATTAAAAGGTATATAGATTTGTATTTTGTATATTTGAATTCGTTTTATAATTTTAATTTTAATTTTTGGATATCCGAAATTCGGATAGTAAAATTTATGTATCCGATTTTTGGATTATCCGAAAACCGGATAATTCAAATATGAACACCCTGTGTATTTGTATTATGTATATAGAAAGATTAATGTTGGACCCGGTCGAATGATACTTTTCCCTTTCAAGTTCTCTAGAAAATCAGGAACTTATTTTATTTACAATAAACTATTAAGGGTGCGTTTTGTAGAATGGAAAAAAAGAAAATGGAGAGATTTGTATTGTGAAATTACATTACAAATGAATTGATATTCACTCCCTATTCTGATTTGTCGGCTTTGTCTTGGTAGAGAATTGAAACACTATGGATTAAGAAAGGAAATGAAGCCGATTTTTTTGTTACTGTCTCATGATTAAAAACACAATGTAAATTTCTTTTTTTCAGTTTTTTTTCATTCCACCGTACCAAATGTCTCCTAAATATTTACAGAAGGCATTCAAATATCTTTACGTCTTCAAATACTCAACCACATCAGCGCTGCTGTCTGCCACTGTCATCGCCATTCCAACTGTTGTAGTCACCACAAACACGGGATGGGTGAGGGTTGGGTGGGGCGAGCGGGGTGGATAGGTATGTTAAGAGGATGATGCTAAGCTCCGTGGGTTTAACTGGTTGCTTTGGAAAAATGGAAAATAGATGGATACTTTTAGAAAATGAGGAATTTCTTATGTAAAATATCTTTTGGAGAACAATCGTATTGAATACGTTTTTTAAATGGAAAAACCCATGTCCTCCCCCCCCCCCCCCCCCCCCCCCCCCAAAAAAAAAAAAAAAAAAATCGTATATTTTCATATACTTGTTTAGGGTAGCTGGGTTTTGCATTATATCCTTGTTTTACGAACTCATCCATTATGTTCCTCCCACCCTCCTATGGCTATGGATGTAGTTATGTAGGTCAGAACCATGTAAATCTTTTCTATGTATATTTTAGCCCTAAACTTAACCGAATTAGTGGTGGTTGTGTGTGTAAAGTAGTGGTGGTTTTCCTGGTTTTGGTTTGGGTTATATGAGCTATAAAACTTTTAACCCTGCACTTAACAGAATTTTTATATGAACAACCCAAGCTAAAAGCCAAATTCACCTATAATTTTGTTTCTATTAGGCTAAAAGGTATATACCCCTCCCAAAGTCATCATTTTGAACACATCAACATCAAATCAGTTTTTTTCTCTCTACCATTTTTACTTTAAAACTTTGAACATTCTCAACTACCTATCTCAATACTCATTTACCCTGTTAATTTTAGAAAGACATAAGAGGTAGAGATTCCAAGAGAAGCCTAACGGGGGATAGAGCCCGTTGCGTGAAAAAATCAACGGGGCTGCCGGGTTTTCTTGAGGGGTGTGGACTGTGTTCCCGCCGGGGTGGCTTAGTGAGGAAGAAAGGGTCACACTTCACAATAAGAATTGTTTTTGACGTCCAAGTTACAAATTTCAGAAGGCAAGCCCACATTTCTTTCTCTTTTACAGTGTGACGCACTGCTCAACCACGGCATGTGATCCTATATAAATATAAATCATTCGAAGCATTTCAACACATTCTGAGAACTGTAAAATCTCACATTTCATAACTCAAAAAAAATGTCGAAACACACCGGTGAACCAAGCAACAAATGTCAGAATAGTTCATCAAACATGCCAGATTACATACAACTTTCAATTCAAGAGCTGGACCAGTTAAATTTAAGATATCGTTGTTTGATTTTCGATACGTTCGAAAGACGTAAATACTGCCAACACTCGATTAATGAGAAGAGGGACAACATCAAACTTCTTCAAGCCGAATGTCAGCAAAAGGTAAGTCGGCTAGATGAGGATAACTACAATATTTTTGTAGAAAGGAATAAAATACTTGATTCATATGAAGTAGTAGGAGCTAGAAAAAATAAAAGACTAGCATGGATTGAAAGAGCGAATGCTGATTTTCATGACCGAAAAATGCCAACAAAGGTTTTCATTTACATATGGACTGGACATGTTGGTTTGGACTGGAGGTTGGGAGTCTACTGGGGCATACATATGCTGAGACTATAATGCATCTGGCATTGGTGGTTGATAGTAATCTTCGTTCATTTGCACCGGTCTGGAACTCGACGTCGACAATGTAGACTGCATGTCTAGTCGAAATGATCCCAAGTGTAGAGAACTTGATGTAGTATATTCATGATAGCTAGCACCACCCCCTTCATGATAATTCAATGAACCACTTGGTGCGGCAAAGTTAGACGGACCACCTTGTTCAAACACAGATACAAAATCTCGTTCAACATAGTTTGATGGACCAGCTTCATCAAATGTGGCCTGACCACCAGTACGCTGACCTTGTCTTCGAGACCGACGCGTAGCAGTTTCAGTAAAATAATGAGGACCATCAGGGACATGCGCAGACAATTCCGAAAAATGCCTCGGTAGTATGGAAAAACGATCAGTAGCATTTATTTGTTCCATATACTGTTGAGGAATTTGCTGGAATGTCTCGTTTCCAACCCCCCACAGTCCTTGTCCTTGTTGTAATCGCGTCATTCCCTCCATCTGAAAATTATGATTATTTAATGTTATTATTTTTATTAAATCATTTGGCAATTTACGAAACATAAATTTACATACCAGCATCTCCATACGTCCAGTTGTGTTTTGAAACCCCTGTCGTTGTGGTCTACATGGGTGCACGATATGTATCACGGTGCGCTCCCAATACCAGTTCATATACTCGGTGGTGGCTATGAAGCTATCTGTGATCTCCCCGTTCACAACTCTATTTTGACGATTGTGCCACTCATCGATATATTTTTGATGTCTCGCGTACCAGTTGGTGGCGCGTCTACCACCCCTTTTACAACCGTGTAAACTATTATGCTCTTGCGGTGTGATTAAAATGTTTGTTGGGATTGACTGATACATTCTAAACTGTCTCATCACCCGACTGGGTATATGCGACTCAACAATTTCCCAAAAAACCAAAAACGTTTCACACCGCCACGAGTTCTGACCAATCTTACATGAATCGGGAAGAAGATCCATGACATGGTCGTAAGGGGTCCACGAGAACTGTAAATTATGAAAATAAATAAAAACGTGTTGTTTAAGATTTGTATTGTAATATGTTTGACTACCAAAAACAGTGGCTAGTAAGGTCAGTGGGGGGGGGGGGGGGGGGGGGAATCCTTTCGATTTATAATCTTTTGGAAAATCTAACAACCCCAACCCTTACGTGACTATCCTAAACACCACCGTTATGGTTATATCGACTAGTATTACAAATGCAACAACAATAATAATAACTAAACTATTGCATCGAAATTTAATATTTACAACATAATTTTGTATGTAGTTACCAAATCGTTTGTTAAACTGGCCAATTGTTGTCGGGCTGCATCAAGACAGTGGGTTGTCGTGTTAACAAAACTCAAACCAGCTCGCCACCTGTTTCATATGTAGTACAAATAAACAATATACTCCAACGTAAATCATCACATATACAATTGTAAAAGTATATTTGAATACATACCTTGCACCGTACGGTTCTGAGTAATCATACATTGTTCTTACAATTCGGGGGGAGGTAGTTTTAATTCTCTCCCAGCACCATAATTGCAATAACACTAACGGACCATAAATCTCCGCAGTTCCGGGTACTGTCGCTCTGCATAAGTTTCGATAAAGAGATGCGAGAACGGCACTGCCCCAAGAATATAAACCGCACGTTTGAAGGTTTAAAAGATGTGTTAAGTAGAACAACGAAACCCTACTGCTAGAAGAATCGGGAAAAAGGGTGCCCCCAATAAGATGGAGAATATAACAACGAGCCCTTTGTTGAACTTGTTCTAGTGTCGGATTCACCAATGGGGTCATTATTTGATCTAAAACTCTAGTTAACTTTATGTTAAAACCTTTTAAACACTCGAGATCGGGCGTAAAACCTAAACATGATGCACAAATTGAATTTAATTCATTTCGAGTAAAAGTATCTACACCAGTTAGAACCATACCATCGACCGGCAAACCCAACAAGACTTGTACGTCTTGTAACGTTACCGTGGCCTCACCGATCGGAAAATGAAATGTATGTGTCTCGGGACGCCACCTTTCTACCATTGCGGTGATCAAATGATGATCAACCTTTTGGTATCCCAAGGCCAACATTCCACCAAATCCGGCGGATTTTATTTCGACAAATACATCGTCCGGGATTGGATGGTCGTTGATATAGCTCCAAAATGTTTGGTCCGACCTCCTGGTATTCAACTCTTTATTATTATTAGGATCAGTGTTATTGAAATTTTGCCAAGCTCGATGCTGATCCCATAAAAATAATAATTCAGGGTTGTTCGGTCCGGGAAATAGTTGTTGAGACATGTTGTTAAAAATTTAAAAAATAAAATATAATAACTTTAAAATATTTGAAATACCAATAACGTAAACTTAGAATTTTTTTTTAAAAACTAGAATATTTGAAAGTAGAATATTTATATACTATTTTTTAAAAGTGGAAAATTTAGAATACAAAATTTTTGAAAGTGAAAAATTTAAAATACTAAATTCATAAAATTTAAATTATTCTTATAAAAGCAAGAATATTTAAGAGTAGAAAGCAAATATTTTATAGAGTAGAGATTATTTTTTATAAAGTAGAGTATTTTTTTTTTATAAAATTTTTGTGTAGAAGTTGTAGTATATATAGTGAAGGAGAGGACCGGGTTATGTCGATGGCTCGGGTCGGGTCTGACATGCCGGGGTTGGCCAGAGCGGCCTGACATACCGGGGTTAGCCAGAGCGGTCTGACGAGCCAGGGTCGGCCAGAGCGGCCTGACACAGGTCAAATCACATCACCTTCTTTGCTGACACGCCCTTCTTCGTAACCCGCACATTGAATGTCTGTTGGTAGCTGGCATTTATGATGTGGCCTTGATTACTTTTGAAAACTTAAAAAAAAAAAAAAAAATCATTTAACTTTAATACATTTTTTTATTTTTTAAGTCATTTCCATAGAATTTTCCCTATTTGACATTCGAGAATCGAGAAAATTAAAATAAACCTTTTGTTATGTATAGAAAAATATATACATTTAGTTTGATATTAGTTACATTTGGTTTTCATATATCAATTTATTTATATCTTATATCAAGAACAGGTACTGATCAACAA
Organism: Centrapalus pauciflorus; assembly: GCA_020465985.1. Taxonomy (NCBI): domain Eukaryota; kingdom Viridiplantae; phylum Streptophyta; class Magnoliopsida; order Asterales; family Asteraceae; genus Centrapalus; species Centrapalus pauciflorus. Next base: position 413,866 of record JAANYP010007197.1, read on the forward strand.
GATATGATCAAACCAATACTTTTTTGTATTTTTTTTTGGTGAATTGTTAAAAATAGTAACAATTTTTTTATCCTTTTCATATATAGTAATTTCATTTATTTTTTATCATTAGCAGAATCAACCTTGCATTTTTTTCATAATTAATAGCATCAATTTTGTATTTTGTATTATTATTAATAACATTAGCTTTTATATTGTTTTATCATCTATAAAAATAACTTTTTAACTTTTTGTTATAAATTGTAAAAAAGTTATAAAAAGTTATATTAATTATAAAAAAAATAATGTTGTCATAAATGCTAAAAAATAGTTGTTGCTATTTCAACCATTAGCCCTATTTTTGTGAAAGTTAAAAAGATAAATTACAATTTTCATCCATGTGGTTATATATAAATTATGGTTATAATATTTTTCACGTTAAAATTACAATTTTGATACATGTGGTTGTCATTTTGTTTTGGTTTTAGTCCTTTGACTTTAAAAATGACCATTTTGTCCTTTTAACTTTGTTGCAGTTTCGGTCCCTGACTAATTACTTTCTTTTTTATATTATTTTAATTACATTTATCCTATTTTATTTTATATTTATTCTTTTTCTTATTGTTACAATTTAACTAAAGTATTATTATATCAATGTATTGTCTATTATTATTATTATCATTGTCGTCGTCATCATTATTATCATTATTATTATTTGGTTATTTATTTGATATGTATTTTTTATTAATTATTACAAAATTTTACTTTAAATACCTTTTATATATATATATATATATATATATATATATATATATATATATGTTTGTATATAAATAAGTTGTATTATTATTAATACTTATAAATCTATAATTTATTTATTTGTTGAGTGAATATGTTTTGATTTATTCTAGAATATATATATATATATATATATATATATATATATATATATATATATATATATATATATACACACACACACAACGTTTTAATGAAATATATAATTTTCTTAAACTAAAAATTTTATATGTATATAAAGCGCATATGTTTAAAGGTAGTTAAACTTAAGAAAATATATATATTTGACATATTATATGTATAAATTAAAATAATTGGTTAAATATTGTTATAACTTCGTATGAAGTTTTTATTATCGTTAATGTATAAATTCATTGAACATATGTAATTTATATGAATATTAACTTTTAGAAATAAATAAATTATAATGAATTACATGTTAAATAATATATTTCGTTAAGTTAACATATAATGTTTATAGGAATATAAAAATCTAAGATATACAATATAAAAATTAATATATATATATATATATATATATATATATATATATATATATATATATATATATATATATATATATATATATATATATATATATATATATATATAACGTTTTAATGAAATATATAATTATTTTGAAACTAAAAAATTTATATGTATATAAACTACATATGTTTAAAGGTAGTTAAATTTAACAAAATATAAGAATTTGTGCATAAATTAAATTAATTTATTAAATTTTGTTATAAATTTGTACGTAGTTTTTAGAGTAAAGGACATTTTTTGTCCTTATGGTTTGATGGTTTACCCAGATTCAGTCCCTTAACCATAATAAGGTCAAATTTCATCCCTATTTTGCTAATTTTGTGTCTTTTAGTCCCTCGTCCGTTAAACTTAACGACACAACCGTTAAATTTGTAAGAATGACATTTTTACCATTTTCATTGACACGCTTTTAGTCCCTATGGTTTTATTATTTACCCATTTATAGTCCAACATTTATTTTATTTTATTTTATCTTTATAATTATATTATTTATAGATATACTTAATTCATTATAAACACACTTATTTTATTTATAAATATAGTTATGTTTTAATATTTTATTTACATTTACTATTGTTCGTATTTTATTTAAAATTTAACTTTTATTTTAATTAAAATTATATATTTTCTTTACTAATTTATTTAAAGTTCATCTTCTTTATTAATTTTAATTTTTATAATGTTATTGTTGACATTTATATATGTAATTTTGTTAGTTGTGTTTAAGTAGATATAATATCGTCGATATTTTTCCTCTTCAAAATCACTATTTTTTCAAATATCTTCAAACCTAATCAATTATCGACACATAAATTATATACATATGTGAATATACTTGAAGAAATAATAACATTGGAAGATACTTGAAAATATTTTACACACACACACACACACACATATATATATATATATATATATATATGTGTGTGTGTGTAAAATATTTTCAAGTATTCTCCAATATCTTCAAATATTGGAAGATATTTTATATATATATATATATATATATATATATATATATATATATATATATATATATATATATATATATATATATATATGTTCAAGTGAGTACTACCTATTACACAGCGCACCCGAATGTATCACTCGTAAATTTATTTTTTTGAAATCGTTTTTCACAAACATGTTTTAATTAACATTACACAGATAGTATGTGAATTTCACGCAAATTCGAACACTCTAAGTGCATGAAATCACGCACCACATATATGCAAACTTATGTAATTGTGCGTTCACGTCACTTTTTAGGAGCTAGAAGATGTGAATGTATGTGAAATTTACATATAATCTTCATAATGTTAATTAAAACATGTTTATGAAATAAAAAAAATAAAAAAAAAGTTTTTTAAATATTGTAGCTTCTGGTGCGCTGTATAAGTAGTGGTACTCCCTCGAACCATATTCTACATATGTGTGTGTGTGTGTAATATTTTCAAGTATCTTCCAATGTCATTATTTCTTCAAGTATATTCACATATGTATATAATTTATGTGTCGATAATTGATTAGGTTGGAAGATTTTGAAGAAATAGTGACTTTGGAGAGGAAAATATCGACGATATTATATCTACTTTAACACAACTAACAAATTTACATATATAAATGTCAACAATAATATTATAAAAATTAAAATTAATAAAGAAGATGAACTTTAAATAAATTAGTAAAGAAATAATATAATTTTAATTAAAATAAAATTTAAGTTTTAAATAAAATACGAACAATAGTAAATGTAAATAAAATATTAAAATATAAGTATATTTATAAATAAAATAAGTGTGTATATAATAAATTAAATATATCTATAAATAATATAATTATATACATAAAATAATATAAAATAACTGTTGGACTATAAATGGGTAAATAATAAAACCATAGGGACTAAAAGCGTCTCAATGAAAAGGGTAAAAATGTCATTCTTACAAATTTAACGGTTGTGTCGTTAAGATTAACGGACGAGGGACTAAAAGGGCACAAAATTAGCAAAATAGGGATGAAATTTGACCTTATTATGGTTAAGGGACTGAATCCGGGTAAACCATCAAACTACAAGGACCAAAAATGTCATTTACTCTAAAATTTATATGTAAGAAGAATAATATTAATAACAATAACAATAATTAACAACAATACAATCAATTAAATTTAGTTATATACGAGTTATTTTCAATTACTACTACTTATTCATGTAAATACTTAAATTATAACAAAATAATAATAATAATAATAATGATAGAAATAATAATGTCAAATAAATAATGAAAATAAAACAAATTAAATATTTTATTACTTCTATTAAATTTTAATAGTAATAATAAGGTAATATATTAAATAAAGAGTTAATTGCATAGATGGTCATTTAACTATCCCCAAATTGCAGATATAGTCCTTTTTTCGAAAACGTTGCAAATTGGGTCCTTTATGTACCGAAAAGTTGCAATTAAGGTCCTTTCTAACGATTTCCGTTAAGTGTCTCTGTTAAGTCAGTGGCATTTTCGTCTTTTTAAGGTAAAGGACCTTTTTTTGCAATTTTTATTATCACTTTCAATATTTTTATTATTATTATTATTATTATTATTATTATTATTATTATCACTTGTCTTCTTTCCTCTCCCCATATGAAACCTAAATCAGAAGCCTGTCTTCTACTCCACCTTTTTCACCCACAGCAGCCACCACACCACCACCGACAACCATCACAACCACCGACAACCATCAACTCCATGACCTCACCGTCCACCGTAACTCTCCCCGCCTTTCTGCGACGGCCTATTCTGCCATTGATCTCCCGTGTCCACTCTGCCGCAGCATCCCTTTTCCTTTTCTGCTCCACCGCCGCCGTCGGAATAGCTCGTGGCCTAGCCTATCTCTATCGTGCCTCATTTCAGCAAACAGACTCAACAAGCCTTCCCAGTCATACCCACCTCTAGCACAGGAATTAATCACGGTATTATAAGTCAACAAGCCTTCGACCAAGCCTGCCTCTGCATTTGCTTAAAGAGACGTAAAGATCTTTGCCAGTCTCCACGTTGAGCCAGTTCTTTAAAAACCAAAGCAAAATCATTGAGGCTAAGCTTGTTCTTGAACGGCTCGAGGTTTGGGTTTGGATCTGGTTCTGGATCTAGACCAGCTCTTTAGGTTTGGGTTTGGATCTGGTTCTGGATCTAGAGTCGGGTGGTTTAGCGACGGAGCTCTCACAGATTACGATTGACCGGCAGCCGGAAAATTGAAACCCTCGGGTGGTAAATTGGGGGAAATTATGTTCCTTTATGGTGGTTTTGTTGGTACTACGGATGAGAATTGGTGAGATAGAGTGATATGAGAGTGTCATCTTGTTGATGGGGTTTTAGCCAGCATGAGTTGACAGTATGTTTCTAAGCTCTGAGATTGAAATTGACCCGAGTATCTCTGTGTAATTGAGAGAGCCAAAAAGTGCAAAAATGGAGTTTGAGCTGCAGCAACAGGGTTTGAAGAATGAAGGTCATAATAATAATAATAATAATAATAATAATAATAATAATAATAATAATATTGAAAGTAATAATAAAAATTGCAAAAAAGGTCCTTTATCCTTAAAAAGACGAAATTGCCCCTGACTTAACAGAGACACTTAACGGAAATCGTTAGAAAGGACCTTAATTGCAACTTTTCGGTACATAAAGGACCCAATTTGCAACGTTTTCGAAAAAAAGGACTATATCTGCAATTTGAGGATAGTTAAAGGACCATCTATGCAATTAACTCTTAAATAAATAATAAAAGAATAATAAACCATTAAGAAAATGAATATAAATGAAATATTTTGATTAGGGACCAATAATGCAATAAATGAAAGGGTAAAATTGTCATTTCCAAAAAATTATTGGAGAAATGGACCAAAAGCAAAACAAAACTCTAACCATAAGTAATGTAATTGTAATTTTACCGTGAAAAAAACGGTAACTATAATTTTGATATAACCGCAGGGACGAAAATTGTAATTTGCCCAAAGATTTACTTGAAATAGAGCATTAGAACTGGACATACATTTCTCTATAATTTCCCATTTTGACATTATATTAAGATAAATTACAAATTTCGTATCTGTGGTTTATTAGAAATTATGGATTAAATTCTTGTTAACTATAAAAATTATACTAAAAATTCTTGTGGTTGAATTATATTATTTATAAATTACAAATTTATATTAATGTCTACATTTCCTTTTTAATCCGTTCTAAAATAAATGTTTACCATTCATGAATAACAACGTATATATTTTTTTTAAATTAATTTTTTAAAAGTAATTAATAATTAAGTGAATATTTTTGGTGGTTTGCTGACAGCCTGACACGCCCTTCTTCTCAACAACAGCATCTGTTGGTTGGTGAAAATTTTTTAGAAATAATCAGATTTTACAAAAATCTTTTAAAAATACTTGGGTTTTTTTTTTCAAAAGTAATCACGCCGGGTACCCAGCCCCTCAGTCATAGAAGTTCGCAGGAGCCGTTCACGGGTTGACAAGAAACGACAAAACCGAGTCACATGGTAATTGTGACTTGACCGAAATGTTTGTGATGTGACAATACACCATCAGAACGCTCTGGCCAACCCTGGCCTGATCAGACCCGACCCGCACACCTTCGAAGCCCGATCTCTCCTTCCCTATATATACTACACTTTTAAACCTCAATATTTCACAATTAAAAACACATTCTACTATAAGAAAAATTCTTTTCTATAATATCTTTCTTTCTACTCCCAAGTATTATAGTTTTTTTTTAAAAACAATCTAAATTTTATGAATTTAGTATTCTAAATTTTTCACTTTTAATAGATTTTGTAATCTAAATTTTCCACTTTCAAAAAATAGTATATAAATAGTCTAGTTTTTTTTTTAACTTTTATGATTTTACGATATCGGTATTTCAAATATTTTAAAGTTATTATATTTTAACTTTTAAATTTTTAAAAAAAATGTCTCAACAATTATTTCCCGGTCCAAACAACCCTGAATTATTATTTTTATGAGATCAGCATCGTGCTTGGCAAAATTTCAATGACGCTGATCCTAATAATAATAAAGAATTGAATACCAGGAGGTTGGACCAAACATTTTGGAACTATATCAACGATCATCCAATCCGTGAGGATGTATTGGTCCAAATAAAAGCCGCTGGATTTGGTGGAGTGTTGGTCTTGGGATACCTAAAGGTTGATCATCATTTGATCACCGCAATGGTAGAAAGGTGGCGTCCCGAGACACACACATTTCATCTTCCAATCGGTGAGGCCACAGTTACATTACAAGATGTACAAGTCTTGTCGGGTTTGCCGGTCGATGGTATGATTCTTACTGGTGTAGATATTTTTTCTCGAGAAGAATTAAATAGAATTTGTGCAGATTGTTTAGGTCTTACGCCCGATCCCGGGTGTTTAAAAGGTTTTCAAATAAAGTTAGCTAGAGTTCTAGATGAAATAATGACCCCATTGGTGAATCCGACACAACTACAAGTCGAACAAAGGGCTCGGTGTGTCATTCTCCATCTTAGCGGGGGGACCATTTTTATGGATTCTTCTGGCAGTAGGGTTTCGTTGTTGTACTTGACACATCTTACAAACCTTCAAACGTGGGGTTTATATTCTTGGGGTAGTGCTGTTCTCGCATCTCTTTATCGAAACTTATGCAGAGCGACAATGCCCGGAACAGCGGAGATTTATGTTCCGCTCGTGTTATTGCAATTATGGTGCTGTGAGAGAATTAAAACCACCTCCCCCCGAATTGTAAGAACAATGTATGATTATTCAGAACCGTACGGTGCAATGTATGTATTGAAATATACTTTTAGAATTGTATATGTAATGATTTACGTTGGAGTAAATTGTTTATTTGTACTACATATGAAACAGGTGGCGAGCTGATTTGAGTTTTGTTAGCACGACAACCCACTGTCTTGATGCAGCCCGACAACAATTGGCCAGCTTAACAAACGATTTGGTAAGTACATACAAAATTATGTTGTAAACATTAAATTTCGATGCAATTGTTTAGTTATTATTATTGTTATTGCATTTGTAATACTAGTCGATATAACCATAACGGTGGTGTCTAGAATAGTCACGTTCGGGTTGGGGTCGTTGGATTTTTCGAAAGATTATAAATCGAAAGGATTACACAACATGTTTTTAATTATTTTCATAATTTACAGTTCTCGTGGACCCCTTACGACCATGTCATGGATCTTCTTCCTGGTTCATGTAAGATTGGACAGAACTCGTGGCGGTGTGAAACGTTTTTTGTTTTTTGGGAAATTGTTGAGCCTCATTTACCCAGTCGGGTGATGAAACAGTTTAAAATGTATCAGCCAATCCCAACAAACCTTTTAATCACACCACAAGAGCATAAAAGTTTACATGGTTGTAAAAAGGGTGGTAGACGCCCCACCAACTGGCACGCGAGACATCAAAAATATATCGATGAGTGGCACAATCGTGATAATACGGTTGTGAACGGGGAGATCACAGATAGCTTCATTGCCACCACCGAGTATATGAACTGGTATTGGGAGCGCACCGTCATACATATCGTGCACCCATTTAGACCACAAAGACAGGGGTTTCAAAACACAGCTGGACGTATGGAGATGCTGGTATGTAAATTTATGTTTCGTAAATTTCCAAATGATTTAATATAAATAATAACATTAAATAATCATTATTTTCAGATGGAGGGGATGACACGATTACAACAAGGACAAGAACATTGGGGTGTTGAAAACGAGGCATTCCAACAAATTCCTCAACAGTATATGGAACAAATCAATGCTACTGATCGTTTTTCCATACTACCGAGGCATTTTTCGGAATTGCCCGCGCATGTCCCTGATGGTCCTCATTATTTTACTGAAACTGCTACGCGTCACGGTCGAAAACAAGGTCAGCCTACTGGTGGTCAAGCCACATTTGATGAAGCTGGCCCATCTAACTATGTTGAACGATATTTTGCATCTGTGTTTGAACAAGGTGGTCCGTCTAACTTTGCTCAACCAAGTGGTTCATTAAATTATCATGAATGGGGTGGTACTAGCTATCACGAAGATACTACATCAAGCTCCCTACACTTGGGATTTGGACTAGACATGTTGTCTTCGTCGTCGTCGTCATCGAGTTACAGACCGGTGCGAATGAACGAAGATTACTATCAACCACAAATGCCAGATGCAGTACAGTCTCAGCATGTGTATACCCCAGTAGACGCTGCCATCGGGTTGTGTGTGTAGATGGAACCCATCTACGGGGTTCTTACAGGGGGAAGTTGTTGACGGCAGTGACAAAGGACGCAAACAATCACGTCCTTCCACTAGCATATGCCATAGTGGATGAAGAAACAAACGAAAGCTGGTCTTGGTTTCTTCAGGTATTCAGACATTATGTTTTTGACTCACAACGTTCATTATGTGTAATTTTAGACAGACATAAAGGAATTATACAAGCAATGACGACGTTGGAACAGTGGAAGGAGCCATTCGACTATCACCGTTTTTGTTTACGTCATGTTCGAAGCAATCTGATGGCAAAATTCAAAAACTCTAGGCTTAAAAAGCTTTGTTGGGGTATGGGAAGCACTACACAAAGAAGAAAATATGCATACTACGTCCAACAAATGAAAGCCATAGATGTTCAAGCATGTGACTACTTGAAAGCAATTGGCACAAGCAAGTGGTCTCTGCTACATGATAACGGTCATCGTCGTTGGGGTAACCTTACGACAAACATTGCTGAGTGCACGAATAATGCTTTACGGCATGCAAGGCTTCTACCAATCAAATCATGTATCGATTATACGTTTCACAAGGTCGTTGAGCATTTTAGAAAGCACTCGGAGATTGCGATGAACTGTTAGACACCGTTGCTCCCACGAATGTGGAAACTATTCACAATGCGTGAGAGACATGCGCTAGAACACACTGTTGAAGAGTTTCACCACATTGAGGGCACATACAATGTTCTATCCAGGTTGAGCACAAATGACAGGGGCGAAAACGACTACATTGTCAATTACCTAAAGCGTGAATGCAGTTGTGGGAAATGGCAAATGACAAGATTTCTGTGCTCCCATGCGATTGCTGTTAGACGCCATAGGGGAGATGATGTCACTACTTGCATTCACAAGGTTTATTGGACAGAGACATATCAAGTATAGAACTGGCTTTTCACCCCTGCCACATAAAGCACAATAGATCTTGAATGGCAGATAAAAGCAGATCGGTCTAGGCTTACGAGTTCAAGAGGCAGAAAACGCGACCGCAGAATACGTAACGAAATGGATGTTCGCCCCCCTGATGAACCACGTATCAGAAAGTGCTCAATTTGCCACCAACCGGGTCACAACCGCACAAGATGTCCAAACGGTCAACAAATCTACAATTAGATGTATTATAAGTTGATGATTTTTTATATGTATGTCGTATTGAGAAAATAATATGAATATAAATCTTTTATTAAAATTTTGTACCCTATTTAATTATTTTTATGTATGTCGTATTGGGAAAATAATATGAATTTTGGATGTATTAAAGTTTCGTGTCCAATTTAATTAATATTATGTATGTCCAAACGGTCAACAAATCTACAATTAGATTTATTAAAGTTCCATGCTCAATTTAATTTTTCCTATGTATGTATGTCGTATTGGGAAAATAATATTAATTTTTTGCGTGTCAGACCGTGGTTGTGCAGTGCGTGACACTGTAGCACGGCAGAACGTGGTTGTGCAGTGCGTGACACTGTAGCGCGTTAGAACGTGGTTGTGCAGAGCGTAACGAATTAATGTTTATAAATACGCAAATTTCATTCAACAAACAAACGAAAAACTCACTTTTTAAGCTTTACACATTAAATCTAAAAACGAATATGAGTAACCATTTCTGGCAAATTCGTTCAACAAATGAAGATCCAACTCTAACAAAGGAACAATTCGGTAAGTTTTTCTATTAATTTTATTATATGTTTATGATGTACCGCTAGCACACCTTAATTTTAATTTAGAAATGGAAATAAATAAACTAGAACCAGCGGACAAATAGGCAAGTATTACCTATCGTATACTAGTATAGCTTACGTAAGTCCGGATATCGAACTCAGGGACAATCTGGTGGAATGATGATAATAAGTCGTCGGTTAATAATTAGCTATATATTTTAAATTGGTTTAACTATGAAAAATCTAAATTAATTACTAAAGATTTACCAAAACTACACACACAATCCTAAAGAATTGTTTACTAAGATTCTTGATAAAAGGAAACATGTAATCAAATGGGATCACTCCCCCTAGACATCGGATAAACAATTTAACGCGCAAATCGGATAATATAATAGTTATGATTACAAAGCAACAAACACACAAATCTCTAAGTTATGTTTGATACTAATTTATCATAACAACCAATATCATATCCACTCAAACCTCTTATATATGAATACAATATCGATTATTTAACGTATGAACAATGATCATCTAGCTATATAGATCTCTCACTATAGCATAATAATCCCATAACTCACGAGGTGAACACGAAAACCTCTTTTAAATGTTCAAAACTTGAGTTATGCAAATCTGAATGTTCACAACAAGTTTACGTCTTTTGAAAGATTATTTGGTTAAAAACCAAATACATAAAATTCATGCTATATTCTCATAAACACATAAATCCCCTCTCATTATTATGAAAACACGGATTAAGCCTACTCTTTCACCATCTCTAGTAGAAAGATTCAACCTCACCAAAATGTTTGGTTTATCAAAAACGAATACCAACTATTTCGAACTCTCGTTATGGAAATAATAAAGCATTCATAGCAAGTTTAACAAGTCTAAACATAATAACAAGATTTTCATTCAAAATACGCAAACTTCGATATATAATCCGATTACATACAAATATAAATCATCCAATGTCTAGGGTTTGCTACCCAAATGATTACATAGCAAAACTACTCCATGTTAATGAAGTAAAACACCATCATACAATAAGCAAGCATTTTCAAATATTAAGATGAACTTAAATACAAGAAAAACTCCCCTAATGACTTATGATAATGAAGATGCAATCCTTAGAAACAAAACTCCAAGTAAATGCCTTCCTTTGCCTTCCTTCTTGCTCAAGAAATCAGGAAATAAGTGTGTGTAAAAATTGGTAAAAGTTCGTCTCCCTCATAAATGAGCAGAATCTTCCTTTTATAGGCTGGAGAGAACTCGCCGAGTACAGGAGACGAACTCGCCGAGTACATGTGTTGTCAGCTCCTGATTCGATCTCAAACTGGGTGAACTCGCCGAGTAGTGTACATGAACTCGCCGAGTTCATGTGTTGTCGACACCCTATTTGATCTGGCAATTATCAGGAATATTCAGAATTAATCAGATTTCAGGTGAACTCGCCGAGTATGAGATGAACTCGCCGAGTTCTTCTTATGAGTTTGGTTCTGGAAGTGGGCGAACTCGCCGAGTATGGACGGGAACTCGCCGAGTTGTCTCTGTTTCAGCTCCTTTCACTTCAATTTATTCGACCAACACCTGAAATAACAACATACACCTATAAGATCGAGTTTGGGACGAAAATCAACCAAAAAGCTATGCAAAACACGAGATATCGTCCGATAAAACATGTACAAATTGGACGATATCAAACATTCCCACACTTAACCCTTGCTTGTCCTCAAGCAACTCTTACACAAGCATATATATAGACTTGAAATTGAAAAACGCATAATACTCGACAACTTTTGACAAAGAAAGAAAATCCTAAGGCATTTCCGACTTAACCGAACACACAGCTAGGAAAACAAAAATAACTTCAAGAGCCAATTAAAACATGGAGTAGGGATAGAAGCTAAACATGCTAAACTTTTTGAGAACAAAATAAACATGGCAGAAACTCACTAAATGAACACTCAACCCTCGTGTTTAGGTTGACAAAGTCTCTCAATTGTAACACATTGAAATATGCATGAACATAAGCTTGCTAGAACCTCAAATCTACACACTCGATCAAGAACTAGGCGAAAAAATCAAGAGGGCTTGAAAAAGGGGGGGAAGGAAAAGAGGGAAAAAGACTGAAAGAAAAGAAAGAGAGCGGCTAGAAACACGATAACCGGCTCGACTGGAAAACTTTTCTTTTCCAACGAAAGTCGAACAAAACATTAGATACTTTTATCTTGACAATAATTTAGCAAATGTCTCTATGAGACTTTCTTATTTGCTACACTTTCTTTAGATTTTTTTTTTTTTTTGACGTGGACTTTGCCCACAATAACCTAACAATGGCCACCTCAACAATAAAGGCATACGCTCTTTTCTTGATTTAACGGCAATTGGGCTAGGAAAGAAAAAACGGGAAAATTGGAAAGGGAAATGGAATCCAAAAGAAAGGCTTCCTAAATGCCTCTATCAAACAACCGCCTAAAACTTGATCATTGTGTTTCCGAGATGTATCGCAAAAGCAAGTTCTAACATGCATACAACAACCGACAATATCACACATAAAACCAAACGAATTGTGAGCACCTAGATCATATATACTTAAAGCTCAATAAGGCTCAAACGCTCACGAATGAAAGTTCTTGGTTGGGTTAAAATGTGCAAGCCATGCTAATTTTGAAAACAAATCTTTCATCAATGAGTTTCTTTTATCCCTAAACATGCTTAAAAGGAACTCAAAAATTTTTTTATTTTTTTTTTTTTTGCCTAAAAATATGAACAAATAAGTAAGAAATGCCACAAGATTTAAATTCTAACAAAAGAAGCGATGTGTGGTAAACTATAAAAATGCTTGATATACGAATCACTCGAGAACCATCAATGGTTCGATTATTCCCACACTTGACAGAAATACATTGCCCTCAATGTAATAAACAAGTAAAAGAGCAAGTAAAGCAATGATAAAAACAAGTGGGTCGAGAAATCTCCCTGAATGGCAAGAAGGGAGAGCTCAAGAAGTGATGAACCGGACGGCGCACCATCTTGGACAAAATCTGTGCAAGAAAGAAATAGAATGCACGACAAGCATAAATAAAAATATAAAACAGGCATAAGAGAATAAATTACAAACCTAAGCATTAGCAACAAAAGACTAAATAACAGTACTGGCAAGTAAATTAAATAACAAAGCACAGAAAAATAAAAATTGTTCAAGGGCATCACGCCCGTACAGTACAGACAATCAAATAAATAAATGGGGAATCAAATACAAGTCCGTCAATAAAAAGGCAACAAAACTGGGAGTCAATCATCTTCGGGCGGCGGCGGGGGATACTGGCGTGCGTCCCATGGCATGTAAGGAAAGTACTGATATGGGGACGGGGCCGGAGGCTGCTGAAGCTGGAACTCGGGAGGCTGGACACTAAAAAGACTGTCTACGGACGTTTGGATATGTTGCAGGTAACGTCCAGTCTCTTGGACCTGCTGATTATACACCGACCCGAAGTGGTCGGTGTTGCTGAGGTTTTGCCGGAGCAGATGATTCTGCTCCTGCAGCAGGCCGTAATTTTCCTCAAGCCTATCCCGGTCTAAAGTCATATGAGCAAAACAGTCATCCAGGCGATCAAACCTGGCATCCCAAGGATAAGGGCCCGGGCCGAAATTGAAGTAAGATGGTTGGGATGATTCCGGCTGCTGTTGTGGCTCTTGCTGCTGCTGCTGTTGCTGTCGCTGGGGAGGAACATAGTTCGGGGGAAGGACCGGGCACATCAGTATCAGCTCTTCGCGTCCCATAGGCATCTGCGAGACCTTGGCTCGCCGGAAGTATAATTCATCCGTGTCTCCCGCCGGATCGCTCTCTCTGAGCCCTCGGAGCACCGAGGGGGTTAGCAAATTAAACGATTGAGCCAGGCGGGTAATAAACCGCCCGCCGCATACGGCGCTGGCTCCAGTGCGACCCGTGGCGACGTGCAAAAAGTACACCGCCAACTGGTAAGGGAGGGACATGAATTCTTCCGGATGAAGAAGGGAGTAAAGTAACCAAAGGTCAGGCTTTGTAATTTTTTCCTGACCCTCCTTCCTAATGAAGCCATCAACAGTGATGAATCGATGAAGAAGCCGATGGAAGGGATCGCGAAGCTTGGACTCGTAGGCCCGTGATACATTATAGTTACCCAAGGCGATATCGCCCCAGAAACCGGCATAATCAAAAGTCGTCGGTGCCTTCCGAATCCCCACAGACAGGTAGTCATCAAAATCCGGATTTCGGACATCTGAATCCGAGTAAAGATCCAAACGCCGACACAGCTCTAGCACAGACATAGCTCGGCTCGCTCCCCCGAGCCTGAAATGGACGGTGTCCCGGGCCTTCATATTGGTGATGGCCTCGTTAAAAGAGTATGTCGAGAAAAACTCTAAGCATAACTCGGCATACACGGGCTCTCTTATTTTGACAAGATTAAACCAAGCCCGGGACGTGAATGCTCCATGCACAACGGAAAACGTGGCCTCCAATCGCTCCGGGAGGTTCGGACGGGGCGGATCGCATTGAACCCGACCCAGGAAGTCCCAATTCAGGTACCTCCCTGAGTCGAGTTCTCGACTCGCCAGGCTAAGCAGCAACTCCCGGTATTCCCGCCGTTGTGCATTCGGGACTCCGGAAAAAGTCAAATACGGATGATTGGGGTTATAAATCATCCGCACTTGAAGATCCTCGTTACCGGAGTCCGAATCCGGGGAAGGTGCCCGTTGGCGAGAAGTACTCGCTCGACCACGTTTCGGTGCGCCCGACATATCTGTATCATAATGGAGGAGCGAGGGTGAGCATTTGAGCAACACTTTAGCATTAAAATTATGAAGGGCTAAAGAAAACCACAGCATTTAGTACAACCATTCCCACACTTATTTTTGGGACTACATCCCGACATCTTACAAAATAACCGAGATAACTACAACTACAAGACTCAATCAACATATCATGCGTGAAAAGCAAGAAGACATATGTCTTTCCAATTGGCAATCCCAAAGTGATCTCTCATGCAAAATTTAACTAAAAATAAGAAAGACTAACATCAAAAATAAAAGAAACACAAAGCACAGAAAGCTAAACAAAAAATAAACTAAGTACTGAAATAAGATACTATGCATGCACTAGACGACAAAAGACACAACCTATAAATAGCTACACGACAAAACATATACTTGCATGCAATAACACGTACAAGATAGAACTCAATAATGGGAATTTGAAAACATGAAATTTTGAAAAACACAAATGATCTATGAGAACAAAAATAAAAAGAAACATGAAACTTTGCAAGTTGACAATAATTACCAAAATATCAACTAACAATTAACGAACAAGAATAAAAATCTAGCCTAAACATACATACTTTAAAGTTACTAACACAAAAATTATAAGAAACTTCTAAAAACAAAATAATTAAACTAAATTACTACACAATTAAAAATAAACATAAAAGTTTAATTACCTAACACATACGAAAATGCTAGATCTACCACAAAATTCTTAAATCTAACAAATAAATTAACCTAAGAAAATAAACATGCACTAACTAGCAAGAAAGTTATAAACTAAACACAACACAACATAAGAATGTAGAATATTAACATGAATATTCAACAAAAATACCCTAAAAAGAAAGAAAATAAAACAAAATAAAAATTTAGCATGAGAAATTCTTGCAATTTCGTTACAAGGAACAAGGAATGTACCGACAAATAGATATGAGATGGAGGAGTAGAAGTTGTAGAAAATCCGGCGAAATTCCGGCGAGGCGGTGGCGGCGGACGACGGCGGATGACGGTGGAGATGACTCAAAAACACCCGAAAACGATTCCCACACTTGTATTTGACAATAGGGAAACAAACCTACGAAGATTTGGGGAGAAACTAGCTAAAAATGGAAAAATATGGTGGGGTATGGTGGCTGTCGGCGAGAGAGAAGAGAGGAGGAGATGAGAGGTTTTTTCAAAAAGTGAAGAAAACAAAACAGAAACTAGGGTTATTTGCGGCCGAGAACTCGGCGAGTAAGCCGAGGGAACTCGGCGAGTTCCTGCCAGGTTGTCAGACGGCAGTCCTCGAGATGCTCTATTTGACTGAAATTAAATATTTTTTTTTAAAAAGCATCAGATCAGTATCTGGACATGCACAGATACTCGGCGAGTATGGGTTGAACTCGGCGAGTTCACTCGGATTCCAGAATGTTAAGTTTGCATGGAACTCGGGGAGTATGCTTAATGAACTCGGCGAGTTCAGCAATTTCCAGAATGAAATTCACCTGGCGAACTCGGCGAGTAGGTGCAGAACTCGGCGAGTTCTGTCCAGAACTGCCCTATTAAACCCAGAAAATTAAAACAAGATAAACCAAACCAACAACCCGAACTTTTTCAATCTTCTAAAAACACGGAAAAGCAGAAACGGAACAACAACGAACAGAATCGAAAAACATGCTTATTTAACTTCGAGTCTTAAGCTTGACTCGGCCTCCACTTTTAATTTTCGATACGCAACAATGTGAGGGCTTCGACATCCTCACCAATAGCTTCCGAGTTTTCAAAGTATTTTTTCAACCGTTGGCCATTCACTTTAAAGGTTTCATTGCCGTTAGGATCAAGCAATTCGAAAGTGCCATACGGGAATACCTTATGACGGTGTAAGGGCCGGACCACCGAGATCTCAACTTTCCGGGAAAAAGTTTCAATCTAGAATTAAATAGCAAAACCCGGTCCCCCTCACGGATGTCGGAACGATTCTTGAGACGAGCATCGTGAAAATTTTTGGTCTTCTCCTTATAAATGCTTGAATTTTCATAAGCTTGGAGTCGTAATTCATCCAATTCAAGCAATTGAGCCTTTCGTAGCTCACCGGATAAGGAAAGATCAAGATTGCATTCTTTTAAGGCCCAAAACGCCTTATGCTCAATCTCGACGGGAAGATGACAAGATTTCCCGTATACCAAACGAAATGGAGTGGTGCCGATTGGAGTTTTAAAAGCTGTTCTAAACGCCCAAAGCGCGTCATCCAACTTATCGGACCACTCCTTACGGTTGTTTCCAACCGTCTTCTCTAGGATTCTTTTCAATCCACGGTTCGTGACCTCGACTTGCCCACTTGATTGTGGGTGATATGAAGTGCCGGTGCGATGTTTCACACCATATCGAGCTAAGGCCTTTTCCATCTGTGAGTTGCAAAAGTGTGTTCCACGATCACTAATTAAGGCCTTAGGAGCACCAAACCGGGAGAAGAGCTTTTTCAAGAATTTGAGTACAACTCGGGCATCGTTTGAGGGCAAAGCTTGAGCCTCGGCCCATTTGGAAACATAGTCAACGGCCACGAGAATGTATTTATTTCCACGAGAAGGGGGGAACGGCCCCATGAAATCGATCCCCCAAACATCAAAGACCTCACAAATTTGAATCGGATTTTGGGGCATTTCATCTCGTTTGGAGATGTTTCCGGATCTTTGACATTGGTCACAAGTTTGGACCATGGAGTATGAATCTTTATAAATGGTCGGCCAATAGAAACCCGAATCGAACACCTTTTTGGCGGTGTTACTTGGTCCCAAATGACCACCGGTCGGTCCAATGTGACAGTGATGGAGTATTTCTTGGCACTCTTTGCCAAACACACAACGGCGAATCACTTGATCCGCGCCAACTCGAAAAAGAAAAGGGTCCTCCCAAAAATAATATTTGCAATCGGAGAGAAGCTTTCGCTTTTGTTGGAACGACATGCCTTTGACCATTATACCACAAGCTAGATAATTGGCAATGTCGGCGAACCAAGGAGCCTCGGAATCAACAACAAGCTTCATCAGGGATTCATCCGGAAATTTGTCATTGATGGATGAATCATGAAGCCCTTCAAGATTTGGATTTTCAAGACGGGAGAGGTGATCGGCCGCGAGATTCTCGGCTCCTTTCTTATCCTTAATTTCGATGTCGAATTCTTGTAGAAGAAGAATCCAACGGATAAGACGAGGTTTGGCATCTTGTTTAGAAAACAAGAACCGAAGAGCCGAATGATCGGTGTAAACAACAGTTTTGGACAAAACGAGGTAAGACCGGAATTTATCGAACGCAAAGACAACGGCGAGAAGTTCCTTCTCGGTAGTAGTATAATTCTCTTGGGCATCCGTTAGTGTCTTACTTGCGTAATAAATCGGTTGGAAGTGATTATTGACTCGTTGGCCCAAAACGGCCCCTACGGCGAAATCACTAGCATCACACATAAGCTCGAAAGGTTGGGACCAATCGGGAGTTATCATGATAGGAGTGTGTGTGAGCTTATCCTTGAGGAGTTCGAAAGATTCTTGGCATTCTTTGGAAAAGACAAACGGGGTGTCCTTTTCGAGAAGTTGGGTCATCGGGCGTGTAATCTTTGAAAAATCCTTAATAAACCGACGGTAAAAACCCGCATGACCGAGAAAACTTCTAATGCCTTTCACATTTGTGGGGGGAGGAAGCTTCGAGATAGTATCAATTTTGGCTCTATCTACCTCAATTCCCACACTTGAGATCTTGTGTCCCAAGACAATACCCTCTTGTACCATGAAATGGCACTTCTCCCAATTCAACACGAGATTTGTTTCCTCACAACGAGCAAGCATGCGATCGAGATTTGCTAGGCATGAATCGAATGAGTCTCCATAAACCGAAAAATCGTCCATGAAAACTTCCATAAAGCTCTCAATCATATCATGAAAAATTGCCATCATACACCTTTGGAAAGTGGCGGGTGCGTTGCACAACCCGAAAGGCATCCGGCGATAAGCATACGTTCCATATGGGCAAGTGAAAGTTGTTTTCTCTTGGTCATCGGGATTGATGGGAATTTGAAAATATCCCGAAAACCCATCGAGAAAACAATAGAATTGATTTCCGGCCAATCGTTCTAACATTTGATCCATGAACAGCAAAGGAAAATGATCCTTACGTGTGGCGTCGTTGAGTTTGCGATAATCGATGCATACTCGCCATCCCGTAACCGTTCTCGTTGGTATGATCTCATTGTTTTCATTATGAACGATAGTCATGCCACCTTTCTTGGGCACAACTTGTACCGGACTCACCCACGGGCTATCCGAGATCGGATATATCAACCCGGAATCAAGAAGCTTAATTACCTCTTTCTTAACCACCTCCATCATGTTTGGGTTCAAACGACGTTGTCTTTGGACAACGGGTTTGTAGTCCTCCTCCATCAAAATTTTATGAGTGCAAAACGAAGGATTAATACCCTTGATGTCGGTAATTTTCCATGCAATCGCCCCTTTGTGGGCTCGAAGAACGTCGAGGAGTCTAATTTTTTGGTCGCCCGAAAGACTTGATGAAATTATAACCGGCAACTTAGACTCCTCAAGTAGGAATGCATACTCGAGATGGCTTGGGAGCTCTTTGAGCTCAAGAATTGGTGGGTCTTCTAGAGATGACTTAACCCGACAAGAATTATGATCATGAGAGACGGAATCAACATCCAAGGGAAACAGGGGCGGATCAACGGTCGACAATGGTGTCGACTCTTCCAAAAAATTTTCAAAATCAACAATCTTTTTCCCTTCATCTATTGAGTAGATGTCCTTGGAGTTGTATGATAAAAGAGATGAAAAATCAAAATCAAAAGCTTCTTCAAATGCGTGCACGTGGTAACAAGTGTCATCCATAAATGATGCGTGTTGCATGGCCTTATCAATCGAAAATGTGACTGACTCATTACCGACCTTTAATGTAAGCTTTTTATCAAACACATCAATGATAGCTCGTGAAGTGGCCAAAAATGGCCTCCCTAAGATAAGGGGTACACGACTATCTTCTTCCATATCTAGGATCACAAAATCCGCGGGGAACACGAATTTATCAACTTTAACAAGCACATTTTCCACTACTCCCCTTGGATACTTTATTGACCGGTCGGCCAATTGAATGCTCATTTTAGTCGGTTGCGGATCTCCTAAATGCAATTTTTCATATAAAGAAGTGGGCATCAAATTTATGCTTGCCCCGAGATCCGCAAGTGCATTCGTGATAACTAAACTACCAATGTGGCAAGGAATAGTGAAACTCCCTGGGTCCGTTAGCTTTTGAGGTAGTTTGTTTTGAAGCACCGCCGAGCATTCCTCGTTCATTACCACAGCCGAGATTCCTTCGAGCTTCCTCTTGTTGGTGATGATATCCTTGAGAAACCTAGCATAAGTAGGCATTTGTGAGATAACATCAATAAAAGGTAAATTAATATGCAATTGTTTAAATAGCTCAAGGAATTTATGAAATTGGGCCTCGTCCTTTTCCCTTTTTAACCGACTAGGAAAAGGTGCCTTCGGCTTGGCAATCGGGATTTCTTTTGCGATAGGAGGTTGGACTTGCACGGTACTTGGTGGGCTTGAAGTTTGTGCCTCGTCCTTTGTTGCCTCGTCTTCCGGTTCAACCTGCACATCATCAACAACAATATCATTTGAAACCGAATTAGAAATAGGTTCAAGAATTTTACCACTCCTCAAACTGATTGCTTTGACATGCTCTTTCGGATTGACTTCCGTGTTGGAAGGCAATGTACCCTTCTCCCTTTCCTTATCAAGAAGTAATTGAGTGAGTTGCCCCATTTGCTTTTCGAGATTTTGAATGGAGGCTTGTTGTCCCCTCACTATGTCTTCAAGGGTGGGCTTGGCCTCAGTTGATGGAGCGGTAGTATTTGTAGCTTGGTATGGTTGTTGCAATGTGTTGGTTGGTTGATTTGGTTGTCGGGATTGGTATTGGGCGGTGTTTGGATGACGAGGTTGGTATGAATTGTTTCTTTGGTTTGGGTTGGAAGAACTAGCACCTTCAAATCCCGGTGGTACCGCCGGAGCTTGTTCGTTTGGTTGACGCCATCGGAAATTTGGATGATTCCGATTGTCAACATTGGGATTATAGTATTGTTGAGGTGGTGGTTGAAAAGCTAGCTTCCCCTTTTGATTGTCAAATCTATCACCATACGAATACAAAACATCCTCTTCCAATGTTTCTTCCGCATCGTCACTCCCACAATCCCTTGCCGTGTGTGGTCCTCCACAAAGTTGACACACTTCTTGAATAGATTTGATGGTGGATTGTCTACTAAGAAGTGTAAACCTCTTGGTGCACTCATTTGCGGTATGAGGACCGTCACACAATTGACACACATTACTTGCTACTTTTGGGTTTTGAAGTTGG